>QEPC01000715.1:5643714-5691499 GCA_003113815.1 Sphenodon punctatus
TGTCTCCCCCTCCTTGTCTTTTAGATTGTAAGCCACAGGCAGGGACCGCATCTGATTGTATGTTCTGTACAGCGCCAGGTTGCAACTGGCGCTTTATAAATGTTTAATAATAATAATAATAATAATACAAATTTTATAATAAAAAATAAATAAAGAGGGGCAGGGTCACACAAAGGATTGTCTGGGCAACGTGTGCCTGTTTGGACAGGGCCTCACTAGCCTTACTCCTGCTCTGAGAAGGTGTAAGTTGGTGCTGGCACAGCTGTTTGATTTGCTGTGTGGGCCTGGTGGACTTTCCCACTGTGGGGTTACCCTGGTGAGGTGTCACTATCCACTGCCCATGTGGGTACCCTTTGTGTGGGCTGTACTCCCCAGTCTTATGCCATCAGAGGGGTGTGTGGCCTCCATGGGTTTAGAGTGGGTGTGGGCACCTGGCCAGAAGAGCTCTGCATCCAGCGGTGCCTGCATGCCCTCGCTTCCTTCTGCTTGCATATCCTTGGCTCTGCGCGAGCACTAGGCCCCTTGTGCTGGCATTGGAGGTTAGCTGGATCATGCTCAGAGATGGCAAACATATGGCTTGGGGGTAATAGTGCATCTTCCCAGGTGAAGGGAATACGTATATCAAAGGAACTGGGTTCCCAGTAACACAAAGGTTGAGTATTCAGCTGATACCTATTGTTTCTTAGTTTGTCTCCTACACAAATATATAATTTTACAGCTGTTTTTAAATGTCTGTGGTGGGAGTGCTTTTTGGCAGTTACATCTTGTCTGGTGGCTTCGGCCGTATATCTCAAACTCTGAACTCGCCACTGTCATCCATGTCTTCATCACCTTGAAGCTGGATTACTGCAACACACTCTACGTGGGGCTGCCCGAGAAACTGGTCCAGAGGCTGCAGCTGGTGCAGAATGCCATGGTGCGTCTCCTTATGGGGGTGGGTCGCAGGGAGCACATGACACCTGTGCTCCAGGCTCTGCACTGGCTGCCTAATAAAGCACCGGACCAGGTTCAAGGTGCTGGTTCTAACCTTTAAAGCCTTTCACGGCCTGGGCCCTGCTTATCTGCGGGACCGCCTCACTCCCCATGTGCCCGTGTGACTCTTGAGATCATCCGTGGGAGTCTTTTTGGACGTTCCCCGGGTGAGGTGAGTGGCCACCGATGTTAGATCTTTTTTGGTGGCCTCCTCTGTGCTGTGGAATTCACTCTCAGAGGAGGCTTGGTTGGCCCCCACTCTCCTGTCATTTTGACGTTTATGTAAGACCTGGCTGTTCCACCAGGCCTTTGGCGAGGGGAGGGGTGGGGGGGGAAGAGGTTTTTTTGTGTCCCCCCCACCACATTTTATGAATTTTTAACTGGTTTAAACTGTTTTTATATTGTTGTTCACCACCCCGGGCTGCCCTGAATGGGCAGGAGGGACGGGATAAAAATGTTATATAATATAAAAATAAAATATTTTTCTACTGGCTATGCTACATGCCTGAGGAAGGGCCCTGAGTTGCCCAAAAGCTTCCTTATTTCCACCAACAACAGTTGGTCCAATATAAGATACCATTCGGTCTCAGAGTGTCAAGGTCCGGCGGGTGGGGCGGGGACGCCCGCGGCGTGCGGGCCAGGGGGCGGACCCATCCCCGACCCCGACAGTGCCGAGCGGGCTGGAGGCACCGCCCCCGGCTCTCCCCGTGCCGGGGGCGGGGCGCCCCCGCCGACACGGAACGCCCAAACAGAGCCACAGACGGCGGGACAAGGAAAGGCAGGGAGCAGTAAAAGGAAAGAAGAGGCCACGCCCCCGTTGCGGCGCTCCGCACGCCTGCGGGAGCATGCAGGGGGGCGGGGCTAGGAGCATAAGAGCCAGCGCCGAGAAGCACTCGGCGCTGGTGATTGAGTGGAGACCGGCCCCTGATTGAGATAAGTAATTGAGCGTGTGGATAATTTCTCGGACCTAGGCAACTGGACTTTAGAGTGTGCGTGTGTGATCCTCCTCCCTAACCTTCCCCCTGTGAGCGTGTGAGAGTGGTGAGTGCCTGGAGTGTGAAGCCCCTCGCTTCCAACTCTTTCCCCTTCCCTGAGGTAACCTTAGAGCATACCCCATCCCCTTTCGCTGTGTGTGACTTGTACCCCGCCTGCCGCCTTGTCTCCCAGGGCCCCAGTTCCTTTCTCGCTGGGCACGCCCTCCTCACTTCCACCCCTACCCCCTCCGATCCTGCTAGTCGTGTGCGTGGAGAGAGCTGCCTGCCTGGGACTCAGACTCCTGCTGCTCACCTGGCGCCCTATGATGATAGGGACCTGAGCACTGTGAGGCCTATAGGTCCAAACACTATCCTGACGGGCACGTATTCCCAGAGAGAACCTTTCCAGGGTAGGAGTCTGAGCTTGTGCGTGGGATAGATAGGCGGGTGGGCGGTTCGGCGCTCTGACCCTCCGTGGCCCGGCTGGGCCTGCGACCCCTCCCCCCCTGACAGAATCACCAGCCTTATTCCCCCCCCTTTTCCCCCTTCCGGGGTACCCCTAAACATGGATCTTGCCAAAGAAATAACGGAATTGGTGCGAGCCGTACAGGCCGTATCCATGGACGTACGAGTCCTGCATGAAAATCAACAGGCCCTAACTAGAACGGTGGCTCAGCTCCAGGCTGCCCCTGAAGAGGCAGCCCCCACCGGGGGGCAGGCAGAAACCCCGGCCCCGGGGCCCAAGCGACCGGTAGGGCACCTCCCCCGAGAGCCCCGAGGGCCACAGATTGAAAAATTTATGGGAGACCGAAAGGCCTTCCAGGGCTTCATGGCCCTGTGTCGATTAACCTTTTCGATGCAGCCGCAGACATACTCTACTGACGCCCTTAAGGTGGCATGTATTATCGGGAATTTAGGGGGTACCGCCTTAGAATGGGCCACGACCCTGCTACAAGGGGATAGCCCCTTGCTGTCGAACTACCCTGAATTTGTGAGAGAGTTTACGAGTCTCTTTGACCACCCCCATAGGGTGCGGGATGCGGAAACAGCTATCCTCGCCCTGAAGCAGGGGCGTGGGGGCCTGCTAGAGTATATTACCCAGTTTCGCCAGCTAGCCTTAGAGCTCCAGTGGCCAAAGGACGTGTTACGGGTCATGTTCCGTAGGGGGTTGGGCGACGACTTGAAGGACCAGTTAGCCTTCACGGCCCTTCCAGAAACTTGGGAGGAAGTAGTCACGCTTGCCTTACAGATAGAGGACTGCCTGGCGGAGAGACGTCGGGAACAGAAGCAAGAGGGCCGGGGCTTTTTCCCACGCCCCGTGGGTGTCCCCCTGACCCCTCCGGGGTTCGCAAAAGGCTCCGACCCTGAGCCCATGCAGATTGGTGCATCTCGAGGCCCGTTGACCAAGGAGGAGAGGGAAAGACGACACCAATCGCGGGCTTGCTTTTACTGTGGGGAAGTGGGCCACTTCATTCGAGAATGCCCCTCCATTCCCCCGGACCGTCGAGGCCTGGGAAATGCTCGAGGCCGGGAAGGAGCGGGGACTCCCCGGCCGTGAACTTGTTCCCCGCAACTCTAGCAACACTACGCACCCACCTGTGGATTCCCCTTACCATTACGGTAACCACAGGCCGCTCCTTCATCGTCTGGGCCATGGTGGACTCCGGGGCCTCCCGAAATTTTATAGACGAGGGGTTCCTAAGGGAACAAGCGATTCCCACGACCCCCAAGAAAACCCCGGAGCAGATCCACTCCATAGATGGTTCCCCTTTAATATCAGGACCGGTGAAACTGCAGACACAGCCCCTCTGGTGCGCGGTGGGGGCTCATCAGGAGATTCTCTCCCTGGACCTGGTTTGTACCCCCCTATTTAGAGTAGTCCTGGGGTTACCGTGGCTGTCCCTGCACAATCCCCAGGTGGACTGGGCCACCCGTCGCGTGCAATTCGTCTCACCACACTGTAAAGAGAGGTGCGTCCAGGCACCTCCCCCCACCCTCAAGATCGCCGCCAGGACGCAAGAGCCATGCCAAGTCTTGGGATTCCAGTTACCCCAGGAATACGCGGCCTTCATGGACGTATTTAGCAAGGTGCAGGCTACGGAGCTGCCCCCGCATCGGACATATGACTGTCCCATTGACCTCCTTCCGGAGACAGAACCCCCTTTCGGCCAAATCTATGCTCTGTCCGTGCCGGAATTGAAGACTCTGCGTCAATACTTGGACGACAGTCTCCAGAATGGATTTATTCAGCACTCCTGTTCCCCAGCGGGGGCACCCATATTTTTTGTACCCAAGAAGGATGGGGGGCTCCGCCCTTGCGTTGACTACCGCGGCTTGAATGCCATTACAATTAAAAATAGATACCCTCTCCCCTTGATTCCGGAACTATTGAACCGACTGCAGGGGGATACCATCTAAAGCAAGCTCGTTCTCCGGGGGGCTTATAATCTCCTGCGAGTGAAGGCAGGGGATGAGTGGAAGACAGCCTTCCGGACAAGATACGGGCACTATGAATACCAGGTAATGCTGTTTGGCCTGGCTAATGCCCCCGCTACCTTCCAGCACTTTATAAATGATATCCTCAGAGACTTGTTGGACGTTTTTGTCATCGCGTATCTAGACGATATCCTTATTTATTCTACCTCGCAAGAACAGCATTACACCCATGTCTGTCAAGTCCTCCAGAGGCTGAGGGACAACAAGCTATACTGCAAGGGGGAGAAATGCGCATTCCACCTGACCACCGTAGACTTCCTGGGATTTGTCATCTCCCCTGAAGGAATCCAGATGGACAACCAAAAGGTAGACGCGATCCAGCGTTGGCCTGCCCCCAAGGCGGTGAAACCCCTCCAATGCTTTCTGGGCAGTACGAACTAAAACAGGCATTATATCCCCCAATATGCGGCCATCACTACCCCCCTAACACGCCTACTAAAGAAAAATCAACCATACTTGTGGAGGGAAGCACAGCAGAAAAGTTTCGAACTTCTCAAGCAGGCCTTTACACAAGCCCCCCTACTGAGACACCCGAACTTCGCCCAACCTTTTTGGGTGGAAGCAGACGCCTCCAGCACCGCCATTGGGGCGGTTTTGTTACAGGAGGCGCCCACCTCGAAGCATCCCTTGCCCTGTGCCTATTACTTCCATCAGCTTACACTGGCGGAGCAAAATTACTCTATTTTTGATAGAGAACTGTTGGCCATTAAGGCCGCATTTGAGACTTGGGGCCACTATCTCGAGGGCGCCACATATCCCGTTGAGGTAATCATGGACCACAAAAACCTTACCTTTTTGCAAACCGCGCAAATAAATAACGCCCGCCACGCCCGATGGGCGGTCTTCTTTGCTCGGTTCGATTTTCATATTCAGTACAGACCCGGGCACCTCAATATCCTCGCTGATGCCCTATCCCGTTGCCATGAACGCAGGGACGGGATCCAGAGACCACAGGGGATGATCCTCCCGGCCAAGGTGTTCGCTGCCTCGTATGTAACGGCAGAGCAACTGAAGACAGCCAGCCAGACAGAACTTCCCGAGGCCCCCACTTCCGAATGGCTCCAAATCGATGGCCTATGGAAGAAGAAGGACCAGGTCTTTGCCCCTCCCTCGTGTAGGGCCCTCTTAATACAGGCCCACCATGATGCTCCCTTGGCCGGGCACCCAGGACCGCAGCGCACGATCCGGATGATCCGTAGGCACTTCTGGTGGCCGTCTTTGATCCCCGACGTTCGTCGACACATTGAACAATGTGACGTCTGCGCACGAACTAAGATACCCAGGAAGCCCCCCGTGGGGTTCCTCCAGCTAGTAGCACCCCCTCAAGGACCCTGGCAACGGGTCGGCCTTGACTTTATTGTGGACCTTCCCCCCTCGCGTTCGTACAATACCATCCTAGTTGTGGTAGACCACTTTACGAAATTCGCTCATTTTATAGCATGTAAGAGCCTTCCCTCGGCCCGCAGAACAGCTCTCTTGTTTATACGCCATGTCCTGAAGTTGCATGGGTGCCCTAAAGAAATCCAGAGCGACCGAGGGACCCAATTCACCTCCCGGTTCTGGAGGGCACTATTTTCTGCTCTACGAGTAACGGTGACGCCCACTACCGCATATCATCTGGCAGCCAACGGTCAGGTGGAACGTATGAACCAAAACCTGGAACAGTATCTCCGATGCTATACGACGTATCTCCAGGATGATTGGTACTCATGGCTCCCCCTTGCTGAGTTTGCCCGCAACAATGCCCCCAATGCCTCCGTCGGAGACTCCCCCTTCTTCATTTCTTGTGGGTTTCACCCACAAATCGGGATACCCGACCTCCCCTCCGCAACCGTCCCGGCCGCAGGGGCCCTCGTCCTAAGAATTCGAGAAGCCCAAAGGTTAGTGCAACTTACTTTGCAGCAAGCTCGACAGCGTTACAAGACTGCGGCAGATAAGCATCGCACCCTGGCCCCCGTGTTTCAAACCAGCGACCTGGTCTGGGTGAACCATTGTCAGTATCCGTCCGCCTGACCCTCTGCGAAACTTGACGTCCGCTATATGGGCCCATTCCCCATCCTTCGTCGGCTAAATAAAGTCACGTACAAACTCCGCTTACCCCCCCAGGTATGCATCCACCCCACGTTCCACGTGGCCCTGTTGAAGAAGGCCCACGCTACGCCTCATGCTCCTGCCCCGCTGCCCCCATGCCCAGTTCCCCCGAACACAGAATATGAGGTTCGGGCGATCTTGGACGCTCGCCACCATTACGGTCGGCTCCAGTACCTCATAGATTGGGTCGGTTATGGCCCCGAGGACCGCTCATGGGAGCCGGCGTCCTTGGTCCATGCCCCCATCTTGGTTCATGGGTTCCACCGCCGGCATCCTTCCAAGCCCTCCCCTTTGGGGGGGGTTGGTCGGGGGCCTCATGGGGGGGTACTGTCAAGGTCCGGCGGGTGGGGCGGGGATGCCCGCGGCGTGCGGGCCAGGGGGCAGACCCAGCCCCGACCCTGACAGTGCCGAGCGGGCTGGAGGCACTGCCCCCGGCTCTCCCCATGCTGGGGGGCGGGGCGCCCCCGCCCACACGGAACGCCCAAACAGAGCCACAGATGGTGGGACAAGGAAAGGCAGGGAGCAGTAAAAGGAAAGAAGAGGCCACGCCCCCATTGCGGCGCTCTGCACGCCTGCGGGAGCACGCAGGGGGGCGGGGCTAGGAGCATAAGAGCCAGCGCCGAGAAGCACTCGGCGCTGGTGATTGAGTGGACACCGGTCCCTGATTGAGATAAGTAATTGAGCGTGTGGATAATTTCTCGGACCTAGGCAACTGGACTTTAGAGTGTGCGTGTGTGATCCTCCTCCCTAACCTTCCCCCTGCGAGTGTGTGAGAGTGGTGAGTGCCTGGAGTGTGAAGCCCTTAGCTTCCAACTCTTTCCCCTTCCCTGAGGTAACCTTAGAGCATACCCCATCCCCTTTCGCTGTGTGTGACTTGTACCCCGCCTGCTGCCTTGTCTCCCCGGGCCCCAGTTCCTTTCTCGCTGGGCACGCCCTCCTCACTTCCACCCCTACCCCCTCCGATCCTGCGAGTCGTGTGCGTGGAGAGAGCTGCGTGCCTGGGGCTCAGACTCCTGCTGCTCACCTGGTGCCCTATGATGATAGGGACCTGGGCACTGTGAGGCCTATAGGTCCAAACACTATCCTGACGGGCACGTATTCCCAGAGAGAACCTTTCCAGGGTAGGAGTCTGAGCTCGTGCATGGGATAGATAGGCGGGTGGGCGGTTCGGCGCTCTGACCCTCCGTGGCCCGGCTGGGCCTGCGACCCCTCCCCCCCCCGACACAGAGTTAGAAACAGGAGAAGGGAACCTGGGGATCCAGATTTCTACATCTGTGTAACAAATAATTCGACACAACTAAAAACAAAACAAAAACACACACAACCAAGGAACGAAACCATTTATAAATGGCACAAAGTAGTATGGGTGCTGTGGAAAAAATAGTATGTACTCATTATCAGTCCCATTGAGATAATTTATGCAGTCTCAAAATACCATAAATGGGGAATACTGATCAGCACCTAGTCAATCATATCTAGAATTAATTTCTGGAGATATCAGAGAGTCATCATCAGTGGCTCATCATCAGACTGGAGGGAGGTATCAACTGGGGTTCTGCATGACTTTTTCCAGGATTGACACAAAGCTGGGAGGGGTAGTAAGATAGAATTAGAATTTTAAAAAAATCTTGATAGATTGGAAATTTGGGCTGAAGAGTAATGTAAAATTCTGCATTTCGGGAAGAAAAACAAAGTGCATAAGTATACCAGTATAAGATGGGGGATATGTGGCTTGGTAGCAGCACATATAAAAAAAGATCTAGGCACTGTGGTTGATCAGAAACTAAACAAGAGTCAGCAAAGTGATGTGGTTGTAAAAAAAGATGGATGCAGTTTTAGGCTGCATTAACAGAAACATTTTTTTCAAGCCAGCGGAAGTAATAATTCCACTGTATTTAGCACCCGTAAGACCTCACCTGGAGTACTGTGTCCTGAGTGCCTCATTTTAAGAAGGTTATTGACAGGTTGGAGCAGGTTCAGAAGAGGGTGACAAAGACAATAAAGGGTCGGGGAAGCAAGTTTTACAAGGAAAGGATGAAGGAACTGGATATGTTCCTTAAACAAAGATGAGATTAAGGGGAAGATATTATAGCAGTCTTCAAATATCTAAAGTGCTGCCACTAAAAAGATGGCAAGGAACTGTTCTTCATTGCTACAGAGGGCAAGACTCGAAATAATGGGCTCAAGTTACAGGAAGATAGATTTTGGTTAAATATCAAGAGAAACTTCCCTGCAGTAAGAGCTGTGCAGCAGTGGAACAAATTGCCTAATGAGGTTATAGGCTTGCCATTGTAGGAGGTTTTCAGAAACCATCTGGTCAGCCATCTGTCGGGGATGTTGAAGCAGTAGTCATCCTGCATCCAAGATGGGCTTGGACTAGATGACCTTTGAGTTCATTTCCAACTAAGATTCTATGAAAAATAAACTTGTGGTTTGTGTGTGCATGGGGGGGAGGGGAGGGGGAGCTGAAATTGGTGTCCAGAACAATTGTGCTCTCTTTTTCCTCAGCTTTTGTCAGCAGTCAGCATCAATTTATCATTAAAATCCAACATAAATGAGCTATGCTAATTTACACCACAGAAGAGTCAGACATGAGTGCAACATCTCTTATAGCAACTTTGTCAAAGCTTTTAGAGCTGGATCCTGACTTGATTCAAGTCAACATGAGTTTAGCCATTGATTTCAGTAAGACCTTTACGTGTAACCTCTGACTAATTTCTAGTGAATTCCCTTTTCCCTCTCTTCTGATATGTTAAAGGCATCTTTGGGGAGTGAATTATTGTGTCTGACATTTTGAAAAACTGACATATGATATTTTCTTTGAGTTCACAACAGATTCATTCCCAGATGACACTCATTGTGTGGATGTTTTTCTGCGCAAATGTCATACCGACTGAGCATCTTATCTTATAATGCTAGTACTCATTGTGACAACACTTACACAATCTCTTGTTTGTACCAAAAGAGAAAATTTACATAGCTTGTTCCACGTTACGCTGACTTTGCCTTTCACTTTTAGTAGAAATAACACAGGCATATTATATCATCAGATATTAGGCCCTTTTCAAACAGACAAGCCCCCCTTGCACACGCATGTGGGTTGGGGAGCATCCTTTTGAATGCCACGGCAGGTGCAGGGTGGTGGTGGTGTGATCAGTGGGCGTCCGTGGGAATTCTGCAGCCTGTGAGTGGGGTGTGTGTGTGCGTGCGCCTACGCTCCACCCATCTGGCACCAATGCCGGATGCTCCGTGCATGGAGGTCCATGGGAATGCACCCCCATGCATTGCCCACCCACTGTACCACCAACCCATCTGTCCGTGCACCTACATCTGTTAAAGAAGGGTCTTAGACTCCTTTATAGGGCCACAACCCTAAAACATGCTTTCTTGTAAATCCCTTTGATTTTCCTGGGACTTACTCATGAGTAATAAGGTTCAGGATTGCAGCAATGGACTGCAATCCTAAAGGTGCTTGCTTGAGACTAAGCCCCTTTGAAATCAAAGGAACTTACTCGTGAGCAGGGACCTGTGCTCACTGCAGTTTCCCTATTGTATCCAGGGAACATGGATCTGTCATGCGTAAGTGCGTCTAGGATTGCACCATGGAATTTATCATAGTTTCCTAGTCATCTAAACTTCAGCTGCTTGAAATTAGATGTATATCAAAACAGTACTAGGAACTTCAGAATGCAACATTAACATAACTTAAATCCACTAGATATTGTAAGTGACCATCAAGAGATGTGTGGATAAATCAGTCTTATGAAAGTCAAAGAATGAAAAAGCTGTGCAGTTATAGGTCCACCTTAATCAGTAACACTGCATTTGGCTAGAAGTTAAGACACTCCCTTCTCCCTCCGCAAAGTAGAACCTGTGGTAATGGTGGTCTAATTGATAAGCAGCCAAACCAGAAAGGAATTGGCATGCAAATGATCCTATTCAATGTCTAATAAACCTTGTTAGCACATTGTGTGCCTTTTAGACGGACACAGAACCTACTTTCTAGGTTCACCTCACGTCTGCCCACTTCCAGCCCCACCTGGGTTGACAGTGCCCTGCCCCCCGCTACATAAATTTGTGGGTGTTCATCAGATGCTCTAGACTGATGCCCAGAACTCCGTAGTGCTGAATGGAGCAAGGAAGAGACGGTCGTGGAGCTGCACTCTGGTTCCACCCAGCAGACCGACAGCAGCTCCACATTTGGTCATTGCAACGGTTTTGGCCAGCCCGCTCCACATGGTGTGCTCTGAGATGTTCCAGAGTGCTGCTGGCAGGGCTGTCCCACAGCATCCGCAGCCTACTTTGCTTGGAACATCTGGTGGGCAGCTTTGTTGGGAATGGCAAACCTGGGGGATGAAGCAGGCTGGCATGGGCAGAAATGGAGCTGCCATCCATCTCTTTACACCCAATATGGTAAGTGGTACAATACACAATGGTAAAGAAACCACAGGATATTTAACCCATGACTTCTCTGATTATGTGAATTCTTGGAATGTATAGTAGCTGATCATATACTTGCACAAGGAGATCATATATACCCTAAGTGGCATTTGTTTTGTGCCAGACTCTTAGCAGGGCACATCTTAGTGATAGCTTTAAACCAGAGATCTGATGTTCTGATTTAACAAAGTATGTTAATCTGGATACTTGAAATCCACATTTTGCCCCAATTAGTTCTGCGAAACACATGGGTCTCAGACCAAAATTCAGGCCAATTGAGAAATGTATTATTCTGCATGCATTTCCTTACATGCCTGTGAGGCTAAGCTAATTAATGATTTTAATGTAATCAGGGACCATCAAGACAAAAAGTGCTGTATAACCCTATGGTTTCATTATTATTTTTATTCAATGCCAACAATGTTTTCCTCCCCATCTTGGAACTTTTAAATAGCACCTTAGTGAATTTTCAGACTGTGCAAATGATCCTCAATTCCTTTTTATCTCCTTCTCCTAAAGTAGGATTTTAAATCTGTCTTTTTCTTAACTAAGGGCATAGGAAGAATTTGATTACTATTCTCCAGCATGCAGAAGCTTCCTTTTAACCGGGAGCTGTCCACCTACATTAGATGTGAAGATCCCAAAGTAGGCTGTCAGGAGCACAGCTGAAGTAATGCCTCATAGCAGAAGAGTCTTTGCAGGTAATATAGAAAGAGATGTCTCCACCAGAGCCACAGAACTTATGACAGATATTAAAGTTTCAGCTGAGCAGGACAGACGTATGTATTTGAGAAAGAAATGAACTGGTATCAGTGGTTTTGGAGGCAAAGTTCACAGTTAATTGGAAAGTTTGCCAAATTTGTGGATGTGTTTTTTCTTGCAATATAAAGAACAAAAAAGGATACAAAAGCAGGGATGGGAATTCCTGGTCAAATACAGCCCATAGCTTTTTTTATACAACCCTTTCCAATTAATGAATTTTACCTGTATATGCGGCCCTTTCCCTCAAGCATGGTCCCGTATCACATCTCTGGCCCTCACCATCTGAATGTATGCCTTCATCTCTGCTCCCTGCCCCAAGAACGGTCCATCAGCTCCTCTCACCTCCTTTCCCCATCAAGCTGATCAGTCCCTATCTGGCCCACAGGCTCTTCAGTTCAAAAGTATCTCAGGGATGGAAACAGTGATGCAGAGTTTCTAGATAGTCTTTTTTGAAGTATTTTTAAGCAATACAAGCTTGACAGTTAAAGCGACTAACTTAATTAAGGACTGCTGATGTATTCCATGAACATATCAAGGTTAGTTTGACAGAGGAATGGCTGGTGAAGTTTTGGTGGAATTTTAAGGACCCTTCTAGATGGGAAACATTTCTGGTGGACTTGTGATGAAGTCTGCAAGCAAGAAATTCCCGCAAGGGGCGGGGGGATAGATGTTCGTCCGTAAAACCGGACATTTTCCAGTGTGATTGAAAACAGCGCACTCATGCATGGATGGAGATGTGAACTTATGAAACCCTGATATTGAGGTTTCATAAGTCCGCATCTCTGTCCATGCACAAGTCAGCTGTTCTCAATGGCACCAGCAAATGTCCAGTTTTGCGGGAAAACCTCTCCCCCCGCAGGAATTTCTTTCTCCCGGATTTCATAGGTCCGTAAGAAAAGTGTCTCATCTGAAGATGCCCTAAGAGAAAGTCTAGGTTATCTGTCCAGATAATAGAAGATATCACCAATATATCAAGGTATAAGGATTTGGTGGTACATTTTCCCAGGTATTTTTCTTCAAGGTGGCCCATAGAGACATTGGAATATTGGAGGAGACAAGGGGGTGCATTTGCATGCCCATTGCAGCCCCTAGGTTTAAATATAGTGAATGTTATTGAAAGTAAAGTTGTTGTGAGAGGATGAAATGGATGAGCTTTGCAATGTGCTTGGGGGGCGGGGGGGAGAGATATCTGAATGTTCACCACTGTCAGAGGTATCCAGGTAACTGATGTTGTGATGCCATCAGTATGAGGGATGTTTGTGTATAATGAGATTACATCCATGGTCTCAAGGATGATGTTGTGGCGATAGGAGGGCTCTTATGTTACACATTACATATACACAGTTGTCCTGCATTTGCTCAGTTTATAGTTCTAATTTTTTTACATGCCAGAGGAAAAATCCTGTGTATCCTGAAAGTCTGAATACTCTCCACCAACAGAAGTTTGTCAAATGAAAAGTTATCATCTGAACTACTTTTTCGCCATCTCTTACATTTGGGACCAACACAGCAATCACACTCTCTCTAGTCCATAATTTAGAGTCCATTAATTTTAATAAATCACTATAATCTGGCATCTTTCAACTTAATGATCCAACAGTGCTTTGCTAAATGCATTCACTCCTCTCCTTATTGCTATGCAGTTGTCTCTGGTGGGGTAGAATGGCAGATGTGAAGCTGAAATACTATGAGAAGAAGCAACATTTTGGTTGACAATACCCAAGAAAAGTCTTTGTCTGAAAGAAAGGATATCTTCTACATCCGCAGAATGTCCTGGTTTACATAAGCTAAGAAAGAGTCTCACATAACTCAAGTTTCACTGTACTACCAACTGACTGGTCAACCAAACCCCTCATACATTCCTATCAAAGCTCTAAACAAAGATTTCACCTGTACTGCCCCATGGACATGTAAAGCCATGTTTTCACTAGTCAAATGATTAGGATACATTAAATTTAACACTTTTATTCTGCATAATATAGTTCTAGAGCTATTCAAGCCATAACAACAAGCATTTCATCAATGTACAGTTGTACACATTAATGGAAACCAACAAAAACATTTCTCATAATTATAAACAACCTCCATTTCCAGGATGTTTTTTACTGTAAGGTTTACTGCATAGCATATTGTCATGAAGAAAATGTATCTGTTTCAAAAGGTTCAAGGACAAGTGAGTCTTGTCTTAAGGAAACTTATGAGACATAAGTTATTACTAAAAAAAAAAGTGGCATGCAGAATTCTGTGATTGGGCATCAAAGATGTACAGATTAAATATACCCAAATTTAAAAATAAATACTCAAGGGGCGGGGGGGAGGGTCTTCCCCGGGCCACATGCGGGTGCTGGGATCTCTTTAGGGGAATTAGCTCTACCCCACTGTCATACCTATTCAGCCCAAGCCTTGGCTGTATCCCCCTTCAAGTGAGGGGGTACCCTCCTATAGGACCGAACACAAGCTGTCCAGAGTCTTTAACATGTACACAGTCTTTATTAGACTCTGTGTCCATAATCCCTGGGGCTGCCAGCTCAGTCGCCTCCACTCTGCAGGCTCAGGTCAGTCTCTCACAAACTCAGGAGCAACACAACATCAGTCCCCCCCCCTTGTCCATCTAGCTAGGTCTCAAAGCCCCAGCCTCTGGCCTGGCCAAGCCAAGCCTTCCCCACCAGCGCAAGGCTCCCTCCTGGACACAGCCTCTCCCAGTACCTGGTTCCTCTGGGTCTCCAGCCTTCAGCACCTTCGAGAGTATTGAGTGAGAAGGGTTTTCTTCAGGCTTCCTCCAGGGAGATGTTGCTTCTTCAACTCCCAGGCAGAGACTGCTTTCCTCGCTGCCTTGCTTTTCTTATATACAGGCAGAGTGGGCGTGGCCAGGTTTCCTTTCCTCAGTCTTAAAGGGCCAGTATCCTGCCCACTCTATCACAGGGTCTCTCAGCCTTTTTGCCTCACAGGCTGATCCCCAGCTATGGGGCTGGCTCTGCCATGCCCCTGTGTGTGCTCAGTCCTCTGGCTGGCCCACGCAGCCCCCTTCTGAAAGGGGCAGCAGCTGCGCAGGACTGATCCCTGCTACAAATACCTCTATATATTTTCTTTTGGTCCTGAAAACTCAACCTGTCTTAGTATAATTAAACTGGGTTCTTTCTAGAATTTGTTGGGAAATTTTCAATGCAACATTTTTCTCATGTAAAAATGCCATTTCCTGTGGGGGGAACCTTTTTCTCAGGATTTTTGTTCCCATTGATATTTCCCATCAGGATGAAAAGTTGGGTAATCAAACTGTTTAGTCCTGTGTGGTCAGTTTCTAAAAGGTTGTGTGATTTCCCAGGAAGCTACATATCACATAATAGATTGTTGTATGAGAAATAAAAGGGAAATGTTTCATTTCATCCTGGAGATTTTTGATTACCTTTTTCAGTGGGAAGTTCCAAAATTCAGACTGATCTAGGATAAAAAGGGTTTTCAAATTTCTCATAGGATGAGAAATCCACTTTCTGAAAAGCCCTAACTTGTTCCATCCATCAGAGTGCAAATTATCAGAGTGCAAGCCAAAAATAAAAGGAAATTGACTAATGAAGCAAGCTACATATGTAGACTTCCAACATTAATTTAGCCAGTCCCACTTGCTGCCCATCCATAAAGCTCAGAACAGTTTCCAAACACAGTAACCAGTGCCAATTAATGCCCATTCCCAACTGCTGGACTCTTCCAACTGCTGTGGATCTTTGCCATGGAGTGAGAAGTTTTTCTTTACTCAGCCAATTAAGATTCCTTTTGTCAGTTGTTCAAAGAGTAAGTAAAACATTACCAAATGCTTAAGTACAATAAATACATGCAACCCCTGTAGATGATCAATAATGCACTATATGCAATGGTTGTTGGAAGCTCAAAGCCAGAAAAATTGTGGGGAAAAAAACAGGGTTGAAACAAGATTTCCCAAAATGAGAAATATTGTCAAAATACTGGTTTACAGTTGGTCTCCAGATGAACTGAGAACCTCTTGATACCTGACTGAATTCTTGGGCAAAAATATTTTAAAAATTATAATAAAAACACTCATTGCACATGCGCAAAATGGCCACTGTCCTTAACCAAAATGATGGCAGTGGTATCACTGTCATTTTGATTAAGGGTAGTGGCCCTTTTGTGCATGAAAAATGAATGTTTTAATTATGAATATTTTTATTTTTAGTATTTTGCCGGAGAATTTGGTCAGGAATTGGGAAATCAATGGGAAATCGATCCCAGTTCCACAAATTGTAAGATTGCTTGTGAGCAGCAAAATTACTGCTTGTGTCAGCCCTAAAAAACAAACAAATCCAAACAAATGTTTGAGTATTATTTGCAGAAAATTGTCAAAATAATGTGGTGGGTAGTCATGAAAAAAGATTGTAAAGTAAAATTTGCTCTAAAGGTTTTTGAAAAGAGGGTGAAGAAGGCACTATATGTGCAAGCATGCTTGAACAGGGCAACAAAGAGAAATGCAATATATAAGAGGAAAGCCTTAGTGGGAAGGGTCGGATAAATAAATGCAGTTCAATAAATAATAAATGCTACAATGTCAGGAATCTTTATGCTATGTTAAGAATATATCACAGAATGCCTCTCTCCTGCACTGAAGCTTGGAAATACCTTTTAAAGATCCCTTACAACCCAATCCAAAAGCTGTTGACTACTGGGGCTGGACCTTAGCATCCCTTTAAATTTTGTGGGACTAATAGGTACTAAACAGTTGGAGGATTGTATTGCCTGTAAGATTTATTGTTTTAAAGATATACTTTTTAAGACCAGCGGGCCTAGGGGTGCTCCCCAGCTCAGGGGGCGCTCCCCGGCCCGGCCTGAAATCTTACTCTCCTCCGCCCATTCTCAAGCCTGAGCGGCCATCGGATCACTTACCTGATCTGCTGCCGGGGCCCCACACCAGATTCGGAGCCTCAGGCGGGACGGGCACCACAGCAGCAGATTAAATCTGCTGCCGTGCTGCCCGCTGCCACTGGACATTCTGCTGCCCCCCTCTCTGCTGCCTATCACAGTCTCGGCCCCGCCTCTCCCTCATTTCCCCTGGCTGAGAGACTGACAGGCGGGGGGGCACCCATGGAGTGAGGGAGAGGCGGGGCCTCTGCTTCTCCCTCACTTCCACCGGAATTGAGGGAGAAGCAGAGGCCTCACCTCTCCCTCATGCTGTTGGCCCCCTCCGCTGCCTGGCTGTTTTGGCCAGGGGAAATGAGGGAGAGGTGTGACCTCTGCCTCTCCCTCATTTCCCCTGACTGAGACTGTGACAGGCAGAGGGGGGGGCACGGAGTGTGGGAGAGGCGGGGCCTCTGCCTCTCCCTCACTCCTGCTTGCCCTCTCTGATGCCTGTCAGTCGGAGTCAGCTGGGGGCCCTGCGCTCAAGGTCCCCAGCTCTCGGCCACTGTCAGGCCAGGAGCTGGGGCCCCCAAGTACACCCCCCCCCAGGAGCGGGGCCCAGGGTAGCTTCCCCGAGCCGCCCCACGGTAGGGTCGGCCCTACTAGTCACATCTTAAAACCTAATCTGTCTCTTTCCCTGTAACATATATCTTCGTTCTTCTCTATTCATTGTACTATCATGAGGGTAATAGAGGACTATAAGCATCTCAATCCTTTCATATCCTGAATCAAGCAATTACAGCAAAAGTTCTTTCTGTTGGAAACAGACGAGTCACCTGTGCTCGTGTAATGTGGAAACTTACTGGTTTTTTCACTATTTTCTCTAGTTCCCATTTGGTATAACTTTTTGCCAAATTATTGCCTCTCTTAGCATCTGTTGTTCTTGGTCCTGTACTCGACATGTAATTAAATTCAATGCCTTGACATGAGTCATGGCAAAGAGATGGGTCTTAGAGAAACCAAGTGACAATAGAAGTTGGTCAATACCTTTTCACCATGGGCCCTCTTCCAAAGAAGAAAGTGTATCCTGAGAAAAGGACCATAATTCATAAAAAGTAAGTCAAAGCCAATATTTCAAAATAGTGCTTTTAGCAAGTGAAACTATTGAACGGGAACCCATTTCTGCCCTTAATAAGCAGAAGGGGAGCATGAAGAATAGCTCTAAGGAATCCATTCTGGAGAGTGTCTAACTCATTCATCAATTGCCAGCCCCAAATGGTACTCCATAAAGGAATTGGGGGGAGGAGGGGGGAGAACCTTGGCCCTGAATATTTTGAGGTCTGGAATCACTTTTGAATAATAAAAACTTATGATTCCCTTGAAAGCTGTATTAGCTTGAGCAACTACAGACTTATAATGCGGACACCATGAGGTCGACTGTGAAAAAGTTACCCCAAGGAATATATACCATCTGACTTGCTTTATTATATGGGAGCTCATGTACCATTGGTACTGTAAACGCAATCTTCCCACCACCAAAACTTTAGTTTTGGAAAAATAAACTTCTAGAGATTCTTCACTACAATACACACAGAGGTCTCTCATCAATCATCTCAATCCAATTTGTGTTTGTTAAATTAATATTATGTCATCTGCATAGAGTAAAATTGACACGGGGGGGGGGGGGTACTGTCCACAAGGACGGGGTGAAAGGTCTCTATGGCCTTTTTTACATGGACGCCTTCCCCTTCGCCGCTCGGTGTTCCGACGGCGGTGGTGGTGGTCCGTGTACACGGCTAGTGGGGAGGAAGGGTGTGAGGCAGGTGTGTACCCATGGGCAGTGGGTGTTTGTGCGTGCACGTCCCCATTGCACACCCATCTCCACCCACAGAGCCCTCTGGTAAAACGGAGGAGGCTCCATGGGTGGAGGTGGTGTAATTGGACACACACCCACTTCCACCCACTGTGCCAAAATGACCACCCCCCACCCACCCCCATTCATGTAAAAAGGGTCTATAACTCCATTTATATCAAGATTGAAAAGGAGAGGGGCTAGCATACAGACCTGACAAACTCCTTTAGCTGTTGGCGAGGATGCTGCTGCTGCTGATTTATGATTGATGGATGACTGATGATTATGATTGATGATGATAGGCCCTGAGGGTCCACACGCACCTGAAGAGAAGTTCCCCTGTGGAGGGACATAATTAAGAATAGTAACCTATGATCAATATTTGTTTGGGCTAATTTATTCCAAAGGTGATCTCTATTAATGGAGTCAAAGGCCGTTTTTAGATCAACAAAGCAGCACGTTAAAAGTGATGACCTAGGCCTGAGACGCACGTATTTAGTTATCATTTGGTTCCGTACACAAATATGGTCCATAGTACTAGATATTCCTTTACAGAAACCAGCCTTTTCTCGTCCTATGATACCTTCGACCTCTACTCATGTCTGCAATCTTAGAAGCAGATATTTTGCATACAATTTTCCAATTACGCACAGGAGACGAATAGGGTGGTAATTTGCCAGTTCATTGGGGTTACCTTTCTTATAGCTAGGTACAACTATGCTTTTAACCTAATTTTTGGGAATATTGTCTTCTGGGCCCGATTCGTTCAAGGTGTTGGTAAAGACCTATAAACCCCTAAACGGCCTGGTCCCCGCCGACCAGGAATGCCCTCCTGGCAGAGGCCCACGTGGCCCCAGACTTCCCCTCTTTCTGAAGACAGTGTAAGACCTGGCTGTTCTGTCAGGCCTTTGGAGAGGGAGATGGGTAGGGTGGGGTCAAGGGGAGTGGTGGTGTTCTGCTCTTTTAGTATATTTTAATGAATTTTAAATTTTGAGTTGATTTTATTTATTTATTTTATTTATTTATTTCACTACTCTTTTACCCCGCACCCTCCCACTCACAGAGCAGTTCGGGGTGGCTTACAACAGTAATAACAATAATAATAACAATAAAAGAAACATATAATATACAATTTAAAATTCATTAAAATATTAAAAATAGACAAAGGGCAGAACGCCCCCCCAACCCACCCTACCCGTCTCCCCTTTTTAGGGAAGGTTATTGAACGGGTGGTGGCTCGGCAGCTTCAGGGGCCTCTGGATTGGATCAGTTTTCTTGATCCCTCACAGTCCGGTTTTCATCCTGGGTTTGGCATGGAGACTGCACTTGTGGCTTTGGTTGACAACCTGTGCCGTGAATTAGATCGGGGAAGATCTTCTATGTTAATTTTATTAGATCTGTCAGCTGCATTTGATACTGTTGACCACAAGATGTTGGTGGCTCAGCTATGGGACCAGGTCGGGGTGAGCGGAATTGTTCTTGAATGGTTCTGCTCTTTCCTGGTTGGGAGAACTCAGTGTGTGGTTCTCGGGGAATTTACTTCATCTCCCCAGGACCTCATATGTGGAGTCCTGCAGGGTTCAATTCTGTCCCTCCTCCTGTTAAGCATGTATGTGCAGCCTTTGGACAAGGTTGTGAGAGGGTTCGGCATGCGTTGTCATCAGTACGCCGATGACACACAACTCTACCTCTCTTTTTCTGCAGACCCAGACCTGACGGTCTCGGTGCTTACCCGCTGCCTGGTGGCTGTGGGGGACTGGATGAGGGAAAGGGAAGGTTAGAGACTGGTCAATAGCTGGCTGGGTAGTCAATGTGAAGAGATGGTTTCTTGAGCATGGACTGTACCACTGCCTCTTTGAGGCGGCTCTGCACCCTGCCCTCCCTAAGGGATGCATTCACAACCCCCACCAGCAATGGCCCTAATATCTCCCAGCAGGCTTTAACCAGCCAGGATGGGCATGGATCTAATTCACAACAGGTGGCCCTTACAGCCCCAAGGACACTGACCGCATCAGCAGACGACACCCACTGAAATTGATCCCATGAAACCAGACAAGGTGGGTCCTCCACTATCTCAGGTTCTCCCACTGTTATAAGTACAGCATCGAAGTCACGGTGAATCCTTGCGATTTTATCCACAAAAAAGTCAACAAACATGTCACAGCAGGCACTGGAATATTCCAGTTCCAGGCAGAGAGAGGCAGGACTGACCAGCTGCTGCACCACCCAGAAAAGCTCGGCTGGACATGACTTTGCAGATGCTATGAGGGCAGCAAAGAACTCTTTCTTTGCTACCCACACTGCTACAGCATAAGCTTTTAAACTAGCTTTATACTGCAATTGGTCAGCTTCAGCATGAGTCCAGCGCCACCGGTGCTCCAACCGCCGTCCTTCCTGCTTCATCTGATGCAGGTCCTCTGTAAACCAAGGGGACCTTTGTCATCAGCATTCTGGAAGTGGATGTCTGGGAATCGTTCGATCAATGGCCTCAGTCAACAAGTTGTTCCAGAAGACAATAAGGTCATTGACTGAACGGTCATCAAGATCGGGAGGTAATTCCCCTAGAGCATTCCGGAATCTTTCTGGTTTCATAAGTCTCCGGGGGCGAACCAACCGAACTGGTTCTACACCTCTCTGGGGCAGACATACACCAGGAGACCAGCCTGGAGGAGATAATGATCCATCCATAACAAGGGCATAGTTAAAACATCCCCCACTACCAGATCCCCTACCTCAAGGTCAGTGCAGAATATCAGGTCAAGGCTATGTCCACCATCAAGCATCGGGTCCACAACCTTCTGAGACAGTCCCATGGTTGTCATGATGGCCATGAACTCACGCTCAGTTCCCCCAAGATTGGTGTCAGCGTGGATGTTGAAATCCCCAAGGACTAAAGTCCTTGGAGATCGCAAGACCACCTCCGACACCAATTCAGCTAGGGCGTGTAGGGATGCTGCCGTACAGGTAAGTGCATGGTATATCAGCAACAGCCCCAATCTGCCTCCAGCCAAATCAAGTGCCAGATGGATACCCTCCATGCCCAAGTTAGTCTGCATTGGATACCTCCTCACAGACCAGGTGTCCTTAAAAATAATAGATACACCGCCTCCCTGCCCCTCTGGTCTAATCTGGTGCTGTACAGAGTACCCAGCTGGAACAAGGTCAGCCAGAATTGGCCCTGACTCAGTGTCCAGCCAGGTCCCTGTAATACACACGAGGTCGGCTGCTTAATCCAAAATCAGCTCCCAGATTGTTGTGGATTTATTAACAACCGACCTCGCATTAATCAGCAGCAGTCCTGGACCAGGGGCCCTCCCATTCTCGATCACCACATTACCTGTCCGGGGGCCTGTGAAAGGGACAGGTACCAAGTACCTGTCCCTTATCACCGTTGTTACCTGCCTCCCAGAAGGACTATAATTGCCCTGGCCCATCACGACCCCAATGGCTGTAGAACCCCCCTGGTCCATCCCCCACTCCCCCCCGGTGTCTGTCCCACCTTGCACCCAAGGGAGACCCCCTCCCCCCTATGTCCCCCACTCCCTTATCTCACAGGGGAGCCAAACCTACCCACCCCTGTTGAGTCACATCCCCTCCTCACACCAGGGGAGTAGTCGCAATCCTCCCCAACCCATTCCCTCCTTCCCCTTACACTGGGGGAGGAAGCCATACCCCTCAACCTCACCCTAACCTGCCCTCCCCCAAAACAACCCCTACCACTCTGCCCTAATAATCAGCTGTCCCAATATCAGCCTCCCCTGGTCACCCCCAAGGGCCCTTTGGCATGGCCCCTAGGTACGTGGTCTGCGGCGGTGATTGAGTCGCTGTTGCTTATCCCACTCCCACTGAACGTCCCTCTCGGAAGGGGGTGTCCCTGACACCACCACCCCTCCTTTGCAACTAGCCCAATTTGGAGGTATAGCTGGAAACGGTAAACCAGGAAGGTGATGAAGGAGCTCAATTCCCCTCTGCAGGTCAGCCACACCCCCTGGGCAGCAGCAGTCTTTTATAAAAATACCTGGATTAATTGTTGATTTTATGAAGATTGCTTTTGTTGTGAGCCACCCTGAGCTGCTCTGCAAGCAGGAGGGTGCGGGAGAGAAGAGATTGTTAGATGTAAAGAGAGCAGCCAACACAGCACTCCACCAGGCAACATTGGACTTAAACAATTCCGCGGGGATAAAATCAATACCAGGGGCTTTATTTGGCTTTAACTGAAGAATTAAAATTTCAATTTCTCCAGCTGTAACAGCTGGCCACCCTGGAAAATTGTTAAGAGTTTACAACTCTAGTTCCAATGTTAATGGTGAGGGTGCAGAAAAAAGGTTACAAAAATGATTCTCCCATTTCTCTTCAGGAATATATGTCACTACCGAAAATTTGGCCAAGGACCACGATGGCCTAATCAACTTCCCAAAGAAGCAGATTTATTTCCTCGTGCAGCAGTCTCCAAGGCTAGCCAAGCCTCTTTGTAATGATTCGTTTTCTTTTCTTTCAATAAGGCTTTGTAATTATGTCTACATATGAGGCAATAGTCAGGATCTATTCCTCTACTGTAATCCCTTAGATGGCAAGCTAACCTCCTAAGGACAACTTTAGCAGCACGACATTCCTTGTCAAACCAGCCAGAAGTGGTCCTTCTCTGTTGACCTCCTTGTCTTGATGTAGACACTAAATAAGGGTACAAAGTTTCAACAATCAAATCAAAGTACTCTAAAACTGAGCCATCCCCAGAAGAAACAGCATTCTTAAGTGCCATTATATGTCCTGAAGCCAAAAGATGAGAAATCATTACTTCCAGTTGGGGGTTTCATGTAGCTCTGCGCCAATTTAGTAACTATGCCAATTAAACTTCTTATTCAATGACTTTGTACAGTATACTAAAGCCTATGCTTAGCTAAATAATGCAGTCTGTGTTTCTGGTTGATCTCACACAAGAAACAAATTATGGGAAACCATTAGGCAGCAACATTATAATGGGGAGATTACTCGTGCATTGGTCTGTGTCAAGTGTAAACAAGAAATGCTAATTTCTATAAGATTTTCAATATTGTGCCTATTATTTGGCTCGCGTCTAATGCTTTTTAAAAATACAATATATGCAGTTCATGCTTTTGGAAGGGGGAGGGTGGAAGGGAAAAAGATCTGCTCCTTGCAGGTAATTATCCCCTACTCATAGTCCAATCCTGCAAGGACTCTTCTGTTACATTGCCACTACTGGAAAAGAGCCATAGCACAAGCTACAAGGAATGGCATGTGGGTCTGCAGTCACAGACATCAGGGGCCAGGGGAGAGAATATGATTCCAATTCAGCAAGGCATCTATGCATTAAATATCACACGTACTTTAACAATTTGTAGAACTGTGGCATAAAAGGGCAGGGGAGAAACCCAGTCATACACCTTCCACTCTGTTACGGACTGATTTCGACAGTTGAGCAATTCAGAATGAATAAAGCAACCATTTAAAAGGAGATTAACCATTTCTGTTTTACGAGGCACACGAAAGGAGGATATATTAAAAAACATTATGGATGCAGTCAGTCAATGCATATATTTCTGAAGACATTGAATACCTTTCCCTTTTTTGTTTCCAGAAAAGAGCAGGCAATGTCTCGGGTATTAGCTTGGCATCTTTTTCAACATCATTGCATCCTCTGCTTGGCAGTGGTTATTTATGTACCAGTGCTTATTTAATTTCATTTTAGAACAGCATCCAAAGCAGAAATGCAAGAGTTTTTATTATTATTGTTGTTATTATTTTTGTTTTACTATTTACACTCCATGGTTGGCAGAGGAAGCTGGACCTATCTTCCAATTATTACTTCAGTGGACAATTTGGAAAGATAGTGTATGTTCTAACCTTGGAGATTTGAAATCTTTGCTATATTTTTGGCTTTGCAAGAAACTTGATTTTTTTTACTGGCTAGCAGTGATGAAGAGACTTGATCTGTCTCTTGTTGAAAATCAATGGGAATTGTAGCATTAGGTCCTCATTATCCGTGAGTTTCCTTGTTCTAGGGTGAACCACAACCCGTCTCCGCCCCCCCCCGTCCCCGACTTGATGCTATAGCCCAATGAAGATCATAATATGCTTGGCAAACTGCTGAATGAATGCTATGTTAAGGAGGGAAAAATATATTTTGTGGTTGAATGAAAATGTTTTAGAGTTAATTGAGAGGGGAAATAATAATTGCACCCATGTCCTTCTATGTCTTCCTCTACCCATCAAAAGGAAGAAGAAAAAAGAAAACATCTGTCAGGGTTTCATCTGAATCAGCCAAATACTAAAATTCATGTCCAAAAGTAATCTCCTGCTCTGGTTGTAAACATAATGCATGTTTAATGGCAACACTGTGTAATATACACCATGCCAGGAACAGCTTGCAAACTCTGGAAGGGGAGTCGAATAATTCACAGCTAGATTTACTCAGGCATCTAAACTGCCTCATATTAAGGTTCCAAAAGCCCTTCCAGTGGTTTCATCAGGTGTGTGTTTTTTGTGCTCCATGGCAACTTAGCTTAGACCGAGATTGATGCTTCGAACTTGTAGCATCAACCAGTTTTGCAATAGGTGATCACCAATTTACAATCGTTATTTATACAGAATTCCATCCCACAAAAAGTAGGTCCAATTTTATTACAATGAAATCAGACACCTTAAAAAAAGGAAACCAATAACAAAATTACCTCCCCCCCCCTCCCCTTAATCCATACCTGGCCACCAAAATTGGGCATAAACAAATATAACTGATATTTGTTCTAAAGGATTTGTTGGTAAGTTTGTTAGGCAAGTGACTTGCATTTAGAAACCAAACTGATAACATGCAAACAATTCATTATTCTGCTCACCTTTAAGGCCGCTTCGCCCTTGGTAGGTACCTGTACGATAAGAGGCATTGTTGGGGTATTAGCCTGCTGATCTGGGCTGGAGACACTGGACCTTTTTACATGGGCGGCAACTAAGCATGAACACCCAAAAATGTGGGTGTTCATGCGTGGGTGCCACCCGTGGGTATGTGTGTGGGGTGTATGCATGCATGCACACCCACCTCTACCCATCCCCCTTGCACGGAGCAATTGGCAAAAATGATGGTTGCTCCGTGCATGTTGATGGGTGTCGATGGTTGTGCGCCCATCTACACTCTCCCCCAACCCATCACACACGGACCATGGAACACTCCGACACACACACCCGCACCACGGACCATGTAAAAAGGGCCACTGATAATTGTTTGATCTCAGCTGGGAGCCTAGCAAGGACAAAAAGAAAGTAGTTTTTTTTTCTCTATTTTATATCTAAATATCTTAATTATGAAGGAAAAAAAGCTTTCCTTCAAACAACAGCAGTGGTGAGACTTGACTTGGATTATTGTTAGGGGCGGGAAACCGGTAAAATCCGGTATCTGATAATGCCGGTACCGGGCGTACCGGCATTATCGGATTCGACCCGGTAATCCGGTCCGGGTACCAGATTCCGGGGTACCGGATTTTTTTTACATTGCAGCCATTTAAAAATGGCTGCAATGTAAAAACTTAAAGCCCCAGCAAAAAAGTTTTTTTTAAAAAAAACCTCCCCGAGTCCAGGCTGCGCGGGTGGAAGGGGGGACACCCCCCACCCACCCTGCCCAGCCTGGATTTTTGTTTAAAAAAAGACCCAGAGGCGAGCCCACCCCCCAGCACCAGCGGCCGCGGCGTCCCCGCAGCCGCCGGTAAGTATGACCCGATCCCTGGGGGGGGTGTTTAACACCCCCCCAACCCCCCAGGGATCACCCCTACTAAAGTTCAGTGCGCTTACCTTTGGGAGCTGCGGCGGCGGCGGGCGGTCCGGCGGCCTCAGCGCCGGCTGTGGCTGCCGGCGTCAGAGACGCTCTAGGCCTTCCGGGGAACTTCCGGGTTTCCCCGGAAGGCCTAGAGCGTCTCTGACGCCGGCAGCCACAGCCGGCGCTGAGGCCGCCGGACCGCCCGCCGCCGCCGCCGGAGCTCCGCAAGGTAAGCGCACTGAACTTTAGTAGGGGTGATCCCTGGGGGGTTGGGGGGGTGTTAAACACCCCCCCCAGGGATCGGGTCATACTTACCGGCGGCTGCGGGGACGCCGCGGCCGCTGGTGCTGGGGGGTGGGCTCGCCTCTGAGTCTTTTTTTAAACAAAAATCCAGGCTGGGCAGGGTGGGTGGGGGGTGTCCCCCCTTCCACCCGCGCAGCCTGGGAGGGGGAGGGGGAGGGAATTAATTTATTTCATTTATTTCAATGGGGACACAGCGCCCCATTGAAATCAATGAAATAAATCCGGTACCGGTATACCGGATTTAATCCGGGAATCCGGTTTTCAGAGAACCGGTAACCGATAAATCCGGTAGCCGGTAATGGGCCCGGGGTCCCACCTCTAATAGTTTTGGGCACCATACTTCAAGAAGAAAGTTGATAAATTGGAGAAGATTCAAAGGGGAGCAACTAAAATGATTAAGGGGCTGGAGGATACATTAAACACTATGAGGAAAGGCCAAATGGATTTGGTATGTTTGGCCCAGAGAAATGAAGACTAACAGGGACATGATAGCAATTTTCAAATATCTAAAGGCTTGCCACAAAAAATAAGATGGTAGTATTTGTTCTCCACAGTCATAAATGATAGGATAAGGAGGAATGGGCTTAATGTTTAACCAAACTCTGTATTGCTGCAATTTAGAGGAAACTTCCTAACTGCAAGAAGTGATGGGCAATGGAACAAGCTGCCTAAGGAGGTTGTGGAATCCTTCCTTGGCTGTTTTCAGAAGGCAGCTGGACAAGCATCTGTCGATTCTGTCTGCAATACTGTAGACTTTAATCTGACGTACAAATTTGCTTTTCATAAGTACAAATACTGGCTAAATTAAGCAAATTCAGTATTTGCAGTAAATGTTCATTTCTGTTATAGACATTACCCTCCAAGAGCCAGGGGAGAAGAGAGGGAGACCAAATCATACAGGTGGGGTCTGTAGCTAAGTCATCCTCTAGGGCAATGTACCACTGTAAACTCCAAAATATCCTATCTCAGAGCAGGAGGTCGTACTTGATAACCCTTGAGGTAGAGGTACCTTCTAGTCCTACATTTCTAGAATTCTAACTTCTAACCTCTGCTGGCTCGGAGACCATTGAGTAGCTTAAGACTATTGGTGGTATGCTAGCCAGGGGTAAATCTCAGCCACTAGCACAGGTGTGGTTAGGCAAGGACTAGCCCCAGTTCAGGAAACCTTAAGAAAGGAGGCCGGGAAGGGAAGGACAGAGTGTGTTAGGGAGAAACCTCTAAGGAGAGCTGGTGAATGCAAGAGGCTGCAGAAATGAAGGTGTTCTTTTAAATTCATTAATACAGTTCGGATTTCTACTTTCATTGCTGTTGCAAGAGATTCATCACTTTGAAAATTCAGTACTTTATTCATTTGGTTATTCAGGTCTGTTTATTAT
Organism: Sphenodon punctatus; assembly: GCA_003113815.1. NCBI lineage: Eukaryota > Metazoa > Chordata > Lepidosauria > Sphenodontia > Sphenodontidae > Sphenodon > Sphenodon punctatus. The sequence continues at coordinate 5,671,585 of QEPC01000715.1, forward strand.
TAATCATTTCTATAGGACTTTCAGTGTTCAAAGGGCTTGACAATTGTTACCTAGTTCACCATCACAACAATCCTGTGAGGTAGATCATATTATTCCCATCTTGCATCCTATCTTTGGTCCTTCCTTTGACTTTGGCTTATATTTTGTCCACCAAAATAAACTTCAATATTTACCCAGAAAAATTGTATGTTATTTTTTGCATGGACTTTCACCTGTTTTTGCTGTTGTAATAAACACTGATAAATTCCTGGGGAAAATAAAAACTGACAATGAAGGGTCCTAAAGAGGGGGGACTGAGGCTGAGAGGTAGTGACTTGCCCTAGGCCACCCAGTGAGTTCATGGCAAAGATGTGATTTTAATCTTGGTCAAGTCCAACATTTTATCCAGTAGGCTTCACTAGCTCTTGTAACTTTCTCCTGCATTATGCCACTCACATAGGTCTTTTTTGAACGGATGCTGCCGCTAGCCCGGTGGGTGAGCACACCCAGGAAACACCCGGTGCCGCCGAGCCAGGAGATGTTTATATGGACAGTGCCATGGGGGGTTGTGGGATGGAAGGGGAGGGAAGGGGCTGGCACACACCCAGTGGGCAAACACCCACCCTGGGAAACACCGAGCAAACACCCATGACATTTACACGGACAGCCATGACACTTATCAGAGGGGAATCCCCGCAAAGCATAGTGACATGACAACATGGCCAACTGAGGGAAAATGAAGCTGCAGCATGCAGCTCCACCCCTGAACTTCCAGACCCCGTGTGGGCAAGGTAGGAGGAAGCAGGATGACAGGAGACACGAAGTAGCGGCCCCTGGCCGGTCCCAAGGCAAAGGCCAGACAGCCGGGTGCCACGGACCCCCCACAGACCAGAACCCAACCACACACAACAGCAAACACAACCACACAGGGAACGGCTGCATGCCCAAGGAGGCGGGGGGGGACCCCAACATGGGGGCAGGGGCATGGTGGGAAAGGGCACCGGGGGAAAGGTAGCACCCCAAAGCAACAGGGGGCCCCACCACAAATCCCCAACCCCCCTGCACACACAATCCCAAGGCCCAGATACAACGAGCCTGGAATGGGACACATGCGGTCATGGTGGCAGGTACGGATGCTCACACCACAGCCGGGTTGGCAGGGCACCTGAGGGGTGGGAGGAACCCCAATCCACACCAACTGGCAGTCAAGCTGCTGCTGCCCACCAAACACCATTCACGGATGCGAGTGGCCAAGGGGGAGACCAACACCAAGGCATGGAGGGGGAAAGGCACATGCACAATGGACCAGGGGATGGACCTCTGGCCCAAGGGACCACAGGGAAGGGGGGGGCAGCGAGACAGGGCTGGAGGGGGCCAAAAGGAAGGCAAGCCATGCAGCCAAGAGGCCACAACCCACAGTAAAGGGAAATGAGGGCAAACCCCAAAGGATCAGGCAATGATGCAGCACAACCACCGGAGGGGTGGGGGTGGGGTGGAGGGAAGAAACCCTGTCCCTGCCAGGCATCCATGGCACAACCACCATAAGGCGCCCACACAATATACACCAAGCTAGAGAGAAGGCACGCAACCCGATAAGGGATCAAATACACTTTATTAGAAAAGAGAACCAGAGCGGAACACAAAACAGGGACAAAGGGAGATGGGGGCTCGGCATGGAGCGGGTTGGTGGGGTGGATCCCCACCCTCAATAAGGACGCCGACCCTGTATCCGGCTCCAGAAATCCGCCTGAGTGCGGTTGAGCTGGTGCACCCATTGTAGGAAGTACAGGAGACGCTGCAGAACCTCCTCCTGCTCCCTGGTCCGCTCAGCTATCATTGTCTGCACTAAGGGAGAGAGGAAAAAGGACGAGCCATTAGAACAGTCCAACGGCCCCAATAATGATGAGCCCCACACAGACATCAGGGGAGAGGGCCCAGGACACACACAGTACACTCACTGATCTCCTCGTAGAGCCGTGTCCCAGCACGGAGCTCTGAGGTCGCATGCTACAACTGCCCAGCCATCTGCCCCAGGTGAAGCATGGCCAGGAACACAACCAGAGTAGTTAGATGGGAGAAGGAAGAGGGAGAAGGGGAAAGGGCACATGGAAACATGGTGAATTAGAAGGGGACTAACATCATGCACCACCCACACCACAAACAGGGACCCTGGGTAACCCCTGCCATTACCCCACTGGCGGGGATCAAGCTGGAATAGGAGTGGGCAATTGTTGGGCCAGAACAGGCCAGACTCACAGTCAGAAGCCCATTTCTCCTGTCACCCATCCATCGCCCACAGTACAGTTGGTGGAAACCAATGTCGAGCGCCAGGAACAAGGGTAGCCGGGATGGTCCCAGTGAAGAGCCAAACCAATGGGAAGCGACAGGCGGACATGGAGGGTCACGCATGCCAAGGGCAACAGATGCTGGTAGGGAGGGATTGGGGCCAGTACCCGCCCACACAGCAGTTCACAATGTAGAGCATTGTGATGGCACAGCCCCAGCCCAGCCATTCCATGGGCAACGCACCCACGGCAGGCCAACCAAGTGCCTGAGATGGGTGTCAACAACCACGTAGGGAATATATGAGGGCCGCACAGAGGAATGGGACCCGCACAGGGTCACATGCCACCAGGTGGGCACTGACATATCTAGGTCTGTGCATCCATCAGGACGAGCAGGGCCCCTACCGCCACACAGTCCAAACCCACAATCCATGAGGGAGACCCCAGGGGAACGCCGCAAGTTACACAGATTGCTACATGACAAACCCAATGATCCTGCAAACAACCCCCCCCCCAGACCCAGAGAACACACGAGGATAGAGACAGCCATGGGAGGTGCACACAGAAAGGTGACAAATCATAAAAGCACCTGTGAAGATATAGTCCAAGCCAAGGTCTTTATTAGTGATGGGGAAGGGAGCGGGGGGGGGGAGCGGGACCACAGAGGCCAGTCAATGGATGATCAAGGGTCTGAGGTCGTTCAACCCAACCATCTGATAGGGGCACCATTGTACTCATTGACAAAGTTGCTTACTAGTGGTGGGACCCCGGGCCCATTACCGGTTACCGGATTTACCGGTTACCGGTTCCCCGAAAACCGGATTCCCGGTTTAAATCCGGTAACCGGTACCGGATTTATTTCATTGGTTTCAATGGGGCGCTGTGTCCTCATTGAAACCAATGAAATAAATTAAATTCCCTCCCCCTCCCCCTCCCAGGCTGCGTGGGTGGAAGGGGGGACACCCCCCACCCACCCTGCCCAGCCTGGCTTTTTGTTTAAAAAAAGAGTAAGCGCGACCCCGAGGCGAGGCGAGCCCCCCCCCCAGCACCAGCGGCCGCGGCGTCCCCGCAGCCGCCGGTAAGTATGACCCTGACCCGATCCCTGGGGGGGGGTGTTTAACACCCCCCCCCCCTCCAGGGATCACCCCTACTAAAGGCTCAGTGCGCCGCTTCGCTTACCTTTGGGAGCTCCGGCGGCGGCGGGCGGTCCGGCGGCCTCAGCGCCGGCTGTGGCTGCCGGCGTCAGGACGTTCTAGGCCTTCCGGTGAAACCCGGAAGTTCACCGGAAGGCCTAGAGCGTCCTGACGCCGGCAGCCACAGCCGGCGCTGAGGCCGCCGGACCGCCCGCCGCCGCCGGAGCTCCCAAAGGTAAGTGAAGCGGCGCACTGAGCCTTTAGTAGGGGTGATCCCTGGAGGGGGTGGGGGTGTTAAACACCCCCCCCAGGGATCGGGTCAGGGTCATACTTACCGGCGGCTGCGGGGACGCCGCGGCCGCTGGTGCTGGGGGGGGGCTCGCCTCGCCTCGGGGTCGCTTACTCTTTTTTTAAACAAAAAGCCAGGCTGGGCAGGGTGGGTGGGGGGTGTCCCCCCTTCCACCCGCGCAGCCTGGACTCGGGGAGGTTTTTTTTAAAAAAAACTTTTTTGCTGGGGCTTTAATTTTTTTTACATTGCAGCCATTTTTAAATGGCTGCAATGTAAAAAAAAACAGTACCCCGAAATCCGGTACCGGGTCCGGATTACCGGGCCGAATCCAATAATGCCGGTACGCCCGATACCGGCATTATCGGATACCGGATTCTACCGGTTTCCCACCCCTATTGCTTACACAACCGGGCTGGACTCAGGATGCTACAGAAGCAATGATGGGGCCCGGCTGATGTGGAAACGGAGCAAAGTGATCAAACAGCACAGTGGAGAGGAACAGCACTGTCAATGGGGTGGTGAGGCATGGTCCAGTCATATGGTACAGGAGTCCAGGGAATGGGAGGATGGGACAGCCACATTAGGGAGCATACGGAGGGCGCTTGGTAAACATCGGCCCTGCACCAGACCCTCCCAGGAGAATAGGCCCCAGTGGAATCCCTGGGACCTCATATGGACATCCACCATGAAGCAGGGCAGGAGGTGGTTCTCCATGGATGCTGCTGCCCTGACATCTGGTCGATTCAGCACTGCTCGCAGGGCACCCAGCTCCAAGGCGGTAGGGGTCCCGGTCAGTAGTGGCCCACCAACATCAGGGGGTAGCAAGTCCAGCTCTTCAAGAATGGTTAGGCATTCCAATCATGGTCGTGATATGCCACGGGCATACAGTAGGATGCCAGTATAGTCAGTTGCAACAGGGGAACCCCTAGCCTGGAGAGCCAGTCCATAGTCAGTGCGAGCAGCCACCAGGCTAACAGCTGCAATCTCCTGTGCAGTCCACGGCACCACAATGGTGGCTGGGTACCCCCAAAGAGGTTGTTGGAGGAGGGTGAATCCAAGCTCCCCTGCACGCCTTGGCAATCCGGACCCCCAAATGGATGGCCCATCACACACATGTACCTTGACAGGAGATTGAATCCATCCACCACTGAGAGGGGTTCTCTGAGCAGCAGATGGACATTGCGGCTCTTCCAAAGCATTCCCAGAAACATGGTGGCAAATGCAGACCACTCCTTCCGGGCACAATCATCCACTTCGGGGGCCCGTTCCACACCCTGTCATGACCTTCTCAAGGGCTGGGTGGTGGATTGCAATGGGGTTCCACAGGGATCACCTGGGAGTGGGAGATGCGTGAGGAACAGCGCGTCGCTAGCTGGAGGGTGACCTTGCATATTTGATATTGGGCAGGTTACAAGGCCCTGTGAAACCCTAACCCACGCACAGGGCGGACACATTCCAGCGCAGGCGATGACAGGTGAACAAGGCCATGGCTGGTTCTCGCATGGAGCTAATGAGGCCCTGGATACAGCATATCTTGAGTGGTTACAGCTGCATGATGCCATGGCCTTCACTCACAGTGAGTGATACAGGGCTGGCGCTGATGCATCCCGCTCACAGATCACACAGGGGCGTGTTGCTGGCACTAGTGGGGGGTGCCCAGGGCCCCATGTAGATGTTGCTGCCCCACTGTGGCAGGAACCCCCTGCCATGCAGGTGGTCTGTGCAGGTGGGGGGACATGTGGTAGGCCAGCTGAGTGGTGATATCGACTAGGTGCGCAGCTCTCACCCAAGGTACTGCATCAATCGATGGGCACCGAGCATGTACCGTGAAGATATATGTGTGTCCCAGTTCCATTGCTCGGGTGTGGCATGTAGAGAGTGGAGGTGTTGTGTGAGAGGGGTTATTGAGCAAGAGAGCAAAGCTAGTACAAAGGTGGTGCTATACAGTACTGAGTGTACATCCTGATCACAGGGGCAGGAGGATGTGCTTGGCGGCTTGCCCATGGCAGTGGTCCCCAGTATGTGGGGACAGTCGTTGAGCTACAGGGGACGTGTGAAGCACAGTCTGGGTGTGCTGGGTGCATAGGGCTTGCGGGTTGGTGGCACAGGCCGCTACCAGGCGGTGGGATAGTAATCAGGGCCTTGAGTGGACAGGTACTTGAGCGGGCCATGGGCACAGCGGTGCAGGGATTGGGGCAAGGCAGCTGTTCACATTGAGACTTGTTGGATAGCTGGGGGGTGATCCATCACAAGTTCTGGTAGTGGGTGCACATGGAGTGTGTGTTGTTGGTACCATGCTGCCTGATGAAGAGTCCCCAGAGGAGAGCGCTGTCCTGCTAACAGTCTTGGCCACATGCTTTGTGATACTGGCCCAGGTTTTCCAGCAATGGACTGAGCTACTCCTCCCAGGGCCCCGCTTCTACAACCAAGGGGCACAGCACAAGAGAGTGGCCAACATGCGCCGAGCAGCATCTTTGCGGTGGGCGCAGAGGATCTATGCTCGCTGACATGCCATGTGCGGAACAGCAGTGTCCTAGTACATGCGGCTCGTCCTATTCAGGTGGCCCATCAACCTTTACAGCCATTGTGCGACTGTCTCAACTTATCAGCTGAATTGGATGTGTTCACACACCAATGAATGGTGGGAGAACATGCTTGCTACCTGGACTGACGAGGAATGGACTGACCCGGCTCAGTGAGATCCTCAACCCACATCTCAGGAGGAATACTACCAAGTTAACATGCGGAATCCACTGCCACCAAGGATGCGATTGGCCATGGCGGTGTGGAGGCTGGCCACCCCTGATTCATGTTGCAGCATTGGGGAGCAGTTTGGAGTGGGCACAGCTACCATTTACAGGGCGCTCCACGACCTGTGTGACCTGATAGAGGAGCTGCTACTTGGGTGGGTCATCCAGGTGTGGGATCCCAAGGTATTGATCTGCAGCTTTGAGGACATGGGCTTCCCCCATTGTATTGGTGTGATTGACAGCACCCACATCCCTATCATCCACCCCCGCCCCCCATGTCAAGACTGACTATCTGAGCCGGAAGCAGGCATTCTCCATAAATCTGCAGGCCATTGTGGATCACAGGTGCCTGTTCACTGACGTGTACACTGGCCAGTCAGGGCGGAGCCATGATGCGATCATCCTTTGGGCGTCACCCTTCTATGTCCGGATGTTTGATGGTGAAATAGCCCCTAACCTTTACCGGGTGATCGAGGGTGTTCCCATGGTTCCTGTGGTGATTGGGGACCTGCCCCTACCTGCTGAGCCCGTGGCTCATGAGGTTCTATCCCATTGCTCGCACCCCTGAGGTCAGGCTCTTCAATGAGTGCCTATCGTCCACTTGGAGCATGGTGGAGTGAACATTTGGCCAGCTAAAGATGCGCTGGTGCCTGCTGATGATCAGGAGCCAATTCGATCTGGAGCACACCCCCATCCTTGTCCTGGCGGCCTGCATACTGCATAATATCTGCGAGACCAGTGGAGCGGCCTTTGACAACCCTCCATCGGTGCAGAGAGCAAGCCCTGTGCCCCTATACCAACATGTCCAGGGTGGGGCTTTCCGATGGATCTCGGCGGTAAAACAGGGATGCTCTCTGTAGGCTCATTGTTGCCCAGAAGGCAGGGAACTGCCTCCCCTCCCCACCCTCCAGAGCCTGTGTAACCCTAACAAATAAACAAAGATATGAACCAACTACATACTCCATGTGTCATATTGGTTTGGTACTAGGGGTTCCAGTCCAGTATGAGCTGTGTCATGCGGAGCAGGGTCACATAATTGCTGCTTGCCATGGCATTAGTCATGCATATGGCTTATAGCTGTCACTGGCTTGTGGTTAGCATAGGCAGTGCAACCGTAGTATCACTATGCAGGTCTGTACTCTTTCATGCATGGTTTGTTGCTTCCCAGTTGCCTTCTGGCAGGCAAGAGCAGTATAGGTCCCACACCTGTATTGCGCTTGGCACGACCCCTTATGTCCACTTCTAATCCCCTGCTTACGAATGCAGCCCCCTTAACATAAAGATAGGCATAGAGGTACAGTATATGTTTTCTTTATTTGGAAATATTTACAAGGGGTTGGGTTCTGTTTTTTCAGGGCCTTCCACATGCCTGCTTCAGAACACCACCGGGACTTGACCCCCTGCAGGCCTTTGCTGCTGTGTTCTGCTGCGAGTGGTGGTCTGACGGCCTGGGCTCTCCGTTGTCCAGAGGCCACACCACTCTGGGCTGAGGTAACCGACCCCACGATAATAGAACATATGGTAAACATTACACTTGTAATCGGGACGTAACCCCAGCACCACAGCCCTGATTTTAGCCCTCTGGGGTTTCCAAGGACCCCATGCTGCATCCCCTCCAACCATCCCTCTGAAGTTTGTGCTGCAGCTGCCCCCCCTTTAACGACAGATATGTGAACCGGCTTACCTGAACTGGTGGGTCACCTGGCATGGGTGGTTGGTTACCTGGGGGTTCCGGGATGTTCTGAGGAGGCTGTGGTTCCCAGAGAAGGGGTCTCAGAGGCAGCTGTTGAGGAACTGGGATGGGTGTGGGCTGGAAGGGCGGCCCCACAGGCTGTTGTTGTGGGGCTATGTGTGTGTGTGGGGGGGGGGGATCCTGTGCATGAAGTCAGGGAAGTGGTGCTGCTGGGGAAACCAGGATTGGCCGAAGGCTAGGGCACCTACACCAGTGGGAGGGTGCCCTGGTGATAGCTTACCCTGGCCCATCCTGCACGTGTTGCGGCGCTGGCTCCCTTTGTTTGGTCTGTGGCTTTCCTTCCGGACATTTTGCGAGCTGGCGCACTGCTGTCATGTTTTGGTTCTCCTTTAAGGGCTCCCAGACAGGTGGTCGGCATCTCCCCCAGTGGGCATGTCTGCTTGGGGGCACCTGTGTGGCCTCTCTAGCCATTTCTCTGTGGTATCGGCAGACCCATCCCCATCAGTGTTTTGGTTTTTACACGGATGGGTGGGTGTTGAACACCCATCTCCACCCACCTCCACCCATCTCCACCCACGGAGCATGCCAGCTCCTTCCCAGATGCTCCGTGGGTGTTGGTGGGTGGGTCATGATTGCGCACCCACCCACTTGTGGACGTTTACATGGATGATCTCCCACCCATCCGATGGGTGTTTATGGGTGTTCATGGGTGGGTGACGTCTGTGTAAAAAAGGCCATAGATGATTCAATCAAGCTCACATTCACATATGATCCCCCCAAAACCTCCAAACAGTAACTCCAGGAACACAAAATACCCAATGCCAAAGTGCAGAAGTAACCAACAACCAAGCAAAATCAAAACAAATAGACTTTAATCCTATGTATAAATTTGCTTTCCACAAATGCAGTTAAGTTAAATTAATCAAATTCAGTATTTGCAGTAAATGTTCATTTCTGTTCTAGGCAATACCCTCCAAGAGCCAGGGGAGCAGGGAGGAAGACCAAGCCATACAAGGCCCAATCATCCTATAGGACAATGTACCACTTTAAATAATGAGCATGGTAGCAATAGTATACTTGGTATCTTGGAATGCTTAATTTAGCAGCAGAGTAATAGGCCTGATCTTGCAGGGACATCCTGGCTCCAAGGACCAATATGTTACACAGCACAATCTTCCCAGTTAATAGTGCCAGTATTAGCACAGGTATGTGTCTTGTTCATTTCAATAGGCCTCATGCCCATGCTAAGTGCTAGTACCAGTGCTCTCTGCTCAGCTGATCCTGCCTTCACCTTACTAAATCATATTTTGCCCATACAATTGATTATATAGAGAGGACAGATCTCTCACACTCTTTATCCCATTCCTACCACATGTAACATCTAAGCCTTATAGCCAGGGACCTGTGTTTATTGCACCAAAAAATCTTAAATTCTGCAAACAGTGAAGCCAAATTCTGCAAATACACCATGGGCATTAACATTTGCACAATTAACTTGATATGTATAATTATGCAACAATTTATACATGCAAATTTGCTTACTAGCATGCTTTTTCAACAGGTTTGACATAGAATCAAAACTTCAGCACCCCAGAACTCCCACCTCATGTTAAAGCCCCAAACCGTTCTCACCAAAACATAGGGCCCTGAGACTCCCACCTACCCCAGACAATTCATTTCCCAGGGGCCTATTCACCCTCAGGGGTCATGGCCACACGTCCTCCCTCATAGATGGCAGCTGCAGCACCAGTTTTAATTTGAGGTCAAGTGACAAGTTTATGCCTGAGCCAGGATTTAAAGAACCGGCAGAGAGCTCCCACTGCAGTTTCACTGCAATTTCAGCCTGTCACTGTGAGGATTTGCTGATTATGCAAAAATCACTGCAAATTGCAGCAGTGCAGTCAGCACGGGTCCCTGTTTGTTTATTTATTTATTTTATTTTTTTGGCCGCCCCTTCCTGCTACAGCAGCTCGGGGCAGCTAACAACACATAAAACCACATACAGTATAAAAATATCAAATAAAATCAATACTATATTAATAAATAACAATAACCAATGAAACACTCAGCTGAAGCTAAAAAGACCCTCCCTCTCTCCAGTCCATCCCCCCACCCATCACCTGTCTCCTGCGCCAAACACCCGGTGGAACAGCCATGTCTTACACTGTGTCCAAAAGGAGGGGACGTACGGGGCCAGGCAGACCTCGATCGGGAGCTAAATCCACAGCCTCGGTGTGGCCACTAAGAACACCCTCCCCATCATTGCCACCAGAGAAACCTGCGGGACTTTGAGGAGGGCTCTTCCAGCTGACTGCAGGGGCCGATCTGGGACGCGGGAGGGAAGGCGATCTCACAGATAGGTGGGGCCAAGACCCTGTAGGGCTTTATAGGTCAAAAACACCACCTTGAATTGGGCCCAGAAGACTATAGGCAACCAGTGCAAAGCATGAAGCACTGATGTAATGTGCTCACTATGACCCATCCCCATAAGGAGCATTCTGCAGTCTCCGGACTGTCACCAGGGGTAGCCCCACATAAAGTACGTTGCAATATTCTAGTCTTGGGGTGATGAAAGCATGGATAATGGTGGCTAGATCGAAGTCTGAGACATATGGCCAAAGTCATCACACCAGATGTAATTGGCAAAATGAGCTCTTTGCCACAGCCGCCACTTGGACATCCGCAGAGCTGCAGGTCAAGGAGCACCCCCAGACTCCGGACCTGAGGGACCAATGGAGGGTGGACCCCATCGATGATGGATGGCACCACTCTCTGAGCCCCTACCACCATCACCTCCATTTTGTCAGGATTCACCTTCAGATGACTTGCCCTCGTCCACTCCCCCACAGCTGTAGTCAGACATCAGGTGAACACCAAGACTGCTGGGCCTGGTTCAGCTGAAAATGAGAGGTAAAGCTGGGAGTCATCAGCATACTGATTACACTGTACACCAAACCCTCTGATGACCTCATCCAAAGGCTGCATGTACACGTTAAACAAGAGAGGGGAAAGAATAGAACCTTGCGGGACTCCACACGTGAGACCCCGGGGAGATGTAGAAAAGTCACCCAGAACCACACATTGAGTTCTCCCGGCCACAAAGGAATGAAACCATTCAAGAACAGTCCCACCCACCATGGCTCAGTCCCGCAAGTGAGTCACCAACAGCTCATGGTCAACAGTATCAAATGCAGCAGAGAGATCTAACAGGATCAACAGGGTCAAATGACCCTGGTCCAACTTATGAAAAAGGTTGTTGACCAAGGCCACAAGTGCAGTCTCAGTGCCAAAACCCGGATGAAAGTCAGTCTGTGAGGGATCAAGTAAACTAATCGGGTCTAGATGCCCCTGAAGCTGCTGAGCCACCGCCCGTTCAATAAGGGAAGGTTAGAGACCAGACAATTACTGGCCAGGGACCTGCACACTGTCAGGCCACCTTACTACAGACTTGGAATAAATGCCACGACAGCTGGCAATCCTGGATGGGAACACTAAACGTCATAGTTACCGTGCAATACCAAAAAAATATTATCAGGAATTTTAGTTCTGGTTGGCCTTGATGATTAATCCTTGGGCTTAGAAATTAGATGAAAAGTGTGGTGACTAGATCCCTGATCCCTTGCCTACATCCCTGAAGACTCCTGCTTAGTTTCACATTGGATGACTGCTTACTGATCACCCAGCTGTGAATGGGTACCTGTGTCACGTTGTGCCTCAGTTTCCTCAAAAGGAATTTGCACTTAGTGATCCAGGCCTGTCATGATCTGGTCTGGATATAGGGCGTTCTTTTCCAATATGTGGAAACTTAGTTTACACTTTGCTAATAAGTCAGCCAGCTCAGCTAAGTATTGTAAAGACAATTTATTTATATAAGTGAAGCTATGTGACTCAAGAATATTATAAAAATATGAATCAATAGTTTACTTAAGTTCAAATAAAGATATCGTACAAAAGAAACAGTGTCAGTTAAAATACATGACGTAGAAAGACATTTCCTGTTCAAAGAACAGCTCTGTTACAAGTTCAAAGATCTTAACATCTATAAGATATAACATATGCTCTAAGTATTATTGCTATGGTTGACTCAATGCATCATATAGGATATATTATCCAATCCTTTGCCCCATTCTGCCAGATGAATATGAGAAAAGCTCCAAAGAAGGAACTGTTTATGAAAAATCAATGTATCCTCTCCCGTCTTATAGAATGAAATTTGCTTGGAAGACAGCTCCAGGTCTTCCAACAGATTTAAAGCCAGGACATGCCCACATTGGGACACAGATGAGTTGGATCCCAGCTCCAGTGGACGGGAAAGAGTTTTGTGCTCAGTCAGCCTTGCTCAAGCCAGAGACAGGGGAGCCATGAGAAAGCATCTGGACATGGATGGTGGAAACAGAGCAGGAACCTGGTCATATATGAGAGCAATTAGAGACTTCCAAAAGGAACTAGAGGACTTCAGGAATAATCATGCCTTGATGGAGACATCTGGACCAATGTTGGCTATGGATCAGGAAGCAACCTTTGTTTTTTTTGTTTTTGTAATACTGTTGTACCTGCGATAAAAGGAGATGATGGGGGTAATGTTGATTAGGGATGTTGTGAAGTGGCTTCAACACCACAAGGAGAAAGAAGCGCTGCTGCAAACTCACCGGACCTATGTGAATGGTCTGGGGCAATTTGGGTTGGCTATGTCCTGGGCAAGCCCCTGATGTCTCCAGGGTGTTTGGTGTGCAGCTGGCAGGTGGAGCTGGAGATCTATTGGGCACAGAATTGGAATGCATAGAAGGAATCCACAAAGTGACAACAGATAATGGATATTAGGGAGAGGATGATTTATCCATTACTGATTAAGTTAGATTTGTGTTTTATAAGATTATGCAAAATATATTTACAAAAAATTGTATGTTAGAAAAATAAGGTTGTTATGGTATATGGTAGCTTGGAATTTCCAATCCTTCTTAGGTGTTCCTTTGGTTATAAAAATATAGTGCTAAAGGGTTAAAGGGTCACCGGAATAAGGAAAACCTGGGTGTAGAGTCGCTCCAGGGATCCAACCTTGTGTATAATCGATGTACAAAATAATGTCTGTGCATGTTTGCATTTATTGTAACATTGTCCACTGATGTTATATCCCTGCTATAAAAATAGTATTTATTTAGCTGGGTCCAATTAGAATTGGACTGGTCTCCTTGAGTGGGGAGGGAATATACAGGGCACAGCACTGAAGAGCCACCTGGTCCTTTAAGGTGGTTGGCTCCAGCACAAAAGGCAGGCACATCTGGGGATAAAGGTATGTGCCTCAAGTAGGCACTGTAGCTCTGAAGGATGGTACTCTGATGCTTTTCATCTGGGAAGATACTAAAATGACTAATTGGGGCCAGTTGGGTATGGGCATGACTGAACCAGCCCTACTCCTCAAAAGAGAACTCTGAAGCTCAAAGAGAAGGTGATTGCCAGGGAGACAGAAGCTAGGAGGGAGCTCTGTCTAGAAAGGGCTGAGTCAGTCCGCAGCCAGAGGCTTCCCCTGCAAGCCTGGTGTCAGGAGGGATTGCGCCTGGCCAGGAGACATGGACTTTTGGAGAAGCTGGCTAAAAGAAGGACTGTGTCCAGCTAGGCTGACCCCAGTAGGCCTAAAACGAGAAATCTCGTTGAGTGCTGTTTCCATTAGAAGCAGGGCATTCATTTCCATTCATGCAACATGGAAACTTACCAGCTTTCTCGCTGTTTTTGCTATTTTCCATTATTTTTTGCAAGTTGAACGAGGCTGCTATGGAGCCAACCCCAAGCCCTGTGAGTGCCCCATATGCACCCCAGGAAATGCAAACCTGCTGGCTAAGTGACATGGAAGTGCTGAAAATTGCCATTAAAGTGCTGTAAAACTGCCGTAAAACTGTTGTAAAATTCCTAGAAAGTGACGTAAAACTCCCAGAAAGTGACAAAAATGATTTTAAAATGTCACAAGCATGGAATCACTGGAAACTGACAAGGTACTGACAAGCACTTGCAAGCACTTCCGAAAGGTGGGTATTTCCCTGTGGAACAGGAACACTTACTTTCGTCTCAGTCCTAGATCCCATCCTGAAGGGAATGGAAAGACTGTTAAGGCTGGGAAAACTGGCTAGAAGGGACTGGCTTGAAGGGCCTAGCCAGAAAGTGGCCTGTGGAAGAGGCACCCTGAAACCTGTGTCTACGATTGTATAAAGCTGTATATACTGGTGGAGGATGGGTAGCACATGTAAATAAAGATAGAAGAAGGCGAAGATCCCACTTGGGCTGACTTCTTGTGGGGGGCTGAAATCTTTCAAGATGTAACCCCTCAAGGGCCACGCTATTACACTCCAACTCCTGTGTGTCCCCTTCAGGGCCCTGGGGCTCATATCTGACAGTTACTGGCATGACTTTCAACTCTTACCTTCCAACTATTAAACTACTCTGTCTTACAAGACTTCATGTTTTAAGTTTATCTTTTGCAAACAAGTCCCTAGAATCAGTTTCCTGACAAAGTTAAATGTGGCTCTTAACTCCAGAAAGCCAATAAAGCTGCATTTGTGATGGGTCAACGTCTGTTACACGTGATTTAATACCTTGTGCACCACTGGATAAAAGGCTCATTAGTGACCACCAGAGCAGCACAAACAAAAAAGGAACAGCTAAGTCATACACAGTGTGCTGGTAGCCACTCTCATGGAAGAGATTGTGTAACAAATAAGAATAATTAGTATGGAGTTAAAAGTTGCTCAAAGTTACCAAGGAGAAAGTTGAAACAGAAGTCACAGAAGTCTCTCGTTTTTTTCTCAGGCCCTTTTCACATGGGCACCCCCCACCCTGCACACATGTGTGGTGGTGTGCCCATGTTAATGCTGTGGGGGGGATGGGGAGGCTGCTGTAGGAATGACGCCATGGTGGGTGGGGGTGCGTGCGTGCTCCCACGCTCCACCCATCACCCATGCATGGAGCAACAGGCTCCAATGCTGGTTACTCCATGCGTGGAGATGGGTGTGCACTGGTTCCCACGGGCGCACACTCACCTCCATCCACCGTAGGTACACACCCAACCCCCCACCCACTGGGCCTGTTTGAAAAGGGCCGGATTCTCAATTTACAACCAGGAAGTTTGTTGGATAATTAGAAATTATTAAAGGGGCTTCTGCAAGATTTGCCTGAGATAATAGCATTTAGCTCAGAAATAAAGAAAAATGTATCCAAAGTAGAGCTGAACAGGTTATGTACCACTGTCTGGTAACTGGCTGGATCTATGCCATCTGATCTGCTCTGGCAAGGACCAGTTACTGAGCCATATTTGTTTACAGTTTTGCAGTTTAACCAGATAAGCGTTTTACCGTGTATAATGCTGCAGTGCGCCATTAACAGGATTGCCATTTACGGATTGCCCATAATTCTGTTCCTGTTTACTCTCCTCTCATCCCCTGGACCTTGTTTCAGACTAGTTATGGCAACATTTGGTTATGTGGTAACAGTAATTCAGTTAACTGTTCTGGTATTATCCGATGGCTTGGTTTGTCGGTTAGCCATCACAGTAATCAGTTAACAGCCAGATAACCACCAAACTTCATGGCAGATATTAACCTCTGATAATAAATTTACTATTTGTTGCAGGATGACTACTACTACCACCACCACCAATAATAATAAATGTCCCTTTAAGGTTGTAGCTCACAGGGTGGTTACAGCAACTTGTATGCTCAACATGGCTGCAACCTTTACTGCTATATAATGCAGTGAACCCATTATCTGGATAAGCAGATAACTTCTGCTTGTAAGGCTGTTACACCAATCACCCCTGAAAAACATGGTCAATCACGTTGAGTGCTTTCAGATATTGGGGAGGGGAACTCCAAACCCCCTTGCGCTGTGCCCTAGCACTGCTGTGTCCTGACTAATCCTCCGGCATCGACCTTACCTTGGCCCTAGACTTTAGATCTGCTGACCACCTGGCTCAATGTCGGTATTGGACCACTTGAAGCTTGACCAGATTAGACCTCTATCACACCCTTGGATTACCCTTTAAGTTTGCTGCATACCTGGATGGATCTATTTGCTATTGACCCTGGCTTAACCCTTGACAACAGCCCTAACAATGGAGAATGCCCCCTGTTGGACATCCAAGTGGTAAGCATTTTGACACCTGAGTCCTGTCAATAACCAGCACATAGTAAACCCTCCACTTCTCTATGGCGTTATGATGAGGTACTCTCTACAGTCTCTCTTGGATATCTGAAATCACAGAAAATATGCATTCATTGAGCAAACAAAAAAGGCCCATATACTGTAGAAGAAAGTCTAATTAACATAAAAACTACAAAACGAATCGACAGCCACCTTCTTTCCCCAATATGAACACATTATCAAGGCCGTGTGGGATGAACTAAAATTAGATGGATATCCTGTGTCAAGCATTGAAACTTTTTGATTACAACAGTATGGAAGAATCAGGTTAAACATTCCTGCAAGAAGTCATTGTAAAGTTATCTCCTCCAACAGTTCTATTATTGTGACTGCATAGAATTTACTATCATCCAGGTTTTGCTTCCTAAAAACTAGCTTAGCAGAAAACCAGTATCCTTTTTGGGTTGATTTAGCTTGACATGGTTTTGAGAG
The DNA here is from genome assembly GCA_003113815.1 of Sphenodon punctatus. Classification (NCBI taxonomy): domain Eukaryota; kingdom Metazoa; phylum Chordata; class Lepidosauria; order Sphenodontia; family Sphenodontidae; genus Sphenodon; species Sphenodon punctatus. The sequence goes on from QEPC01000715.1 coordinate 5,688,333, forward strand.
GATACTGGGAATCTAATATGCTAAAACAGACGAGTAACAGAAACCTTCCAGTTAATGGGATTCAAGTAGACCTAGCCAAAGAGGAAAAAAGGGTCTCTGAAAATAAATAAGAAGTGAAAAGGAAGACAGACATTTGAGTTTAACAGAGTACAAAAACATGGGTATCAAGGAACATAGAAGGGAATGAAAATTCAAGTTCAAAGATACTAAACAGATAATATAAATCCTCTTAGTTGTGGCTGTCTTAAATAGGTGATCATGAATATGCATTTGTGGATTAGCACAAAGGGAAAAGACAAGTTACAAATGAAAATAATCCACTGGTTTTGACACGGATGTCTACACAAGATAATGTTGATCCTTGCAAATGTTACTTTCACCATTGCAATGCAAAGAGGATTATTAATTCCTTTACAAAGCAATATGTATTTATTCATTTCTAAATGAGATATAGATATAATAGGTGAAGTGCACTGGAGAAGAACTAGACAGGGTCTAGGAAACCTTGAGGCTAGACTACTTTAATGAGTTCTAGGTTGGGCTCCCTTGATGACTATACTGTTTGAAAGTTGCAGCTGGTGCAGAACATGGCTATCCGTGTTCTGTTGGGGGTAGGTCACCGGGAGCACATTACACCATGATTCAGATTCTGCACTGACTCCCAAGAGCAGCCAGACCCCCACATATCTAAAAGAAAACCACCTCCTCTCCCATGTCCCATTGTGGCTCCCTGGAGTAATCTGTTAGTGCCCTCTTGCATGTATCATCAGCACTTCAAATCCATATATTAAGGACACACAAAGAGGCATTCTCACTGGCTACTCTACAATTTTGGAATTCCCTTCCTGTAGAGATTCACCAAAGACTGTGCTGGAGCATTTTTCAGAGGCAATTTAAGACCTTCTTATGCAGTCAGGCATTTGGCAGACAAAAAAGGGGCGGGGAGTTGGAGGTAGGGAATTTTTAATTGGTTTTATGTCTATATATTTTATACTGTGGCAGCTGATGCTTACAAATTTTGATGAGGCTGTGGGAGTAGGAATGGTTAGGATTCAGTATATCCCCCTTGACTCATCCCCCACCTCCATAAGCCCACTTGCAACTCCCTCAAACACACTCACTCCTCCCCCAACCCCCACATTTACTTCCCCAGGTCCCCTGCCCACAAACACTTCCCTCCACAGGCCCCCCAGATTCATTTCCTTCTGCCCCCCACCCTTCCCTTCCCCCAAGGCCTACTCCTTGAAGAAAGTCCCAGAACTCGTTGATGGTTCCTGGGATGGGCGGGCATGACTGATTCAGGGATAGTGGAATGATAGCCTAAAGCCTATGGTGCACACTTCATTCGATCCAGCGATAGGTGGTAGCATCAGGTACAGGAATGCACGCAGGCAGGCAGGCAGGCACATATAAAACATTGTGTGTTATATTCCATCTTATTATGGTAGGTTTGCTGTGTGCTGGATGTGGGCAATGGGCATTGGGAGCATGAGCACAGATGAGAGTTCTTCCTGGTTCTGGCAGGTGGCAGACAGGGTAGCTGGATACACCTACCTCTCCCCCTCCAACCCCCATCTCCCTCGTTCTAGCTGGGAACCTCTCTGTCTCTCTCTCTCTCTGGCCATAGTGCAGGTGACAGCATGGGTGGGATCGTGTCTGTCTCTCCTTCAAGCAGTGGGTGGACTTTCTCTCTCTCTCTCTCTCGGCAGCAACCTGGGTGGACAGACAAGCACCTTGGAACGAGAGGAAAGAAGGTGGGCTGAGGCAGGCTTTGAGCTTGGCGGCAACCTGGGGTACAGAACCCTTGGCACAGACAACATATAGGCCTGGGGACCATTGGCAGCAGCTGTTTATTGATGCCATGGCATCATGGCACAGACAGCATATAGGCCTGGTTTTGGGGCCATTAGCACTGGAAGAAGCAGATTTTGGTGGCCATGGTATAGAACCCTTGGCACGGACAGCGTATAGGCCAAGTCCTGGGGCCCATCTCCGTGAGTGGGATGACGGCAAATGGGAGGAGGTCTAGAGACTGAGGGGAGACAGGAAAGCAAGTAAAACACCCCACTCACACCTACCTAAATACCCACATACAAAATAACTGTGACTGATACACAAACATATGGGTATAATGTCACATGACCAATCCCCCTCACCCCCGATTGTCACCCATTTGCACGACTTTGCTAATCTGCACACCTTGCATGACATACTTTATTGATGGCCTCATGCATGGGAGTCATCAACATCTTAAAGTCCAAGAGCATTGAGGTCTAGGCTAAGAATGATGAGGGGACAGGGACCAGGGGGCTGGGCAGGGGCAGGTGCCTGCTGGCTGGAGAGGGTGGAAGTTCCCTGGAACTTTTTTTGTAACCTTGGCAAAGCAACACAGCAAGGATCCTGGACTGTAGGAGAAGTTTAAGATTCTTTAGGATTCGGAATGACATCCGTAGGGATGTGCGAACACAAACAGTCGATCCTAAGAGATAGGCAAGCATTGTTGCGAAGGGACGGGTGATCGCCGATAGCCTCCGTTTACCGCAGCCGATCAAAAGGTAGTCGGGTACAGGAGCATCCTGGGCCAGCTCCAAATCGTCTGAAGGCAAGCAAACTGAGTACGTCATCACTGCGGAAATCCTCAAGGAACTCAGCATGGAATGCAGGTTGCACAACTGGATATGCGCCATCGGTCAAATCTGCGAAGTGGAGAGAATTCAGAATGTCATCTGTAGGGATGTGCGAACATGAACAGTCGATCCTAAGAGATAGGTGAGCGTTGTTGAGAAAGGATGGGCGATCGCCGATAGCCTCTGTTTCCCGAAGCCGATCGAAAGGTAGTCGGGTACAGGATCATTCTGGGCCATCTCCAAATTGTCCGAAGGCAAGCTTCTATATACAGTGGATAGAAAGATGGATATACAGTGGATAGAAAGATGGCTCTCTGTGAGTGGAATAACGGGCCCCAGAACCCTGATGGAGGGTCCTGAGGCTAGAGTGGCAGCTTCTAGATACAGTGGATAGAAAGATGGATAGACAGTGGATAGAAAGATGGCTCTCTGTGAGTGGAATAACGGGCCCCAGAACCCTGATGGAGGGTCCTGAGGCTAGAGTGGCAGCTTCTAGATACAGTGGATAGAAAGATGGATAGACAGTGGATAGAAAGATGG
>QEPC01000715.1:5696268-5748807 GCA_003113815.1 Sphenodon punctatus
GCCGCTGAAGCCTGTTGCCCTAAAGCAGGCCTGCTGAGTTTGGGGGTGTGTGTGTGATGTGCTCTGCCTCTGGCTACTGCTGCTGCCGCTCCCCTGACACGGACCCTCCCACCTCTGGCACGTGGCCCATTGCCTCCCCTATGGGCAGCAGACAGGCCTCTCCTTCCCTTCTCCATTTCTCCCTCCAAAATAACATTTTTATATATTTTTTTTGGTTTTTTATTTTTTTATATATTTTTTTATCTAATATTATATCTATATATCTACACTAAATCTAACTACTATTAACTATTCTAAATGCTATGAACCAAATGGATTAATAAGTACACAGGACTACTCCTACAAACACTAAAACTAAACGCTCTCTCTATCACTAAGCTAACTCCTACAACTGTCTGTCTGTCTGTCTGTCTCTATGATGGGGGGGAATCACAAACAACACAAGGATGGGTACACAACTTAAATGAAACCTAAATCAATCTAATAATCCTACTCTAAATAAAAAAACAGGGGAAGGGAATCAAGGATTGAATGGTAGAGGGAAAGGATTCAATGGAGGGGGGAGGGAGGAAGGAAGATTGAACACAGGGGGGTAAAAACAAAAAATTACCACTAAATCTATCTAAGCTAAGCTAAATAAATGAGAATAATATGGGGGTAGATGGGTTGGATGGATGAAATAGGAGGAGGATGGCAATGGATTAGGAATAGAAAAGAACAAAAACTGCTGGGAGAGAGGGAGCCTTCTGAAACGCCTCCTATTCAGGAACAGTGACTAGCTCAGAAGGTGTTGGGAAGGGGGGAGGCAATCAGTTTTGTTTCATGCTGTGCCTGCCTCACCGCAAGCCCCATTGGTTCTGTGCAGTCTAGCCTGTGGCCAATCGCAGACTGCCAAGCCAGTGGTCTGAGGCGAAAATGGATGGTGATTGGGCAGGCTGCCTGCTACTCCAAGCCTCTCCACCCCTGGTGCCTGGAAGTCTGCTGCTCAGCTGACTCCCCCTCCCTGTCACGTTTGGCCTTCCAGTGACACCACGTTTTAGCCACCCGAACTCACCCGAACGCGATCGGAACTGACAGAATTGTTCGGTCATTTCGACATTCGAACTTGAGTTTGGTTTGGTCAGTTCTTGTTCGGATTTGGGTTCAGTCATCCGAACAGGCCGAACTCCGAATGTCCGAACCGCTTTCGCCCATCCCTAACCTGCAGCTTGAGTAAGTGCAGAAAAGAGCCAGGGCTAGCCCTTCCAGTGTCCCACCAAGCTGTGTTCTGCATTTTCCACAGATCCCCAGCAGGTGCTGCCAAGTTATCGGCAGGGGGAAGACAGGGAATAATCCATTCTAGCAGTTCTCTGAGCTCTGCACATCAGCCTGTCTGGGCTAGCTTAGTTTGGGCCTCTACTGATCTCTCAGAAGCAGCAGCAGTGCTGTTTCCTGCAATTTGTCCCCAGGGCAGGATTTTCTAGTGGGCTCAACCTCACCTGTTCCAATGAATGAGCCAGCACTGGTTTTATATATTTTTATTTGTGGTAACCCACCCTGAGCCCTAGGGAACGGCAGGATGTTAATAAACAAACAAATTAAAATGGAGGGAGCAATTAAAGACTAAATAAAAGGGCTTTGTATGTGTACGAGTACACATATACACACCTGATTAAATACTTGCTAAGAAGTATTGACTGGATATGAAGGTGATAGGGCTGCTACTGTTTCCCCATATGTTGTCAGCCACAAAGTTTGCTGAACAATCCAGTCTCAGCCACAGAACTGCTCTCTGGAATCCAAACTTCCATTCTAAACCTCTGATCATGTATATAACCCTAGAAGTCAGCTTTGGGCTATAGCTGAAACAAATTGCAGATTGGATATTCACAAACAAATGTGGTTTGCATTTCCTGATAGCCTTCCAAATAGCCAAACAATTTGGTTATTTGGGTCAGTCATTTAGAGTCCTTTGCAGTAGTGCAAATCATGATGAAAAAGTAATAAAGTAATTGACCTACTAAAGCAAAATAACCAACTAGAAGAATAACTGAAATGGATACCAAACAAAGCAGAAATGGATCGTGGTTTGTGCCTGCTTTGCTAGACCAGAATCAAAGTGGTCAGATGAATCAGTTAAATTATTTGCCACAAATATGCATTTCAGTTCTTCTTTGGCTCTTTTTACACAGGCAGCACACACGCATGACCACCCAGAAATCTGGGTGTTTATGCCTGGGTGAGTCTTCTGTAAACTGTGCCATGGGTAGGTTGGTGGGTGTGCGTGCATGCTCCCGCATGCGCACACACCTCTACCCATCCCCCATGCACTTAGAAACCAGCGAAAGCAGCGGTTGTTCCATGCGTGTTGATGGGTAGAGGTGGGTGTAGATGGGTGTGTGCCCGTCTACACCCTCCCCACCTACTGCACATGAACCATGGCGCACACCGACCCCCCCATGCGTGGAAAAAGGGCCTTTCAGTCCAAAGTCCTGGATGAACTGGCCTGTGGGATCAAAAGGTACTAGCAGGGAAGAAGACCTATACACACAGGCCACACTTGCACATACAAAATTAAACAGATGTATCACGTCAAAGTGTTATTCAGGTTTTGGTATCATTTAGGTATCACTCACACTACACTTCTAAACTGCCTTAGTACCACCAACATCTGCCCCCAGTGGCCATGTCTTGAGAGAGCACACAGTGGGTACTTTCAGACGTTACGGGGCCCTTTGGCCCCGTACCGAAAGCAACGTCTTCGTTCCCCGCCGGGGTCACCCCTGCACGGCCCAACAGACGTGCCGGGGGGATCCCGGCGGGGAAAGTGGGAGGGGCCGGGGCCGCGCGGCGCAACGTGCGGCCGCACGGCCCCGCCCCCTCCACGCACCCCGCCGCCCGCCCTCCGAGGAGACGGGCGGGCGGCGGGGCCAATGCGGCCGCCGCGTCTGGCCGATCGTGCCACGGCCCGGGATCCCGCCGGGGATCCCGGGCCGTGGCACGCGGCCAGACGTTACTTTTTGTTGGCCACGGCCCGCGGTCCATTTGACCACGCTTCCCGGGACCTTCCCCCGGCTAGCCCGGGAAGCGTGGTTCAAATTGACCCCATGTGCTGATTCAGCGTGGCCAACATCTGGCGCGCGCTGAACAGACGTTCAGGGGCCTTTCGCCCCGCCGCGGGGTTCACCGTGGTTCAGTGTGGTTCAGCGTGATCTCGTCACGTCTGAAATCACCCAGTGATACCTAAACCTTTCATTCTTGTACACAAAGCATTCAGGGGGTAATTTCAGACATTACAAATATGCCATTCACCACAATGAACCCCAGTGGATTCCCTGTGGTGGTGACGTTTCCGTGCACGTCTGTTTGACCCCCGCCATGTGTTCACCACAGTGAATCTCTGGCAGGGGTCAAAGCTAACCACGGTTTTGGACCTCTGGCTGACCGGACGTTGAGAACCGTGGTTAGATTGGTCATGATCCGGGATGGGCCAAAAGCAACATACGTTACCTTGACCCATCCTGGATCATGGCCCCGACCGCGATACGGCACCCGCCCATCTACCCAAGGGCAGGCAGCTGAGGGAGCGCGGGGGGGGGTAGGGCGGGGATGTGCAGCCGCACGTCGTGCTGTGCAGCCCCGCCCCCTCCCTGATCCTCAGTAGGGATCAGGCCGGCACGTCTGAAGGACGGACGGCCTGATCACGGACCGGGATCCAAGATGGATCTTGGTCCAGGGTTCAGCGTGGTGGGCCTCCGGGTCCATCACATCTGAAATTACCCACAGATAAATTCCGTAGAGTTCTCAGCAGAAGTGCTGCAGCCTGGGAGTGATTTGTAGACCGTGTTTGCCAACCATACACAGGAAGGGTTTTTTCCAATACGAAGTACTTCATTTTAGAAAGCAAAGGGGGTTATCTGTGCCTGATTTTTCTGGAATACACACTTCACCTCCTACTCCTCCTGAATACTGTTGCTTGACATGTGAACAATTTTTTTCTCTTTTTTTTTCTTAATAAATTCTTAAACAAATATACATATTACCAAATATAAATTCAATTAAATAATATATCATCAGAAAAAAAGAACAAAAGCAAAAACCAAAGCAAATCTCACTCCTCCCACATACTATATAAAACATATTATAACCAATCAACAAAGACTTAATAAATCTATTTAGCTGTGTGTGAACCTGGTCACATTGCTAGACTAAGTTTAATCAGATAAGTCTTCTTTCCAGAAATAGGCAGACTAAAAAATGGGCCCATCTGAGGAAAATTCTCAAATTTTTAACATGGAAACCTTCTGCTTTGGAAATTTTATCTACTATATAGAACTCTGCATCAAAGATTCTGACATCTACTGAAGCCTGATCTGATCAGTTTCATTCCATGTGTCACACATGTCACTGTCATTCACACAAACACAAGGCTCAGTTCAAGGTGTTATTTTGAAAACTGGCAGCTCCTCTGGATCTTGTTTCTTTGTGATCGTGTTGAAATGCATGACCAATTAGTCATGTCAACTCTAAATGAGACAGCTCCACCATCAAAGCAGTCCCGATACCTTGAACCTGCTTTCTGAAAGCCTTTTGAAATGTTATGGTGTCTATTGTCTCTCCTGCTTGCATAATCACAGCTGCAAATGCAAGGAGGTGCTCTCTGGCCTCAAGAACTGTAAAGCCTGGAGTGGATAAATGAACTTGGTGTTGCTCTTTGTTTTGCGTAACCTCACTATTGTAAATGAAAGGGTGGATGAAAAAGAGGTTTTTGCAGCATGAAATAGGTCTTGCAAATGTTTCTAAATCAATATCAAAGTGCTCCTGTGGGGTGTGTTTCATATCCACCATTCTTGTTTGCTGTTCAATTTTAAAAGATGTTTATTGATTTTTTTAAAAAAAGTCTTAGTACCACTATGGGCAGTATGCCAAAAGCTTCAGTTTACATAGTAGTTTTTTTGACTCCTGCCCCATAAGAACACCCATCCCACCAGCCCCTATATCACTGGATCAAGGACCCTGACTGGACAGAAGACACCTGCAAGGACGTGTTAAACCCAGGCAATTGGGGGTATAGGGACACTGCACTGATTTCCACACAACCTGGGAGATGCCCACAGACCAAACTTCTAAGACATTCACTCCAAGAAGTATTTCTGTAGGCTCATGCCCCTAGCTGATGACTGGTGGAGGTTCTTAAAATTTCGATCCCTATATTTCAATTTTACAACTCAATATACCAATTGATAATTGGAAAATCAACAAATCGGTAATGGTAATTGGTTAAAACGACCAACTTTTGGGGTATCTGGGTTCCCGATTGCTACCTGGGTAACCGATCAGGTACCAGTGTGATGCCCGAAAATGCTGGTATTACCTGCAGGTATTTAATTAAGTATCTGTTTCAGCCTGAGAGATTTAACTCAGGACTGATCCTGCAAAGGCTTTAGTAAAGCTGTACTACCTGTAATTTCCACATCAGACTTTGCTTCCAGCTCCAGTGAGTCTCTCTATGGGGCTGAGGCATTCCAGTCTTCCTCAGTGTGTAACTGCAAAGTCACATTGCCTTTGCTGCATCGCCTGCATGCTCTGTCTTGTCTTTAAAATCACTTCCCTGCCCCTTTCAAGCTGCAGTGAGAAAATTGCAACAGGAACGTCTTGTCGTGGTGCTAAAGTTTTTATTAAAAGGTAATGAAATTCCTTCATCAGGCAAAGTGAGATCCAACACTGATCAGAGAGCAGCTCGCGAGCCATACATCATCACTCCCCCCTTGCTGAGTGATTAAAATGTGAAAGGGGGCAGTCAGAATAAATTTGGACTTGTGTTTGCTTAGAATGGGAACTAGTTATGTGGCTGCCCTCTTGGGGAATGAAGAGTAATTGAGTAGGGCATCTGAGTAGCAGAATTCACTGCTGTACAGCGGCTGCCACCTCTTTAGATGAAATAAGGGCTAGGAATACAAATGATACTTTAAAGAATTAATTCTCCCCTGCTAAACTCTTCTTAGTTGCTCCTGTCCCAGAGCTACTGCTTGTGAAGAGGGGCAGGGACCGTGTCTATTTTATTACTTTGTAAAGTGCCAGGTACACTCCTGATGCTATGTAAATGTTTGTTAATAATAATAATAATAATAATAATAATAAGTGAATCCCAAAAAAATCTTATTAGGGAAAAAATAGAAAGCTTAACATCCAGAAAAAACAGTGAAAACACAGAGACACAAAGACAATTTGAATTGTTTCCTAACTCAGTTGCGTTCCAACTGGGAGCCTGTGTGGAACGATGAAAAAATATTTCTCCCCTAATACGATAATACGTTTTTGTATTTAACCTGGTATTTGGCAGACCAGGTATACTCTTTTATGGGATAGGGTGGCTAGATTTTATGATGGGTTTTATAGTGTAAAAAATTATATTGTATATTGTAATTTGATTTATATATATTGTTACCTAACCTGAGACTATGGGAACAGGGTGGGCTATGAACCAATAAATAATACACTGCAGCTCTTTCGGATGTCACAATGAGATGGTATAAAAGCCATGGAAAGCTACCCTTGGAGCAATCTAATTGTGGGATTACACAGTTATTTGCAGTGTTTGAACTCTTGTACCTCATCACGTGGTAACCTGAATAATGTGGTATGAAAGTTCAGACATCACAAATTTGTTGTGAACTCCATGGTGACCAACTATGAGGTTACCATTGAGCACATGTAGGGAACCTTCAGCCTCCAACCTTACAGGCCAGATCCACTCTGTCATGAGACTCCAGGATCCAGAACCTTTCTTCAATCATAATTCAACCTGGCACAATATAGAGTTTTTTCCCAATTACAAAGTAAGGAAAATGCTAAGGGGGCAATCCAACGGCTCGGGTACACCACCCACAGGCACAGTTCTCAGGCCATATCGCTCGTGCTCAGGTGTGTACACATGCCACGTGCACAGCACAGGTGCGCTGGGCAAAGGCGCAACTAGGCTGATGCGACCCCTGAGCCTACATGCCCCACAGCCCAGGGAATGAAGCAGGCATGGCTTCTGCTCCATCCCCTGGGCTGCGGGGCATGTAGACTCATGGGTCGCATCGGCCCAGGTTGCACCTTTGCCTGACGTAGCTGTGCTGCACATGCTGCATGCGTGTGTGCCTGAGCGCACACGTTTGGACCATGTAGTGATCATAGGGGTCAGTATATGCGTGCCGTTGGATTTCCCCCTTAATGTATAGGGTGAAATCCTAGCTGAAGTGACTTCAGTAGGGTCAGGAGCTCACCCATAATTTTTAAACATTCTGTCGTGGAGTCACTCTGATCAAACTGACCTCATCCGATTACATCTTCCATACACACTGCGGATGTGCGAACAAATCATGGTTCGGGTTCAGTTGTTTGGTTTGGTCCTTTGGTTCAGTCGCCAAGTTCGGGTTTGGTAGTTTGGTTTGGTGGAGTTTGGTTCGGTTCGGGCGTTCGGAAAAAGATATCCCCCGTAATCCCATGATCCTGTCAGAAACTGGAAATTTGAGTGCATGCGGAGCTGTGTGGCGAGAGTGTGCGTGGTTGTGGCTGGCTGGGTGTTTCGTGTGTTTTGGCTGTGTTTATGTTGGACTGTGTGTTGGTTTCGGTTTGGCTGTTGGTTTGGCTGGTTGGAGAGTGTTGGTGGCTTACTGTTGGCATTGGCGAGTGGTTGTTTAAAAAAAATAAAATAATGAAGGTGACCATTAAACGCCGGGCCTGGGGAAAGGCCAAGGTGGCAGAGCCGGTGGTGGAGGAAGAGGTTCCTTCTGCTGCTGTTGGACCTTCGGTGGTGGAGGAGGAGCAAGATCCAGAAGGCACAGGAGTTGCTGCCACTGCTGCCAGGTTTGTAAACTTTTTTTTTACTTTGAGGACATGAAGAATACTATCCGTTAGAGCGAGCTCACTGGCGTACGGGTGGGTGCGTGAGTGGTGGGCATCAGTCAGGCACAAACAGTGGGCATCAGTGGGTGGCAGCAGATGTCTGCCAGAGAGAGAGAGGATACTGTAGTGTGGGGGGCTCTTCCAGCAGTCAGGCACGAGCTCGAGCACCCCCACCCAAACATGTGCCAGGCTAGCAAGGGTCTCCACTCTCCAGATGCCATCCCCACGCACCCCCAAACAAGGGCAGGATTTTTGCGTGCCAGCAAGCCAGGGTCTCTCCATTGCCATCCCTCCCCAGCACCCAAAGAAGTGCAGGATTTGCATGTGTCAGCCAGCCAGGGTCTCTCCATTACCATCCCTCCCCAGCACCCAAAGAAGTGCAGGATTTGCACATGACAGCCAGCCAGGGTCTCCCCATTGCCATCCCTCCCCAGCACCCAAAGAAGGGCAGGATTTGCACATGACAGCCAGCCAGGGTCTCCCCATTGCCATCCCTCCCCAGCACCCAAAGAAGGGCAGGATTTGCACATGACAGCCAGCCAGGGTCACCATCTCCTGTTGCCATCCCTAGCACCCCAAGGAGGGAGGACTAGAGGCATCATCACAAATGCATGATATTACTTAGGTGTTGTTAACTAACTACTTGTTTGTGTGTTCCTGTTTCAGAGAGGGTGATGAGGAATCTGTTGCCACCGGTGCCAGGTGCAGGTCATCAAGGCGGAGATCGGACTCACCAGTGCCACCCCCAGACAGTTGGCAGAGAAGATCTGATGTCTGGAGGTGGTTTGTGAAGGGTGACACATACGCCGTGTGCACGGTAAGGCACGGGGGCTGGAACTACAGGGAATGGATTGCCCTATGACCTGTTAGGAATGAAGTCCCCTGCAGAGACAGATTGGCCAAATGGCCACCCACCCACTTGTGGAGACATAATGCAGGCAGGGCTTGACAGACTATTGGTCTGACACAGTATGGCACTTCTTATGTTCCTATCTTTTTACGTTCTTTACATATGCAGCAAAAAATTCAGACTGGCCAGGGAGGGGACCACATCTGGCCTAATCTCCCACATCGAGAAGCTGCACAGGGAGAAGGTGAAGTGGCAGGAGTCTGGCATGGCTGTGGTGGAGCATCAGTGTCAGAAGACGGGCGGAAGGCAACCCAAAAGACATGGCAACAACATCAAAGCCCTTCCCCCTCCTCCGTCTCCGATATGGAGTCCCCCGGGCCCTGGGAGTCTGCAGCGGTGAAGGCCTTTCGGACCGAGGTGGAGAGGCCTACCCACCACTTTATACAGGGCCTACAGCTGCATGCAGCCATGATGGAGAAGTGCCTGGTGGAACAGTTCCAGGAGCTCTAACTCGAGAAAAAGCAGGTAGAGGCGTACTCCCAGTACATCTCTGCCGAGATGGAGAAGCTGGAACTGTACCACCAGTCGCTCTCTAGGTGGCATGCAGCCGTGGTGGGGGCCATGGATTTCGCCTCGGCCCACGGGTACAAAATTCCAGAGCACAGGGTGCCCGTCCCTCAGTCTTGTGCTGCGCCCCAGATTTTGCCTTTCCCCCAAGTTCAGGGGGACAGGCCTGACAAAGACTAGATCCCCAGGTTAAAAGTTAAGTTTCCTTTCTTTTTATATGTGTTTGGCTTTGGTTTTATACTGCTGTTGAATGTTCATTGTTGTTTATAAGATTTTTTGTTGTTGTTATGAACTTTGTTTCCCCTGACCAATCTTTTATCCCTCTGTGCTGAAGTTCTGGCAGGTGGCAGAATCTCATTGTATATACAGATTGTCTGTGTCAGATCCCTACCTGACAGCAGCAGCAGATGTAGCATTAGCGTATTAGCCCCAATATGTGCCAGCAGCAAGGTCCAAACTTGCAGACAGCCCTCCAGGAGCGGCAGGGCTTCTGTCTGTGTGGGTGTGCCAGAGAGAAAGAGAGACAGGCTCTTTTGGCAGTGGGCATCCACGGGCGGGTGTGGAGGAGTAGGCTGGTGGGGGGGCAGGCTTGCAGGCAGGTGACAATGGCCGCTGGCCAGACAGGCACAAGCAGCGCAGCACCCAGAATGGAATGACAGCCCCCTGTGACTGGAATGATGGTCCCAGAATCTTGTTGATGGTTCCTGGGATGGGCGGGCATGGCTGCTTCAGGTACAGTGGAAAGACAGCCTATGGGAGCTGAATGACATCCCTAGAAGTAGTGCGTGGTTGGGCACACTTCATTCAATCATGCAATAGGTAGGTATAGAAATGCACACAGGCAGGCACATAATACGCTCCACATTTTGTTATATACCATCTCATTCTGGTATGCTTTTGATGCTTCTGGATGTGGGCATTGGGCACAGATGGGAGTTCTTCCTGGTTCTGGCAGGTGGCAGCTTGAGCTGAGCTCCCCTCCACCCCATCACTCTTGTTCTAGCGGGGAGCCTCTCTCTCTCTCTCCCTCTCTCTCTCTGGCCATATAGTTCAGGTGACAGCATGGGAGGGATCATGTCTGTCTCTCCTAGCAGTGGGGAGACTATCTCTCTCTCTTATTTCTCTCTCTCGGCAGCAACCTGGGTGGGGAGACAGGCACCTTGGCATGAGAGGCAGGAAGGTGGGCTGAGGCAGGCTTTGAGCTTGGTGGAAGCCTGGGGTTCAAAACCCTTGGCACAGACAGCATATAGGCCTGGGGGCCATTGGCAGCAGCAGCAGAAGACATTGGTTTCCAGGGTACAGAACCCTTGGCACAGACAGTAATAGGCCTGGGGGCCATTGACACTAGCAGCAGCAGACATTGGTTGCCAGGGTACAGAACCCTTGGCACAGACAGCATATAGGCCTGGGGGCCATTGGCAGCAGCAGACAGTGGGTTGCCAGGGTACAGAACTGTTGGCACAGACAGCATATAGGCCTGGGGGCCATTGGCACTAGCAGCAGAGGACATTGGTTGCCAGGGTACAGAACCCTTGGCATAGACAGCATATAGGCCTGGGGGCCATTGACACTAGCAGCAGCAGACAGTGGATTGCCAGGGTACAGAATGCCAGCGACATTGGTAGCCCTGTAGAAACATCAGAAGCAGCAGCACCTGCTCCAGCAGCAGAGACAGATGCAGACTCAGGTCCTGCAGGCCTTCCAGTGCCCTGCGTGGCAGTGAAAGAGGGCATTGCCAGGAGGTGACGCTGAGCTGCTGAAGTCTGTTGCCCTAAAGCAGGCCTGCTGAGTTTGGGGCATGATGATGTGCTCGGGCTACTGTTGCTGCCTGCTGCTGCTTCCCTGGCACAGCCCCTTCCACTTCTGGAACGTACCCCATTTCCTCCCCTACAGGCAGCACTCTGGCCTCTCCTTCCCTTCTCCATTTCTCCCTCCAAAATAATGTTTTTATATTTTATTTTATTTTTATTTTTTTTAATTTTTGTATTTAATTTTTTATCTAACATTATATCTATCTATCTATCTACACTAAATCTAACTGCTATTAACTATTCTAAATGCTATGAAGTAAATGGATTATCTAATAAGTACAAAGGCCTACTCCTAAAAACACTAGTAAATCTCTAAACACTATCTCTAACTCAGCTAACTTCTACAACTATCTATCTCTAATCTAATATTATATATATATCTATATATCTAATGCTACTCAAAATGAATAAAAAAACAGGGGAAGGGAATCAGGGATGGAATATATATAGAGGGAGAGGAAAAGGATTCAATGGAAGGGGGAGGAAGGAAGATTGAACACAGGGAGGGGTAAAAACAAAAAATAAACCCTAAATCTATCTAATCTAAGCTAAATAAATGATAATATGGAGGTAGATGGGTTGGATGGGTGAAATAGGAGGAGGATTGCAATGGATTGAGGAGAACAAAAATGCTGGGAGAGGGAGCCTTCTGAAACTCCTGCTGTTCAGGAACAATGACTATCTCAGAAGGTGTTGGCAGGGGGGAGGGCAAGGAGTTTTGTTACTTGCTACGCCCACCTCACCGCAAGCCCCATTGACTCCATGCAGCCTAGCCCATGGCCAATCGCAGACTGCGAAGCCAGTGGTCAGAGGAGAAAAGGGATGGTGATTGGGCAGGCTGGCTGCTACTCCAAGCCTGTCCACCCCTGGTGTGTGAGGATTAGGGCAGGGGATCCTAGGGCACGGGGATGTGGGTCGGCATGGAAGCTCGTACTCATCCGCCGAGAGGCGCCACAGCCAGCCCCCCACCCGCCATCGTCAAACACAGGGCAGACGCTCACGCAGAGTGTGAGCGGGGACAGACACCCTGCCTCTGCTCCGTCTGCACAACCACATGCTACTGTTGGGGATGGGGCCAGTAACGCACCGTCGGCAGCGGAAGCCACGCCCCCGGCCGCAGTCCCGCAGCGCTCAGAGTGCCTACAACGCTGCTTGGGACCACAGTATAAAGGTAGTTCGCTGCCGCCCTAGCTCCGCTGGTGATTGGTGCCTCGTGCCTGTGAGACAGGCCCTGCTCGTTGTGTGTGGACTTCCCTTGGCTATTGTGAAGAGTGGTGTTGTGTGATGGGTGAGTGAGTGAGATGAGTGAGTGGGAGAGCGAGTGCAGCACGGATCAGGTAAGTGTGACTCCTATTGGGTGTCTTTATATCACTTGTCCTTGGAACCCCAGGTGTGTGTGCCCTATCCTTCTCCTGGGCTGGAACACCCCTGTCTCTCACGTTCCTCCACTCACCTCCATACCCTTCCTCTTCCATTTGTGTTTGTGTCCCGTGGCAGCATTAAGGTGTGCGTGCCGCCCAGTGCCCTATGATGATCCAGGCTGGGAATTTATAGTCCTATCTGCCATATTCGATCCTGAGGGTTTGTTTCCTGGCACTACCTTGCTGCTCGCAGAGACCAGTATAAGTGGACCCCCTATAGCTCACCCCTCCTACTTCTGCTACCCCACATGGTGCCTGGAAGTCTACTCCTCAGCTGACCTCCCCCTTCCCTGTGCCTGCCTGTGTCAGGCAGTGGGTCACCAACTGGATGTGGTCACGTTTCTCCCACCTGAACCACCCAAATGCAATCCGAACTGACCGAACTGTTCAGTCGTTTTGGAGTTTGGAATCAGGTTCGGTAGGTTCGGGTTCGGGTTGGGTCGTCCGAACAGGCCGAGTTCGGGCCGAACTCCGAACTTCCGAACCGCGTTTGCTCATCCCTAATATACATAGCACAGACATATCAATTACCTGATATGTGCATGGTTCTGCATCCATAGTGATTTCTTGTGGGAAGAAGGGTTATGTGTTTTGTGTATGTGTTTTGTGTATGCATTCCCGTTGATAACCTTTGATCTCACAGGCCAATTTCAACTATCAAGTCAAGTTTATTATAGGGGACTGGCTTCCGCCATAGCCCAAACACAACACACAACAAAACAAGACAATGCAATCATCACAAAAAGCACACATTTAAAATACATAATAAACATACTATAAAGATATGGCTGTACATGACCCTGGTTTACAGGCTGGTACAGTAACCTATCCAATCATTCCCCCACATGCCATTAATCCAATCATTTGAGTCTCACACTTGCCCAGATTACCCTTTACCTCCCACAGCGTGCAGTCCTGCAAGCAAATTTATAAAACTCAAAGACCATACACAATGCTCCACCCTAAAGATAACCTATAATTCAATTAACCATGGGCCTAAGCTCCCTTCACTTTTTAGAGGCCAACCAGACAAAGGAGGCCACAGCAAAAACAGCCTCAGCACTTGTAAGACTCAGTAAATGCCGGTAATTGGCCTCTACGTTTGCACTGGAGGGCCCCTCCAATAATGAGTCTAGCCAAACAGTCCTAAGCTCCTTAAAATGGGAACAAACCAATAAAAAATGACTAGTTGTTTCAATGTCATTCTGGTCACAGGAGCACAAACACTGATTATAGGGCACCTGAGCATATCACCCCTGAGTAACTGCCGTTTGCAGGAGCTGAAATCTAAGTAACGTGAAGCTCCTTCACAGATTCCTATTTTGTAACTGATCCAAATAAGGTTCAAAGTCACAAGACAGTTTGACAGATCGCAAAAGCAGAGCCACCTTCGAGGTCACCACACTAGAGAGGTCATCCTGATTTTGAATATCCGAGAGCCTACACCGGATCTTCCTCTTGATTGCGGCAAATGATTTACCTGAGAAATACTCAAATGTGACTAAGGATGGCTTTTAAATAAATCAGCCAAGGATAGGGTCTAGCACTTATATAACCCAACTCCTCCTTAAGACATATATATGGCAACACAGTATCCTGAAGTGCCATATCCATAACCAATAATGCACTACAGCCATTTTAGACAGGGTATAGATCAAAATCAGCCCTGTCTCTGCTCTCATGGCAGCAGCAGGCTCCTGT
Source organism: Sphenodon punctatus (assembly GCA_003113815.1). Classification (NCBI taxonomy): domain Eukaryota; kingdom Metazoa; phylum Chordata; class Lepidosauria; order Sphenodontia; family Sphenodontidae; genus Sphenodon; species Sphenodon punctatus. The sequence continues at coordinate 5,710,491 of QEPC01000715.1, forward strand.
GTTCCCAATTGCAAAAAACAACGCAAAAAACAATTTTGCGGTTTTTCTAAGGTTAAAGGATCTGGGCAGGGGATAATATCCAAACCAAATAACATCATTGGTGGAATCTTAGCTTTAAACACCTGGAGTACCGAAGACGGTAACACACCCTTCGAATACCCCATAGCCCTGATCAAAAGTAGCATGACTCTCATAGCCTTAGTGCCTCTAGAGCTTAAGTGGGCAACCCACGAGCCACAAGTTGAGAAAGTAATACCAAGATAAGAAAACGTTTTAACACTCTCAAGCGGAATTTGGTTAATTACCCACTTTGTTCCAACCTTACGTTTGCCCAATACCATGATTTTAGACTTGGCTGGATTTACTTCCAAGCCCTTGGTGGCACAATAAGAATGCAATCTACCAATAAGGCGAGTTAGACCAGTGGCTGTTTGTGACATTAAAACAAGATCATCAGCAAACTGTATAACATTGATACTATAGGAGCCTATCCTAAAGGTGTGGGTATCTTGGGAGCTAAGATGTACTATAAGGTCTGAAAGATAGATGTTAAAGAGGGTAGGGGCCAGGACACAGACCTGCTGTACCCCCTTACCAATTTGGATAGCATCATTCCTCGGTATAGTGGAACTGATCTTAATCCCTGCCTGGTTATCAGTATGAAGTTGAACAATTAAAGATAACAGGTGGTTGTCTATGTCCAAATGTCGCAGTCTACTCCATAATTTAGCCCTTGGGACAGAATCAAAAGCTTTTGATAAGTTCATAAATGCTAAGTACACTTTTGCCCCCTTAATCTTATAATATTTATGGACAAGATGTTCTAAGAGGAAACAACAATTGATTGTAGATTTTCCTTTACAAAAACCAAATTGTTCATGAGGTATAATAGCCTTTTCTTGGACCCAAGTGTCCAAGTGTCCCAAGAGGCATTTGGCAAAAAGCTTTCCCATGACTGAAAGACGACTTGTTGGGCTATAACAGGTTGGATTGGAGGGTTGCCCCTTCTTGAAGATTGGCACTATCCAGCATCTTGTCCAAGCTGGAGGAACTGAACACAATTGGCCCACAATTGGTTACTAGAAAATAACTTAGCCATAATTGAGGCCCACCAACTAGGTGCCGCTTGGAACATGTCGGCACTAATAAGATCTGGGTGCACAGTTTTGCTAGGTTTGAGGGCTAGTATAAATTCCTTAATTTGTGACTCAGAAAAAGAAATTCCTGACGCAGCAGAAACGTGTGTCGAGGTCACGTCGCCCAGAATATTTGGACCCGCTACCTCCAAGTCCTCAGAACTATCCTGCATATACAAATCCCCAAAGAAATTTTTCCAAACAGAAACCGGCACTATAGGACCTGTCATAGCCTTCTTGGCCTGTAGCAATCTGTTCAAGATCCCTCAAAATCTGCTAACATCCCCCAAACTTTGTGCCATAGCCATCTCAGCCCAAACAATATTATAATAAGTCTGCCTCTTAAATCTTAACTGAGATACATATAGCTGCTTGGCCTGCAAATAAAGTTCTCTTTTATCCAGGGTCAGGCACTCAGCCCACTCCTTCTTGAGACACGTTACTCGATGTTTAAGGTTCCAACAATCCCTATCGAACCACGCAGAATGCCTTTTGCCACTAGCTTTGGGGAGAGGGACTGAGAATTTGTCCTGAAAAATATCTACAATATGGTTATAGGTTTGCATAAGGATCAACAAATCCTGTGTTGTCAATATCACTTCTCTCAGCTTCTCCAACTCATCGGACTTACATAGTTCGTAAACCTGAGAAAATAGGGTAGATTGGGGAACTCTCCAAAAGGATAACTGCACTCGGTCCCATCCTTCCATCATCCCGCAGGGGTTAGCAGTACAGTCTAATAAAACACTAAGAGCCAAATGATTGCTTTCTGGCCTAACACGTGTTCGAAAACTTTTAACCCTGTCAGATATATCTGGTGAGACCATAGTATAATCAACCAAGCCGGTCCCCTGAGGACCCAAGAATGTGAATGGCAACGAACCTTCCACAGAGGTATCCTCCAATACAATGAGGTCAAAGAGTTCAATCACATGAAGGAGAAGGCGACCTGTATGATCAGAATTTCCATCCTTCACAGATCCCCTTCCTCCCTGGCCAGGGAAATTAGACTTAATTGAGACACGTGTGTTCCAATCTCCCACCAAGATGAGGTTCGCCAGAGGGAAAAGACCCTGCATCCTAACTACCTCTTCCTCAAGAAACTCCCAAATATCCTCCCTGTAATAAGGGGAGGTACTTGGCGGGATATATACATTAAACAACACAAGTTGAAACTCCCCAGTCAAGCCTAATTTCAACAGGCCTATAGGCAGTTCTGGCCGTGATGAAGGGATATGCGTAAACCAATTCCCTCCAGACCTAGACACAAGAAAAGCCAATCCCCCCGAAACACACCCTTTGACAGGGGCTTTCTGACCATCATGGAAAAAGGTATCAAAACCCTCCGAGCAACCCTGGACTGGACCTACCAACCAAGTTTCTTGCAAACAAATCAGGTCAAAATTATTATTATTATTTATTAACAACAAACATTTATATAGCGCCAGCAGTGTACCTGGCACTTTACAAAGTAATAAAATAGACAGGGTCCCTGCCCCTAGGGCTTACAATCTGAGAGACAGGAGCTGGGGGAGAGACTTAGGAAGGGGAACAGAGGGAGAGACAAGGGGTCTAACATTCATGAAGATGCGAGGTCTCAAGTGCACGTACTTGGCTTGGTTACGATGAGAATGACAGCAGGCAGGTCCATGTTGCAAGGATAAGGGTAAACCGATCGTAGGTATAGGAATAGTGGCTCAGCAGGATAAAGAGTCAGACAGAGCAGAGCGAAAGAGGTGAGTTTTAAGGAGAGATTTGAAGGTATGAAGGGAGGGGGCAAGGCGGATGTGGACAGGGAGGGAGTTCCAGGCATGGGGGGCAGCAAGTGAGAAGGGACGAAGGCGCTTAGGGGAGCAGGGAAGGCGTGGAAGGGTGAGAGAAGGGACAGAGGAGGAGCGAAGTGCACGGGCTGGAGTATGGAGGGCGATAAGTGCAGAGAGGTAGGGGGGAGCAAGGTTGTGAAGAGCTTTATAGGTGAAGACTAGGAGCTTGTGCAGGATTCGTTCAGGAAGGGGAAGCCAGTGAAGCGAAGAGAGGAGGGGCTGCACATGGTCGAAGCGACTGGCGAGGTAGATGACCCTGGCAGCAGAGTTTTGGACAGAGATGAGGGGAGAAAGGTGAGACCGGGGAAGGCCAGTGAGAAGGAGGTTACAGTAATTGAGGCGAGAGATGACCAGAGCATGAACAAGAGTTTTGGCAGACGAGACAGAGAGAAAAGGGCGAATCTTAGCAATGTTATGGAGGGAGAAGCGACAGGATTTAGCAACAGAGTCAATGTAGGGTTTAAAAGAAAGGGCTGAGTCAAAGATGAAGCCTAGGCTACGGGCTTGGGGGACAGGCAGGATGGTGACTCCATCAATAGTTATTGACAGTGAGGAAGGAGAGGAAGGATGAGGGGGGAAGATAAGGAGTTCAGTTTTAGCCATGTTGAGTTTGAGTTGACGTTGAGACATCCAGGTAGAGATGTCAGAGAGACAGTTGATGAGACGAGCTTGAACAGAGGGAGAGAGAGAGGGAGTAGAGAGATAGAGTTGAGTGTCATCAGCATAGAGGTGGTATTGGAAGCCATGGGAGGCAATGAGTTTGCCTAAGGATGAGGTATAGATCGAGAAGAGGAGAGGGCCAAGAACAGAGCCTTGAGGAACACCAACTGAGAGGGGGAAGGAGGAGGAGGCGGAGTTGGAGAGAGACACATTAAAGGAGCGGTCAGAGAGGTAGGAGGAGAACCAGTTATGGACAGAGCCACAAAAGCCAAGGGAGTGAAGGGAATCCAGCAAGAGTGAGTGGTCAACAGTATCGAAGGCAGCAGAGAGATCAAGGAGGACAAGAATGGAATAGAGACGTTTAGATTTAGCCACCAGAAGATCGTTGGTGATCTTAGCGAGAGCAGTTTCAGTAGAATGAAGGGGGCGGAAGCCAGATTGGAGGGGGTCAAGGGAGGAGTTGGAGGATAGGAAGTCAAGGCAGCGGGAGTAGACAACACGTTCAAGCAGCTTGGAAGCAAAAGGAAGGAGTGAGACAGGACGATAGCTAGAAGGGTCAGAGGGGTCAAGAGTGGACTTTTTGAGAATAGGAGAGACTGTGGCATGTTTGAAGGCAGAAGGGAAAGAGCCAGTAGAGAGGGAGAGGTTGATGATGTGCAGGAAGGAAGGGGCGACAGTGGGAGTAATGGAGGTGAGGAGGCGGGAAGGAATGGGATCAAGGGGGCAAGTGGAAGGGTTGGAGGAGGAGAGCAGAGAGGAGATTTCCTTAAGGGAGGCAGGGGAGAAGGAGGACATGAGAGAAGGAGGGGGAGGAGGGAGAGGGGTGGGAGTGGGAAGAGAGGAGTGGGAAGCGATGTCGAGGCGGATCTTGTCTATCTTGGAGGTGAAGAAGGAGGCAAGATCCTGAGCAGAAAGGGAAGAAGGAGGGGGAGGACAGGGAGGCTTGAGGAGGGAGTCAAAGGTAGAGAACAGGCGGCGAGGGTCCCGAGAACAGGACTCAATGCGGGAGGCATAGTAGTGTTGTCTAGCAAGGGAGATAGCAGAAGTAAGGGTGGAGAGACAGAATTTGAAGTGAAGGAAGTCAGCGTGAGAATGGGATTTGCGCCAGAGTCGTTCAGCAGCACGAGTGCAAGAACGGAGGTGGCGGATACTAGGGGTGAGCCAAGGACGGGGGTTGTGGGAGAAGGCAGGGCGGGAAGAGAGAGGGGCATGGGAGTCAAGTGTGGAGGAGAGAGAGGCGTTGAGAGCAGAGACAGCGGAGTCAGGGGAGGAGGAAGAGAAGACTGTAGGAAGAAGGGGAGAGAGAGAGGAGGCAAAGTCCAGGGGATCAATAGCTTGAAGGTCACGGAAGGGGCGTAGAGAAGGGGAAGAGGAGGGGGGACAGTGGGAAATGTTGAAAGAGGCAAGGAAGTGGTCTGATATAGGATGAGGATCGAAGGAGAGATCAGCGACAGAGCAGTTTCTAGAGAGGACAAGATCAAGAGAATGGCCATTAGTATGGGTGGGGGAGTTGGTCCAAAGGTGGAGGTTGAAGGAGGAGGCTAGGGAGAGGAAGCGAGAGACTGAGGGCTGAGATGGGTCATCAACATGAATGTTGAAGTCACCAAGGATGAGAGTGGGGATATCAACAGAGAGGAAGAAAGTGAGCCAGGACTCAAAGTCAGAAAGAAAGGAAGAGAGAGGACCAGGGGGACGGTAGATGACAGCAACACGTAGATGGAGGGGGGAGTAGAGGCGCACGGAGTGAGCCTCAAAGGTATGGAAGGAGAGAGAGGGGGGAGGAGAAATTGGTTGGAACTGACAGGATTTAGCAAGAAGGAGGCCCACCCCACCACCCCGTCCTTCAGGGCGGGGTTGGTGAGAGAAGGAGAGACCCCCACAGGAGAGGGTAGCAGGCGTGACAGAGTCCGAGGGAGTGATCCAAGTTTCAGTAAGGGCAAGGAGCTGGAGGGAGCGAGAGAGGAAAAGATCATGGATATAGGGAGCTTTACTGATAGATGATTATCCCAAAACTCCATCCAACCTAAATCCCCAATTTGGGCCTCAGACCAGCAATACTCCAGGAGGCCAAATGGAACCCAGGGCCACCCTCAGAACTTGTCGGGCATGCCCCAGTCCTTATGGCCCCCCCACCCCACTCGCACGAGGGAATTGTCTCACCAGCTGGTTTTAATCCCTTCTGCAGTCAGGGGAGGCTAGGGGCCGATTCTATGGCAGACAGCCCCTGGTTGATTAACAACCACGTTACCAATCTGTAAATTGCAGTCCTGGACTGCTCCAATGTCAATACATTTGATTGAGCTTACCCCCTTATCATCCTGTTTAGGGGGTGTACCTTGTTCGTAAGAATCCAGGGCCCTTGTCACTGTCCATGCCTCAACACTCTGCTCAGGGATGTATACAAAGTCAGGATTACGAAACCTTGGGGCCTGATACACCAATTCTGTATTGGGCATACGGCTTTTAATTAAGGACAACCTGCTCAGGAGCCTGTCCTGCTCCATAACCGGCAGGTCCCTAAGAAATGTCTTAATACGTGGGATCTCCCCTAGTGGACTGTTACCCAAAAGAAATTTGCCCAATATGCTATCCATGTCAGGACCCAAGGGTTCTGGCCTGCCAGTGCCTAGGTCAAAATCACTCAAGGTAAGTCCATCCAATACTTTATCTTGAGCCTTCATAACTAAAGGAGCTGGGAGCAATATTTGAGTATCAAGCACCCTTGGTACAGGTAAACGGACTACCTTATTTGCAGCTAAATTGTCCAAGGGTTGTGTCTGCAGCTGAGACTCATGTCCCAATTCCATTAAATCAGTTGGAGAGCCAACACCAGGGCACGCCGGCTGGACATCCTCCTCTGGGACTCCCACTAAACCTCCCACATTTAAGATAGGTGGAGGTGGGCCCAGAATATGATTGGACTCTATCCAGCCTGCTCTGGCCCTGTGGTAAGCCCTCCTCCTCATAGCTGACCACCCTATCAATAGAAATCCCTCTACGAAGGAGGTACTTCCTTGCAAGGAAAACCTCTTTCACCCATGAGCTTTTGGCAAAAGAGACACGAAGATGATATAGTCTCTCCCTATGGGGGAGCTACTGGACCCCAATAACATTTTGAGCATAAACTGTTTTCCCCAAAAAGGCGGACAAGTTATTAACTACATCCTCCCTAACCCCCCCAAAATGACCACGGCCATCAAAATCCAAACCAACGAATAAATACACTTCAGTCTCATGGGCTAAAACTTTCCTCACAGGCCTATAATGGGGAGGTCTGCTGAAAGTCCTGGGGGCCAGGGATGATGTTGTATCGTGTCGTAGTCCTTGAGCAACCATACGACTCTCTGCAGAGGCCATTGAGCCTTCAAGACTGTTCGTTAGGTCTTGTAGCTGTTGTTTGACAGTGGCTAGCACCTGCCCCAAGCCTGATATGCCTGAAAACAAAGCTTCCACAGTGCGTGCAATCAACTTAGAGTGTTTTTAGACGTGCACTTGGATCAGGCGCGGGAGCAGTGAAACAGCAACGGCGCTGTTTTAGACGAACCGACAGCGGAAGTTGTGCGCATGATTGGCGACCGCACATTCTTTTCTGGCCGCGTATGTCCCCCCAGAGAAATCAGGCTGGTTCAATCGCGGTCGGCAAAGAATGCGCGGCTGACGCTCACGCGCACAACTTCCACTTCCAGTTTGTCTAAAACAGTGGTGCAGCTGTTTCGCCGCTCCTGCGCCTGATCCCCGCTGTACATCTAAAAGTGGCCTGTGTCTGTTGCAATAAATACTCCTTGGTATCAGGATCATGTGGCCCAACTGGCTCTATGCTGAGCATCAAGTCTCTTGGCCATCGGAGAACAGCTGTAAGGTTTCTATAACTTTCTGCTGTATTCATTCCAGTCTCTCTCATTTCCCTGCTCACCCTTCCTTTTGCCCCTTTCTGGGCTCTTATCCCCAGAGCCTGACAAATGCTTTTTTATAAGCCGTAGGACGAAGCCTTTTTTCTTACCTTTTCAGTCAGGTTTTCCCTACTCCTCATCTGCAAGGACTTGTCACTCATATTTCTCTAATGTCCTGTCATTCAGAGTCCCCTTCTCCCCTTTAACTAAGTAAAACACATGGAACTACAACTTCTCGACTTCATGATTGTATCCCTGTCTCTGTCCCCCTCTCTATTATCTGTCCTAGGCTGTTAGGCCCCTCTGGGTAGGGACTTCTTTCTAATTTATGATTTATGATTGTTCAATGCCAAGCACATTGCTGGCACTATGTAAATACTTAATAACAACTGCATATGAAAAATAAATAAAATGTTAAGGTTGTAAGTCAATCAAAAGTTAGCAGACATGAGAACTAAAGTTGTCTTTCATTCAGCCTCTGTGTGAGTACAACCTTTAATTACACTATATTTTTCCTACAAGGCCTTAGCGTCATTTATTTTTATTTTTATTTTATCGATTTATATCCCGCCCCTCCTGAAAACAGCTCGTGCATGGTGATCATTCTGTGATTATACTAAAGTCTCAACAATATGACATCTGTTACCCTGGAAATGGAAGTGACAGTTTTCAGTAAAGTCTAAAAGAATTCTCGAAACCCTAATTCTCTTATCTTTCTCAGACAGTCACGTTACAGTCTTATTTAATGAAATCTAAATTCCTAAAATGGGCTACTAATAAAACTTCAGAATAAAACTCAAGTAAAAGAAATTGTTTTAATAAACCTCATTTGCTTTTGTTAATTAATCTTTCTGATCAAGAGAGGAAATACAAAAAAGTATATAACGAAAGCAAAGCATTTAGTTTCCTGACTTAATTGTATTAATAGACATTTTCTAGTCAGTTTTATTTTCAAGATCATCATCATCAATTTTAATTTGGATCCCGCCTCTCCCATTACAAATGGCTCGAGGCGGCTCACAACATGAAATATTACAATACATAGTATACATAAGCATCAAATAATTCAAACATCAGCAGCAGCAATAACAACTCCCCCCCCCACCAAACTAAGATTACATATGCAATATAATCCTATCCACCCCTCAAATTAATTAATTTTTAAAAAATAAAATTTTGGGTCATCTAAATTGAGAGCTTTTTTTTTAAAAAAAAAAATCCCAATTCCAAAATAAATAAAATCAGGGTCTTTGATACTTTCACAAATTTGTTAAGCAATTTGCTGAGGATCGGTGTACAATGCGTTTTCCCTATTGGTGGCAGTGGGGAAAATACAGTGAAGATGGGTTCTTAAATACTAGAACTAGTAAACTGGAGTTTTGGTCTTTTAAAACTTCTCCTGTCCATCCCGGTCTATTTTATACGACTTGTTGTTTATCCTTTGGGAATTATATAAAATATAATTAGTGTGAAGAATATGCCTCCTACAAAGAAGTCAGTAGTTGTTTTTTTATTACAAACCTCAAGGGCTTAACTGAGAATCTAAGGCTTCTTTGCTACTGTCAGATCAAAATCTTTTTATCTCATGTAGAGCATGTTAAGAACGTTTACATGAGACTTGGAAAATGCTGTCAAATGTGATTATTGCTGAAAGTAAAAGTCATGGACTTCTAACTTGTTTACATACTTCCCACAGCAACCCATCTCTCTCCCCTACCCATCATAGCTTCTTTCAGTGCAAGTATCCAAGTTGTGTCCAAACTTTATACAGGCTAAGTAGAAAGGCCATGCATTGATTGAATCACAACAGTAGTTCAGGATTCTTGAACAATAGGACGGAAAAGCGAAGAAAAACCCTTCCTGCTGGCACATACTTTGACAAAAAGTAGCTAAACAGTGTATTTGTCTAAGGAACACTCATACACATGGGTGCTGTGCCTGTGTCCATTCAGTGGTCTGATTTATAGAGTCATAAATGTGTGTGCTACCATCACTCTTCTGATGGTGGATATTGTTTTCCCTTCTGCAGAAACAAAAATCATATTCGTTTATGTGTAAGTTGGCTGGAACATTGGAGAGTAATAGTCATTTATGATAAAGATTCTTCCTTGAGGCTACAGGTGGAAGATTAATCTTTCAAGGATTTTCTTTGTGGCACTATATTTCTTTTTAGAACAAAAAAACATTAGCTTTGTATTATTTCCAGAAAATGTGTGTATATGTGTACAACTCATTTTGCAAGGATAATTTAAACACAGCTCTGCAAAGGGCAGATTAAAGAGCACCTCATAGAATCCCTTAGCCTGATTCTCCATCTTGTTGGGAACAAACTTTTCAGACTTTGTACTTTTAATAGGGATGAAACTATTCTTTGGGGTGGATTCTGTTCTGCTTTGATCCTAGTCCATCAAAATGAAGACTGGCCGTGATCCACTCCTCACTGATGGAGATCTAGATCAGACCCTAACTGTGCACAATAAGCATAACAGTTTTTCTGCACGTGGAAATTTTTTTAAAATTGCACATGCAGAAGGGGCTGAATTGGATCATTGCCCAGAGATTCAACATTGCCAAAAATCTGTCTCAGATCTCCAAACACGGATCCGTAGCTGCAGAGAATCTCCAGGAAGGCTACTTCATATCAGCCCAACCATTTTGGCACATATATAAAAAAGTTGATTGTGTGGCAGAACAGCATCTCTGATTTACAAAGCAATACTCCAGCTCTGGTGTACTGGCCTCAGTTCTCAGTGCTGATGCAAGGGAATGGGACTGGTGCTAAGGAGTAGCATTGGAATGAAAGAGCTGGAGGATCATCCTGTTATACTCAGAGATGAGAGCAACTTATACCTTGTATGACTTACTAAGAAATTTTTAGAATCAGCTTCTTGGGGTACATTCTCAGAAACATTTTCAACTAGTGTTAATTGTTCTGGAATAACTAACGCTTCTGGTGAGAGGTGCTGATCCTCCAAAATAATCATGCTTTAACCACGCTGACATTTCCTGATCCACTCTAGGAACTGTGGAGGGCGAGGGACTCTATGATCACTCTACAGATGGAACAATAGGATGACTAGAACATGGTAAGAGGATCTTCAGGGTACTTAATATGGAAGAGCTGATTGTGAGAATACACTTTCAAAATCTTTATTTATTGGGGTTTCTTTTCCTCCCTTTCCTAAAGGTTTGGAGTGGGTAACATCATAAAATAGGTATAACTATATAAAAATAAAAACCTAATAAAATATAAGCTATGTAAAAATATAAAAGTCCAGTTAAAACAAATTCCGGATCCCTATATCTCCACCTGCCAAATGACTGGCCAAATCAGTCTCATATTGCCTCTGAAAGATGATTGGGCTATGGCAGACTATACGAATGTAGTTAAGTCATTAGAATGGATAGGAGAAGAGCACACCAAGAATATTCATTTGTCCCCATCCCAGTCTGAGAAGTCTGTTTTCTCAACGCTCATTTTCTGTTCTGGAAATTTGCCCATGTATTCAGTAGCAGGTATATTGCTAGTGCTATATAAACACTTAATAATAATTTTCAGAACCTATCCATGTATATTGATTTTAGTGAGACTCTATGTACATAAGCCTCTTCGGGATGAGGCCATGAATGGTTTAGTCTTCTTTGATTACACTAATTCTGTGACTGAGATGAATTTTACAGAACTGTCAGCTGCCGGAGCTGCTCCTCAGTGCAGCAGCTGCCCCCAGCACGTAAGGGCCCACCCCCCTCGTCTCAGAAGCCACGGAAGTGCAGACTCTGGCACCGCTGAACCCCGCCGTGCACCCTGACGAAGGCGCTGGTGTGGCAGCTAGCCCCGGACCCTCCCAGAACATTGCGGGGCCCCGCCCGCCAGTGCGGCGCTCCGCACACATCCAGGTGCGCAAAAGGGGCGGGGCCTGTGCTTCAAATGCCAGCGCTGCAGGACGCTCAGCGCCGGTGAACAGAGCTTTGGAACGCCTGGAGAGACTGGCCTCCCCTGAAAGCTAAGTGCTTGGAATTGTGATTGTGCTTACTGTGAGTTACTGATGGGTTCCCTTTCCTTCTACCTCCCTGACCCTTGTGTGCTGTTTCCCCCTTCCCCCTCCGTGGTCATTGCAGGTTGAGTGAGCCTCCTAGTTTGTTTGATTGCATGAGTGTAACCCCGTTCCTGGTCCTTCCTCTGGGTGAGTGGTTGTTTGGGTGAGCCTGCAGGCTCGTGGGCGTCTCCCTCTTCCCCTCCCCCCCTGGGGCCGTGCCTTCCCCCTCCCCTGAGAGTGAAAGCCCCTGTGAGCCTTCCCCTTGAACCTGGTCCCCTGCCCCGTAGAACCTTTCACCTCCCTTCACAGAATTTCCCTGTCCCTCCCTTCATCTGGAAGTAGGGTGAGTGATCCCCCTTTCCCTGATCACAGCTCTGTGCCCTATGATGATAGGGGCCTGAATTCCTGGTGCGAAAGCACATGGAAAGGCCCACACAAATGTCCTGATGGGCATTTCCCCCCCGTATAGCGTGAGCAGAGTCCCTTCGTGTGCCAGAAGCATGTGTGGGTGGTCCTCCTTCCCTCCATGCCCCACCACCGACAAGAACTGGAGTTGATTCCCAAACCATCCCCTTCTGAGGATCTCTCATGTCTTTGGAGGTCCATCAAACTCTGATCCTGAGCACCATCCAGAATCAATGTAAACTCTTCTGTTTGGCCATGCATTTGTCAGGTTTGGATAGTGGGGGTGGTATTTAGGAGATTTTATTGGCCTGAGCTTGAGGTCAATTAATAGCAGCCTGAACTTTAAAGCAAGGGTGGTATGTAAGCACTGATGTGGTGCTTACTATGACGTGGCCAATTGGAAGCAGGCCTATTGAGTACCAGTATTTCTGAACTAAAGTTCTGCACCAGGTCCCTGGTGGTGAAGTGGCCATGGCATCTATCTCTGGCATAGATTTAATCCCTAACCTGCCATGTATTCCTTATGCATTGAGTCTGGTTATCCAATGTCTCAAAATTAAACATGCAGTCCAAATTCTAATGGGGGTATGCTCACAGCATGGTGAGTGCTTTGAGCCTTCTCCAATTGTGAACATACAGAATCTCTTTGAAAACATATTGTGGTGTGTGCAATTTTGGTTCCTTACCCCTCCCCCCTCCCATCTCCCATTTAGCTCTGGTTAAAGTGTTTTGAAAAATAAAAATTTGCTGACTTTTAGAGGCATGCTTGCTTTAGTAGAGCAGATGTATGGTTGGTTTCTTTTAAAGTGTACAGTGCCTGGAGATGTTTACGTGTAAGATACTTGCATACAGGAGAGAGATGAATATTTTATTGTCAGTAACTTCAGGGCTACTCAGACCTTTCTTGGCTCTTGTCCACTAATATATCAAGTTGATGCACTTTTAAAGGGTACCTGTACCTTCCATTCCCTTCGTGACTTGGCTGGCACGCTGTAGCCAGAACGTCTTTGAGTCTGCTCTCAAGACAGGGACAGTTGTTTCTCTACCATTTCTGTACTACTCTGGGCAATGTTCTGCCCTCAGTCCATACATATGACTCCAGTAGACGTCAGTTTTTATATGGCATCTAGGAATATCAAGTAACCTCATAATGAACTCGCATATAAAACTTTGCAAATGCGCAGAGAAATATGAATTCCAACTCACAGTTCTGAATTCATGAAATTCTTCAAATTCAGACTGTGTCACACTATTCACACTAGCACCAGTGTTTGGCCAGTGATACGGTTTTCAAAATTTCTTTTAGAACTGAGAGATAAAATAAACTCTTTTGTAGAGGTTATATAAAAAAATGACATCTACGGGAGTCATATGTATGGACTGAGGGAAGAACATTGTACAGAGTAGTACAGAAATGTTAGAGAATGTTAGACTGTCCCTGTCTTGAGAGCAGACTCAAAGATGTCCTGACTACAGCGTGCCAGCCAAGTCACGAAGGGAATGGAAGGGACAGGTACCCTTTAAAAGTGCATCAACTTGATATCTTAGTGGACAAGGGCCAATAAAGATCTGTTTGGTTGGGTCTGATCCAGCCACTGGAAGTGCTCGTGGAGGGAACGGAGGACCTGTAAGGCATGTTTTATAGAGGAGGTGGAGGAGAATGGTACGTTAATGCACGGGGGAAGCAGCATGATTTAAACCCTGCTGCCGTGTCAGGTTGTGACAATATTGGGTTAAGATGGACCATTGGTCCAACTCAGTTAGTCAGCTCCTTATATCCTTATACTCATTCCTGCTTGCCTTAGTGCAGGTGGAGGACTGTTCCATTGTGTGGGAAGGGTAGGCAGGGGTTGAAACACCAGGGCAGGAAGGTGGGTGGGGCAGTCTGAACTAATGATTTTCCTTGTTGCCTTGCTACAGGCCTGTCAGCACAAGTGGGTGCAGACAGAATGCCCAGGCACGAGTGCCCAGCAGACCCAGGACCGGTAGGTCCTCAACCAGTGGTGCAGGGAAGATTTGGCAAGGGAGTTGCTTGGGGAAACCATGTGGTGGGCAGATGAGATCTGGGATGCCGTTTGCAGCATGGCCTGAAAGCACGGGCAGGTTCTGTGGCAGAATGTAAGGCCTTTGCTGTCAAGCCCCACCTAGACCATTGGTAGGCGGCCAGGCACTGGGCCAGTCTCTGGCAGCAGATGGAGTGCTCGGACAGTGTGCGGGTCCGGAGAAGACAAGCAAGGAGATGGGAGATCTGTTGTCCTAGGCTCTCCAGATCTAGACCGTTGCGAGCACAACACTTGTTGTTTGCCAACCCCCTTTGGCAATTTAGGCCACACCACCTGGATCCAGACTGCCCAAACTAGTTTCCCCAGAATTTAACCCTGAAGAGACCCCCCCCACTCCCCAAGCACTCTCTGCCTTGTGTTCACATGGGCCAACCCACCCTGGTCCAGGCACACCTCCCCCTCCACTGCCTCCACCCACTCCTCCTCAACCTCCACAGGTGGATCCACGGGGAGTGGGGTGGGAGGAGGAGGAAATGTTTTTTAAAAAAATAATTATTTTTCTAAAAAAGGACTTTACAGTAAAGTTAATGTTAAATAAAAGTTAAAATAGTATTTCCATTGTTTAATTATATTTTTCTCAATCCATGGTTTTCATACTTATTCTGGGAGAGGCAGGATGTTCGGGGAAGTGTGCTGTATGGTATTGCAAGGGGTTGGATGGGAAGGGGTGGTGGTAGATGCACCAAAAATGGGGAGTGGGGAGTCCTCTGGCCATGTACTTGCACGTGAGGGTGTGTGCTGGGGGACGCATGGTGGCGTGGAGAGTGACGGTGTGGTATAGCAATAAGCTGCTTAGGAGGCTGAGCACTTGGATTTTAGCGTGGAGGGTGTATTTAGCAGCTGGTATCACACCTGTGCTTCTGCACTTCCTATTGACATTCCCATGAACCCCTGCTTTTTCCTGACCCTGCTACCCTGTTAATGTGAATAGGAAAAAGCAGGGGTTCATGGGAATGTCAATAGGGAACGCACAGGGAACAGAAAGTGTAGGAAATATCACAGCCTGGAGGGTGGGGTACCAGGAGGGAAAGTCTGCCATCAGGGGAGGGGGTGGGGGAGGGGCTGGATGGGCCAGAGGAAAACACATTGCCACATGGAAACAGTTTTAAAGACTTTATTGATTATCAATGAACTATCAATTAAGGCTGGGTGTTTGTTCTGGTAATGCAGTTTTATGTGTCAGCACAAGGTGTCCTGGTCCTGGATCTCTCCAGAAATGCACTGCTCTGCTCTGTTCAGCTGGTCGTGGAATAGGACTCCAATTGTTCTCCAATTACAGTCCTCTCCACCACAGAGCGGGGTGGCACTCAGAGGCCTGTTGAAGTACCTTTACTCCAGGATGTAAGCAACACTGTAGGCCTTAATAAGCCAGGGCTACAGTGGGTAGCTGGGTTCCTCCAGAGCAACAGGCCACATGAACACCCCCTCAATGCAGATTTCAGTGCTGGTTCCAAAGTCCCACATGCTTCTTCACAGGATCTGTGACTGCGTCACCATGCTCTGTTTCTTCAGTCACAGCCTGAGGATTTTGGCTATATGTAGGATGAGGCAACAGAGCAGCCTAAAGTTAAGAGAGCCACTCGGAATCTCATTAAGTGGACAGCACATTCTCCCACCAGTTTGTGCTTTTCTCCTTGGCCTACACAAGCCTCTCGGCAGGTCGAGGCATGCTCAGGGCATTGGTGACTGAAGCCACATCTCCTGACAGTTGCCTCTCAGCATGCATCAGCTCCCCTTGCAGGGCTTTGATCCTTCCCTGCATGGTCCGTTGTCACTGGCAGGAGCTGCATTCACGATGTGGTGCGTCCCACTGCCTGGTCAAAGACTGAGCAAAAGCCCGTCTGGTTCGATGAGATTGTAAGACACAACAACAGAAGGAGGTTTGGATCTACTGGATCACTCACAGATTCTGCTCAGCAGAAGTACTGAAGATCTGGAGCACACTAATGAACACCCTGAAGTTCTAGGGATCCATGGCTGCGTTACAAGCATCTGTGACAATGCACCATGTTTTGAACAGTGTACACAGCATTGGAGCTGCCTAGCTAGTATTGGCAGTGCGCCACACATGAGCAACTACTGGCTGCTATTGACTGAAGGTTTTTGCAAATGGGCAGGATACTGGGAAGGAGTGGGGGGGTTTGTGGGCAGACAGAGTACAGTGGGGAAGAATGCCTGCTCATCTATTAGGTTTGACCCACTAAATCTGTGAGTGGGGGCTTCCCGAACAGACAAGAAATACATGCAGGAGCTGCAGTATGTAGAGTGCTCCGAGTTGTTATTTTCTTAGATCATCTTTGATGCCTTTTGCCCTATTTTATTAACTGCTGTAGTGAAGATTGTTTTTGAAGTCTCAGCATGTTTAAGACCTCTTACATACCAAAATAGAACTGGTACAGTTGAATGCTATCTTACATTTTTGTGTTAGGTCATACATTCTTTTGCCGCCAAGACCCCTATATAAAGTAGATTCTTGTTGTACATCTTTGTTCAGTTTAAGTAGCATCTCTTAGATGCTGTTGTCTGATGCATATATTCTTTGCAAAGAATCACTTCTCTATCTTAATCTAAGAACTATCTTCTTTTGTACTTAATATTTTATGTTTCTTTTGAAACCCTGTATTTCTGTTATGTAGTTTTACATCTTATGAAGTAAAGCTAAGTAACTAAGATTTGAGTCTCTGACTTTATTGCAATTTGGTAACAAAAGGGTTTCTCTCCTAGTGGAGTAGTCAGGTAGAAGAGAACCAAAGTAATAAGATCCTGTTATTTGGTCCAAACTTTCCCCAGGACCAAAACTTAAGGCTACACTGTTTATTAGATTCTACATACTAATGTGTAAGTGGGGGCTTGCCAGCCTTTAGACTACAATGCTCAGCATGCAGCAGGGTCTGTCACTTGTATGACATCACCTATAGAAGCCTGCCAGCCATCTATGGAAGATGTCATAAAAGTGACAGTCTCTGCTGCATGATGGGAGTTGTAGTCTAAAGGCTGGCAAGCATGTATGTGTGAAGTGGTGTGTTCAAGTCTTCGGACTACATTTCCCAGGCATGTCAGGACTGGAGAAGAGCTAAACAGATGTCTTACTGCCACAGCAAAGACATGTCAGGGAAGAAATTAAGCTCAGTGCATCCACCTTCCTTCTGCAAGCAAGCCCAGCACCTGGAGAAGGCAAGTGGGAGCTAGGCTGGGGCAAAGGGATGAGCTGAGGCAGGGCTGGTAGCTGTTGGGGCCCACCGCACCCCTCTCTCCTCCCCCCCCTTTCAAGGAAGGTACCCTCGAACGAGTCTTCTCCAGACACTGACAGAATGGCTGAGTATTCACTCACGTTCTTGGGGATGGCAAAATCATTTGCGTTTTTTCAGCCCTAATCAATTGGATTTCCCCTTTCCCTTTTTCGCTACAAGGGCCCATATTACCCCTCTAAGTTGAGAGGGGGCCCATATTTCTCCTCCAGGTGGTGAGGGGGCTAGTCAGTCTGGCCTCCCTCTGCCTGGAACTGGATTTGTCCAGCACCCGCTGTGACATGTTTGTTGAATACTTTGCAGATAAAATGACTCATATTCAGCACGAGTTCAATGCTGAATTTATTGCATTAGGATAAACTGAGGCTATGGATGCCCTGTCTGGTCCTATTTTGAGGGATCGGTTTCAGGTGGTGTCGCCCACCAATGCAAGGAATTTTCTTGGACCTGCTAGAGCCACCTTTTGTGAACTAGACTAGAGGTCTGCACCAGGGACCCATGTTGTTTTTCATTTCTGTTATTTAAATATTTCATTTTTGTTTTCATAAATATCAAAATTTAATATTTTATTTTGCTTTTATTTTTGCTTTCCATTGGTTTAAATGGAACACACATTTATGGCTGTACCTCTTTTGTTTTTCATTATATGTGTATGAAACATAGAAGTATTTTACCTCCAAAGAAAGGCGTTAAGTGTACCAACTTTCAGAAAGATTGGATAAAGGAATATGATTTTATAAGCAGTTGTATTGTTATTTTGCAAAAATCTGAATATACATTCCTGGTTGTAACTTCTTTGTCGCCCATCTAATTTAGATGAAACTTATCAAGTGTATACCTCTCCCCATGTTCACTATCTCTGCCAACTTCCAGAAGTATTGGATAAAGGGTCCTGGTGGTGTAAGCAATTAACATATAAATGTATGTCTGCTGTAACATCTTTGTAGTCCAACCAGTGTACATGAAATTTGGCAGGCAGTATCTCACACCGTCACTATCATCTCTGACAAATACAGGAAAGTTGTGATAAAGGGTTCCAATTTTATAAGCCTGTCAGCATATGCAGAGAATGAGCCAACGTCATGGATTCTCTTACGTGTCACTGTGGTATAAGATCTGTTTGTGATGCCAATTGAACAGCAGAAATGCCAACCAAATATCATCATTCTGTGCTGTGACCATTCCAACATCTCTCCCTGACTTGTTACTGGGAAGTCAGAAGCATCTCTTTAGGAAAGAGCCAATAGAGATTCTCTTATATATTCTGTCACAGTGCTGCAGAATGTGACTGTGATGTACACCCCTAAACTGGACCCATGACCGTTCTGGCTGGTTAAGGACAGCCAGAAGATGCTGGTGCTGTTGCTGGATGGGCTGGTCAATACTTCCCTGTGGGTGGGCAGAGTGCCAGACTGCATGAAAGAGGTGGTGTTATGGCCTTTGCTCAAAAAACCTTCGCTTGACGTTGTCACCCTAGCCAGCTATTGATCAGTCTCCCAACTTCCTTTTTTAGGGAAGGGTATTGAATGGGTTGTGGCTCAGCAGCTGAAAGAGCATCTGGATCACGTTGGTTTTCTAGATCCCTCACAGTCTAGCTGTCTCTCAAGGCATGGCACCGAGACTACATTTGTGGCATTGGTTGACGACCTTTGCTGTGACATGGATCAGGGTTGGTCATCTCTCCTGATCTTATCAGAGCAGTCAGCAGCTTTCAATATCATTGACCACAAGATGTTGATGGCCCACTATGCAGGACCGAGCTGGGTTGGGTGGGACTGTTCTTGAATGGTTCTTGAATGCTCTTTCCTGGCTGGAAGAACTCAGTGGGTGCTGCTGGGGGACTATATTTTTTTTGTCCCCACATGACCTCACGTGTGGAGTCCCACAAGGCTCTATATTGCCCCTCTCCTGTTCAACATGTATATGCTGCCACTGGGCAAGGTCGTGAGGATGCTTGGTGTCTGGTGTCATCAATATGCTGATGACACCCAGCTCTCTCTCTCATTTTCATTAGACCATGGCCCGGCAATCTCAGTGCTTTCTCAGTGCTTGGTGGCTGTGGGGGACTGGATGAGGGCAAGCTGTCTGAGGCTGAATCCCAATAAGACGGAGGTGATGCTGGTGGGTAGAGGCGAGCGAGTGCATCCCCCCCTCATCTCTCAGGCCCATACTCTTATCCTCAGCTCTGCCTGGATGTCCTTGATCCTCAGCTCTGCCTGGATGTCCAGGTGGATATTGTGGGGAGGAATGCATTTCGCCAACTACATCTGGTGCTTCGGTTTTGGACGTATGTTTTGGACGTGGACCTAGCTACCATCATCCATGTGTTCATTACCTCAAGACTGGATTATTGCAACATGCTCTACGTGGGGCTGCCCACGGTGACGGTTCAGAGACTGTAGCTGGTGGGGACAGGTCACTGGGAGCACATAACACCAGTGTTCCGTTCTCTGCACTGGCTACCTGTTGTCTTCTGGGCCCAATTCAAGGTGTTGGTGTTGACCTATAAAGCCCTACACAGTCTGAGTCCCACCTATCTGAAAGACCGCCTCACTCCCCAGGTTTTGGATCGGCCCCCGCGGTTATCGGGGCGCACCCTCTGAGGTTCCCTGGGTATCCCGGGGGACTATGATGGAGAGAGCGTTCTCGGCGGCCGCACCCACAGCTGTGGAACTCCCTTCCGGTGGAGGCCCGGGTGGCCCCGGATCTCCCTTTGTTTTGATGCCGATGTAAAACCTGGTTGTTCCACCTGACTTTTGGTGAAGGAGGAACGTAGGGTGGAGGGTTAAGGAGGGGGAACTGCTGGGTTATTTTTTGGCTCCTTTTGGTTATGTTTTCAACTTGTATTTTATTATTATTGTTATTAGAGAAGATGCTTTTATGAGGACTGTAAGCCACCCTGAGCTGCTTGGGCAAGATAGGGTGGGATATAAAAACTTAAAAATAAAATGAAATGAAATAAAATAAATAAACAAATAAATAAGTGCATCCATTGTTATTAAATTCTCGATATCTACTTAACTTTGGTCCTTCTGTCTCTCTACCAAATTTGCATGATATTGGCCAGTAGAATCAAAAGGTAGTAAGGGTGTGCGCGCGCACGCACGCACGCACGCACGCACGCACGCACGCACGCACACACGCACACACGCACGCACACACACACACACAGTCTCACAAACTTTCTTTCCAGAGAAAACCAGGCTAAAAAATGCAAGATAAGGGATTTTTCTGCCAAATAAGTGAGACTTGTCAAGCCTATTTGATCTCTTAACTTATTACTGGGAACATGAGATAAAATTCTCAAGAGATGCTAAAATATCAACAGTGACTGAAAACCAGGATTTACAATGCTTATTAGGGAGAATATCAGTATAAAAGTGAACTGTAAAGGAACACATGCATTTAAAGAATTTTCTAAGCTAAAGGATTTTTTTTTCTGTTGACAAATTGATACAGTAATAGACAGTCTAATGGTACATGTTTTTAGGGGGGAAACAAGTTGTTTAGGGTGAAGGAACTGTAGAGTTATACTGTGCTTTGCAGTATTAAAATCAGGAACGTAATATTGCATATAAATGCCAGGTTTCTCTTAGCACAATTTTCTCAAACTGGGGATGGGAGTAGGGCAGAGAATGTATCTTTAGGGAATTTGAGACGGGGTCCAGTTTCCAAACTCCATGTTTCCCTCTGGCTACACTAGAGGGAATTTCCAAAATGGTGGACATCCTGCCCACTTCTGTACCATGAATTCTGACTGGTGCTGCAGTGATGAATTGAAAGTTGTGTTCCAGTTCAGGGCAATCCAGTGCCATTTTGAAACTCCGTCCAGCTCAGTTGCTCTAACCCAAAGGAATTAAAGTAGAAGCAGCAGATGTTTTTAGGTTGGCCAGAGAGAAGAAGCAAAGTATATACACAAGTGCAGTGCTGTGAGGGTATCAGGATTCAGAACAAGAATGGTGAACAGTCTAAAAAAATGTGAAAACTGATGGTTTAGTACAGGGGTTCTCAACCCTTTTCCAGTCAAGAGCACTGGAGTGACTAAGTGACTACTTGGGAAACACTGTATAATTTTCATGAATGGGCTTGGGGAGCACTTTCAAGCATTACTCGAGCACTCTGGTGCTTCTGAGCACCAGGTTGTAAATCCCTGGCTTAGTAACACAAAAAGCTAAAGAGGTATTATTACAATTATTTATCATCATCAGCGTCATCATTTTTAGTTTTATATCCCACCCAATCCATGCAAGTCTTGGCAGCATACAACATATTCATAAAAACTAAGTAACACACAATAGCAATGAGGCTGATCCCAAGCCTGCGTACACGCACCCATGTGCTGCTGTGAGGTTTGTGCGCACACTGTAGGCTTGGGGGTGCAAGCGGCTTGCACATGTGTATGTGCGCATGCACCATGTGTCTTCTGCACGCCGACCCACAGGGCTTGGGATCAGCTACAACGACAGGCTAGAGGGCAGTTACTCAATTCTTCTTTTAGTATGTAATCGGATGTTATCATTAAAACACTTTGACTAATCTAAGAACACACATAAAAATCTTCTGAGCACTCAGAAGAAATTTTTTCTACTTTTTTGTCTTTACAGTTTGATAATATTCTTTGGGAAAGGAAACTAGCATTTGAATAGCAACTCAAAATACTTTTCAATTAATTGTTTCCAAACCCGAGATGGTTATTTTTCAGAAACTTTCAACATGATTTATTAAAGGAGGTTTGGGGTACTATATTTCCAAATGTTAATGTTAGGACCCTGAGGTCCACAGGTACTTGCAGGAGCAATCCCAGGTTGGACACAGGATCCATGGCAGAACAAAGGACAAGACGCACTGAGCAGGTAAACTGGTCAAAAGTAGGAACACAGGAGCCCAGAGCAAGGGTAAAAAATTCAAGACAGGACAGGCAGGTTCCAGGCAAGGGGGTTTGCAGCAGACAACAAACAGCAGGAAACAGGAAGTGTATCACTGCTTCCTTCCCAGGGCTGCAGGGGTTCCATATATGGGGACGCACAACCAACCTGGAGCAGAGGGAGAGGACATGGCAGAATCCTGGGGTGGAGGGTCTCCCAATTGGAAACCTGGGCCCAAGCCAAGGGGTGGAAGTGGTGATGCCAAACTAACTACCCCTCCCACCCCCAGGGCCCATCAAAGATGTGGTTCAATGGAACCTCACAGTTAAGACTCTAGCAGCGTTTCCAAAATAATGCTAATCCACCATGGAGGAGAGACACTGAATAACAATTTCCAGGGCCAATGGATCACTGACCATCATCAGTTTCTCATGGACCATCATGCATGCTCCAGAGATGGCTGAGACATCACACATGCTCATTTCTGACTGATCATTGCTAGGCAACATTAGTCCCTGCTGGTACTGTGACCATCTTCTAGGGGGGTGGGGCGGGGGTGGGGACAGAGGAAGACTGTAATATGCACGGCTGCTTCTGGGAATGTCTAGTTTGTTGTAGCTTCAGACATATTTATGGATCAGCTGTGGAACCACTCACTGGCCTCGATCCCATAGTCTGTGGATCCTCTGTGGAGCTGCAGGCGTGTGCAGCTGCACGGGGTCTGTGCGGATCTACATTAGCGGCACATTGTGCTGTGCGTAGATTGTACACATGCATGAGCACACAGCTACACACAGGGATCCGCGGACTATGGGATCAGGGCCACTGAGGAGTTCTGGAGAGCAATCAGCCCTCTTGGTTCCAGCACCAAGGAGATAGGCTGAGTATAGTCTTGTTAAGGTCTTTTTTTAGAATACTGTACACAATAGTATAGGAGCCTGACCCATGTTCAGACCAGACCACTGTTCCCTCGTTTCTACACTTTCCATGACATCTGCATTGCACAAAACTTACTAATTGGACTAGCAGGACTGTTTTTTCCATTTTATGGAGAATTCCAAACCTCAAATTCCCATTAAACAGCAGGAAACAATTATTTTTTAGGTCAGGAATGAGAGTTTTCATTTTGGATACTTTGTGTATGTTCATAGATCCTCATCCCTGGATGCTCCGCATGGAGTGGGTGCATTCTGGGGCATATTGAACTACCCAAGGCTATTACACACACTTTAGAATCTTGGGTTCTTTGCTCCCTATTGGGGTAAGCTCCTACAAAAGAGCAGCTCCTGCCAGTGAATCATTGCAGGTTTACTCCCTTCATCCCCTCAGCAGGAGCACCTCGATAAACACAGTTTCTCAACCCAAGTCATTCACCACTGCATTTTCCTTTCACTCTCTTTAAGTTCCCCCCAGTGACAGTCCCGTATGCATAATCAAAGCACAACCATCTCTAGTATTTTGAATCTAGCCCTCCAGGCAGCATTTCCTGGTTCCTGGAATCACTTAACCCAGCTTTGCTTGCTTTACTGTCTCTAGGGCGGGGCCACTCCCCACCAACCAGCTGTCTAGAGTACATTTGCAAGCATGTCTCCTATAGCACTCTAGGTCCTTCCTTCTGGAGTCCGCCCTACCTACCTTGTGGTTTCTAGTTTCTACCCCATTCTTTCCCTCTAATTTCTTGTTCCCTTATATAGTGGTGCAGACGATCAGCTCATTACCTGATTGCTTAGCAGCTGCTTCAGTTAGCTGGGGCTGGGCTCCAGCTAATCCCAGAAAAGCCTTGCAGCCTGTCACACCCCTGTTTAAGGACTTAGGATACAATTGTACAAAACTACAAATACAAAGTGTCAGGTCTTGATGCTAGGTCTGCTGGAACCTGAGTGACCACCCTTCTCACCACCTTGCCATCCTATAGTTATGGATGATCCAGGGACTATAACAGACTTGGGTGGGCAGATGGAGGCTCAGGAGCCCACGTTCAGCTTTTGGGCACCTGCTCTGTGGCTCTAGCCTGGGAGTACGTCCATGTGGCTCCCTCGGGAGCAAGAGCAGCTAAGCTGCCATTTCCACTGCCGCTCCTGCCAGAGCCTACTTGGAGTCATGGAAGCAGGGGCAGTGTACCCTGATCCATGATTCCTACTGGCTGGGGAGCCCACCAGACCTCCTGGGGTTTGGAGCTTTGATATGAGGGAGCGGGGGAGAGGGGAAGCTAAACGGCCCCCTGTCCCCAGGATTGGGGGAAGCCAACTATCAGTGTAAATTGTTTTATGACTCTATTGATATATGAAAATATTGATAAGTGGTGCTTGGGCTTGGAAACTTTCCCCACCCCTGGACTATAAACCACAGACTCATCCATTGAACCCACAGTACCTCCAAAGTCCCTGGCAGGTTATTGCACACTTGCATCCTGATTGGCCCAAGGGTAGTATTTCTGGACTGCAAGACCACTAGTAGCTGCCTCTGCAACATGGCAGCTCCATGGCTCACCAATGACTCCAGACACTGTTATATGCCCATAGCTTCCTGACACATCTGCTCTAGACACGTTTCCATTTGGATCCTGCGCCTGTTATGCCTTGCCTTTGCTCAACCCTTGTCCATCTCTCTCCGCTTGACTACCTGGTTCTTGAACAGACACTGACTTCTGGTTCCTGGCTTCACTCTGGTTCTCCAGTTTTTGACCCATGATATTGACCTTGCAATGACAATAGTCTCATCCATTACTTGACTTTTGTATCAATCAATCAATCAATCAATCAACCTACCTTTTATTTGTACCCCACACTCCCTCGCCTACGGCGACTCGAGGCGGCTTACAGAAAAGGAGGAACAAACAAAGCAACAATTACAAATTCAATACCAGGTACTGGCCAACAATATCAATTACAAAATATTTCAATAACAAACATTTCCTATCACAAAACCTAACATATCAAAACATATAACATAGTCTCCCCCTTACCCAAACCTCCCCCTCTCCCACACAACCCAATACAATATAACCAAAAAGAAACTACCCTATCCACATCCACGATAACCCATCCATATGCTCCCTCCCTGCTGCCACCAGGGAAAGAGCCCATCAATCCCCCACCCCCCATCCTCCTGCTCTCACCAGGAGAGGAGGAGCCATCGTCCACAACCCAATAATATACAATAATATAATCATAATACAAAATAGCACAAAAATAACAATTATAATAGAGCCATATCAAAATTATTAAACAACGTTACACTCCCCACTCCCCCTGCAACCTCACCTGCTGCCACCAGGGGCTGGTGCCATCCGCCCCCTTAACCTCCCGCAACACAACCCCAACACAAAAAACAGCTTACAACACCACAACCCCTACATCCCCTGTGATCCCCGAAGGGCCCCAAAGGACTGCACCCTTTGGCCACGGCCCTTCGGCTAGCGGTCGCCGGCATGCAACCTGCAGCGAAGCCACAGGTGTCTCCCATTTATGCCCCCCGGGCTACTTCCGTCTGTGGTCAGGGGAAGGGGGATGGAGGAAAACAGTCCCAGTTCAATGGATCCCCCCAACCCCCGCACTCACTGTCCTTCTATCCTTTGCTTCTCAGCGGATGGTCGGCGGAGAACCTGGAAGAGCAGCGGCAGCATGATTCCAGCCTAGCAGGAGCAACAGCAGCAGTTGGTGAATGGCTCCATCAGGGATTCCTCGCAGGTGTCTCCCATTTATGCCCCCCGGGCTACTTCCGGCTGTGGGTAGGGGAATCTCAAGTATCAGCCTGTGTACTCCAGGATATGGCCAGCCTCGGACGTGTAAGATATCTTCATCTGGGAACTATTGTATGATAATGGGCATGTTTACACACACCTTAAAGTTCCAGATTTTTCAATCTTCTGGGTTTACAAGTTCACAAGTAAGTTCTGGATTAATTTTTCACACACACACTGCCCTGAGGCAGTTCCTGAATGCATTCTTCACACACACACTGCCCTGAGGCATCCTAAAGTAGCCACAGCTGTAAACGTGACAGACTGCCTTGGAAACCAAGTGACCACAGCTGCCTGGAGCAAAGCAATTTACAGGAGAACCTTTTACACATAATAAGTTCTGGGAGAAGTTTCAAGCAGAAGTTCAAAGATCCGGATGTTTAAGATCTGGGTGAGTGATTTAGACACACAAAAAGTTCTGGATGTTACAGCAAACATCCAGGAGAAATGTGTATCTAAAAACACCCAAGGTGTCCAAGATTTAATTTAATTCAATCCCCTTCCTTCCCCTTGCTCCCAAGTACTTATTTCAGCTTACCTTCTTTAATAAAGTCAGCAAAACAAAGTCATGGAAAAGAAGATTTGAATAAAAAGACTTCCTTTTTTATATAAAAAAAAGCAAAGTGTTTTTAAACTATGCCACAGAGGCCAATATTCCTCTTTCAGGCAAAGGAATAGGATGATATACCATCTCAGTGGGACCCCAATAAACAGAAGATATCTTAACAGCCTCTGATGAATCCATCCATTAACTGCTACTCCGTTAAGCAAAAGCTTTTAACGGAATCTTAAGTACTCTTGCTTTGAGTTAATATTAAGTAGCATTTGGAAATTATTAACTTTCCCAATGGGTTCTGTTAGTTTTGCATCGTCCCTAAAGCATCAGCATTACGATTCATTGGATGCAATAAAATAAAATAAGAAAGAAAGCACTTACTCAAAGTTTAGATGGCGAAGAATTTAATGGGCTTGAGATTCAAGTTAACTATTTTTATGAAGTATCCCTGGGTGTAGTTTGGGTTGCCAATTTGCTCTAGAATCTCTTCCATAGTCATGTTGACTTGTGACAGTTCTTCCGATTCATCACCTATAAAATATAGTTAAAGTGTGGGTATTAGGGATGGGAATTATAGCTTTGGATTAATCCGTAATGGCGCATAATGGGTCATTATGCATTAATCTTTAAGATCCTGTAATTAGCCCTGCAGAGTTCTGGATCCAGAGTTCCAACCACCCCTGTGGGCCTTGAAGTGGTGTTTACCAGCCTCGTAGGGCTTGAATGAAGCACAATTACTGCTCTGGGGGCTCTGTCAGGCTCGCTTGTCATGACGTTCTTCCTGCTCTGTATTGCACATGTGCAAAGTGGCCACCACCCTTAACCAAAATGGTGGCAACATCATTTTGGCCACCACCATTTTGATTAATGGCGGCAACCATTTTGCACATGCTTGATCCTCTGCCCCCTCCCTCACTCTCCCTTGTCTCCCCTGCTCCCCTAACCGCCTTCGTCCCTTCTCCCTTGCTGCCACCCATGCCTGGAACTCCCTCCCTGCCCACATCTGCCTTGCCCCCTCCCTCCACATCTTGAAATCCCTCCTCAAAACCTACTTCTTCCTCGCAGCCTTTCCCGATGCCTGTTAGAACTTTCCTCTCAATATTTACTGTCTGCCCTCCCCGCAGACTCCTGCCTAACTGCAACCAAGTCAAGCACGTGCACCTGAGACTTCGCATCCACTTGAATGTTATTTATTCCTTGTCTCTCCCTATTTCCCCTCTCCTTGTTTCCCCCCTCTGTGTCTATTAGATTGTAAGCTGTAGGCAGGGACCACATCTATCATATTGTTCTGTAAAGCACCAGGTACACAGCTGGTGCTATACAAATGCTAATAATGCTAATGCTAATGCTAATAATAATAAATAACTAAAATGAATGCACAACCCTAAGAGGAATGGAAGACTTACCTTATGAGATGAGGCTAAAAGAGCGTGGCTTATTTAGCCTATCAGAAAGAAGGATGAAGGGAAATATGATTACATTGTGCAAATATATCAGGGCAGTTAACACAATAGAAGGGGAAGATTTGTTAAAACTAAAGGTGATCATGGGCACAGGAACTAACAGACACAAGCTGGTTATAACTAGGGTGGTTATACATTCCCTTTAATACAGGACACTTATGAAAAAATATATGGTTCAGGGCCACATTGGAACTAATCAGCCCTGCACCATGTATTTTTCATAACCTTCCTGTATTAAAGGGGAAGTATGGCCATCCTAGTTATAAATACATTTAAGATGGAAATTAGGAGGAGGTTTTTATAGGGCTGAAACTCAAGCTCAGTTTTCTCGTGATTCTCACTGAGAATCCCAGTTCTTGACTTTTTTTTGCAAGAATTGATAATCAAGAAAATCCCAATTCTCGATACTTTCTTGGTCGAGAATTTCTCTCGATATACCGTTTACCATTTAGTGTTATTGTTTACCATTTACTGTTACTATTTACTGTTATTGTTTACTGTGTACCACATTTGTCCTGGTAATGTGTTCTGGAAGGAATTTCCCTCTGGGCAGATTGGCAGTCAACTCCGAGGGTCTTTTGCCTTCCTCTGAAGCATGGGTGTAGCTCACCTATTCGGGACATGTGAATCTTTTTCTAAAATTGTTATCTGTTATTTCATGCATCGGTGTGTTTTGGTTGGTCCCAGTCTCTACTTGTAGTTATTGATGGAATTGTTCTGTACAGATAGTTGGGGTGTGGCAGGTCCTAGAATGGTGCAAGAGGCCAGATTAGATGACTCTTAAGATCCCTTCCAACTCTGTGACTTTGTGACTCTGAGTATTTTAGATGTGATGGCTCAGTGAGCCGCCATACTTAAACTCAACCTGGTGTGAACCCCCTCATGCTGGGTAGGGGGTCTGCTCAGTGGCTGAACAAATGTTCCGGCAGCCGGGGCTGGGGAAACGGTGGGAGACGTGCAGACATGGGTCCCCCTGAACTCCTCAGCACAGCCTCACACCCTCCCTGAGGGGCCAGGGTTAAGTGGAGCAGGCCAGCAGGCCCTCTCTACCATGGTCTGGAGATGCCTACCCTGAACTGTGGCAGGGCTTAATTCAGGATGTGTGCTGTCCAGAAGCCCTGTGCACGTCCTGTATTAGCCTTGTGATGGTCTGTGGCAGTCTCCTTTCCCTCTCCCAGGTAAAAAAGCCCTGCCCGGAAGACGTGGTGTGGCTGGGAGGGTGTTTGTAGTGGTGCTTGGGGCTGAATTGAATCCCTCCCATTTATGTCTGTCTCCTCTCCCTCCCACAGGTAACAACCTTTATAAGAAAGTTCTGGCCTGAAGGCATGGCACTGATGTGACTGGGAGGGGATTTGTAGTGGAGTCTGGGGCTGCATTGGATCCCTCCCACCTTTGGTTGTCTCCTTTCCCTCCCTCAGGTAACAACCTTTATAAGAAGACCCCACCCTGAAGGCAGTGGCCAAATGGCACCGTCAAAGGGTGAAGGCCTATTCGTGGGCCATCGTGGTAGTGGCGCCCAGAGATTTTTACATCTGCACCTTGGACTATATAATAGCTGACATCATCCCACCCCCCCCCCCCGCCGTGGAAGAGAGGGTGCTGGGCTGGGAAACTCCATGGACTTCCTGGAC
Organism: Sphenodon punctatus; assembly: GCA_003113815.1. NCBI lineage: Eukaryota > Metazoa > Chordata > Lepidosauria > Sphenodontia > Sphenodontidae > Sphenodon > Sphenodon punctatus. The sequence continues at coordinate 5,740,010 of QEPC01000715.1, forward strand.
TGGGGGGTCATTATCAGTGCACTGCCTGGGGCCAAAGGGCCCTTAGGTGAGGTCCTTAATGGGATGGGGGGGGGGAAGGGGCAGAGTCTGGTGGTGGGGTGGCCATCTTAACTAAGGGAAGGTTTGTGAGGGGAGGTAATTTTGAGGAAGGGGAAGTTATTGAAGTTTATATTTTTTTGTTTTTTGTTGAAAGGTTATTGGGAAAATCTCCTGTCCCAGTGAGAGGGGGTCCGGAGTGGGATTGGGTTAGGGAGGGCAGGAACCTTTCCCTCAGTGTGAGCCTGAAAATGTCCTTGGGGGGGTGGATGTAAATCCCACTGGGTGAGAGGAAATGGGATGGTGGGTTCAGGGGGGTGGGGATCTCCCTCACGGGCTGGGAGGAGCAGTTGGGAGGATTCTGGCTGGGGGGGCACAGCCATAGACGTTGTGATGGGGCAGGGGTGATATGGTCCCTTTGGGAGGAGTGTGAGATCCATGAGGGGGGCAGGTACTTGGTGCCTGTTTCTCTTGCTTCCCCCCAGGTGGGTGATGAAGTGGTTTGAGATCAGAGGACCCCTGACCTGGATTTCATGCTGCTGAATGGGATGTCGGTGGTTAATAAATCTTCCACAATCCGGGAGTTAATCCTGGACTGTGATGCTGACCTCGTGTGTATCATGGAGACTTGGCTGGACGATGAGTTGGGGCCTATTTTGGCTGAATTTGTTCCAGCCAGGTACTCCGTGCAGCACCAGCCTCAGTCAGAGAGATGGGGGAGGGCAGTGTAGCCATTGTTTTTAGGGATTTGTGGTCTCTCAGGAAGTATCCAGTGCAGACCATATCAGGGGTAGAGGGCCTCCATTTTTTTTGATTTTGCATTGGACAGAGTGGGGATGCTGCAGATATACCATGCATCTGCCCGTACGGCAGCATTCCTACATGTTCTGATGGAGCTGGTGTCGGACGTGGTGTTGTGCTCCCTGAAGACTTTGGACTTGGGGGACTTCAACATTCACACTGACGCTGGTCTTGGTGGGGTGGAGCATGAGTTCATGGCCGCTATGGCAACCACGGGCCCATCCCAAATTGTCAACGGTCCAACGCATGATGGGGGTCATACCCCGGATCTGATTTTTTGCACCAGCCTTGAGGTAGGGGATCAGTTGATGGGTGAGGTGTCAGCAGAGCCCTTGTCATGGATGGATCGTTACCTCCTGTGAGCATGTCTCCTGGCGCATGTCTGTCCCCAGAGGGGTGTGGAACTGATTCAGGATGGTTCACCCCTGGAGAAAAATGGAACCTGAACGCTTCTGGAATGCTCTTGGGGAGATATCCTCTCATCTAGGGGACCACCCGCTCGATGACCTCGTGGCAGTATGGAACACCTGGTTGGGAGGCCATCGACCAGACAGCTCCAAGGCATTCACTCCCCTGGTGGCGGCTCCTCAGGCTTCTATGGTTTATGGAGGACCTGAGATTGTTGAAGCATGAGGGGCAGTGGTTGGAGTGACAGTGGCGCCATTCGTGTGCTGAAGCGGACAGATTGCGACAGAGCTAGTTTGTGCGCCTATGCTTGCTGTAAGGACAGCGAAAAAGGAGTTTTTTGCTGCCTGTATAGCCTCTGCTAAATCTCATCCTGCAGAGCTTTTCTGGGTGGTGAGGGGTTTGGTTGGTCCTCTCTCTCTTCCCCTCGAATTGGAGTCATCTAGTGCCCACTGTGACATTTTTGTTGATTATTTTGCAGAGAAAATCATCCGGATTCACCACGACTTTGCCGCCGCACTTACTGCAATGGGTGAACCAGAGGTTGTGGAAGCCCTGCTGGGTCCGGTTTCATGGGATCAATTCCAGTCAGTGTCGTCTGCAGAGGCGGAAGATGTTCATGGGACTGTTGGGGCCACTTTTATGAACTTGACCTATGCCCATTCTGGCTGGTGAAGGCCAGCTGGGAGACATTGCAGCTCCCTTTGGGAGGGCAGAGTGCTGAGCTGCCTTAAAGAGACAGTGGTGTGGCCTCTGCTCAAAAAAACATCACTTGACATTGATTCCCTCGCCAACTACCGGCTGGTTTTGAATCTTCCCTTTTTAGGGAAGGTTATTGAGCAGGTAGTGGCTCAACAGTTGCAGGGGCATCTGGACCACACCAGTTATCTGAACCCCACCCAGTCCACTTTTATCTGAGCTATGACACAAAGACTGGACTTGGTGGCCTTGGTCGACAACCTTCGCCGTGAATTGGATCAGGGCCTTTCAACCCTGCTAATTCTGTTAGACCTGTTGGTGGTTTTTCATACCGTTGACTATGAGATGTTGGTGACTTGCCTGCTGGACCGAGGTGGGGTGGGCGGGATCATTCTTGAATGGTTCTGCTCCTTCCTGGCCAGAAGAACTCAGTATGTGGTGCTCAGGGACTGTTTTTCATCCCCTCGAGATCTCACGTCTGGAGTCCTGCAAGGTTCCCTTCTGTCCCCTCTCCTGTTCAACATGTATATGCAGCCACTTGGTGAGGTCATGATATGCTATGGGCGCATTGTCATCAATATGCTAATGACACTCAGCTGTACCTCTCTTTTTCCTCCAACTCAGTCCTGGCAGTATCGATGCTTACACCCAATGTCTGGCGGCTGTGGGGGACTGGATGAGGGTGAGCCGACTGAAGTTGAATCCCGACAAGACGGAGATGATGGTAATAGGTACGGCAATGGATGTGGAGGCTCCCATCGTTGATGGGATCCACCCTCCCCTGGCTTTCCAGGTTTGCAGTCTGGCCCATGGCCATGATGGTGTAAGTGTGGCCACGGGCAGGGGTGTCACGTCTGAAAATACCCTCTGTGAAGCAAGTGCCTCTCCTGTCTCTTCAATTGCTGCCACTGCCTCTCCCACGCCACCAGTAAGCTCTGTAACTGGATTGAGGGTAGCGGGGACTTGTGGTGGTGGCAGGGACACCTAGGGTGACAAAAATTCTTGCATGAGTGCTGCATATGAAGAAAGGTGGAAGAAACTGGCCATGTTTAGCCTAGAGCAAAGAGGACTAAGGGAGGTCATGTTGACAGTTTTCAAATATGTAGAAGGGCGGCATTTTAAAAAATGGAGAATATTTATTCTCCACTGCCATGGCAAATAGGACAAGAAGTAATGTTTTAAATTACAGGAAGGTAGGGTTAAGCTAATCTTTAGGGAAAATGTCCTATGAGCTCAGTTCAACAGCTGAACAAGCTGCCTATGGGGGTTGTGGAATTTCCTCCCTGGAAAGTCTGGAGAAGCATCTATCAAGGATATTTTAGGTAGAGGGTATCCTATCCATGGCAGGTTGTTGGACTAGAAGATCCTTGGTGTACGTTCCAACTTTCCAGTTCTATTATTGCACTTTGTCTCTTCTTCCTCTGGTACATGCTCAGGACAGAAAATGTTAGCAAGACTGACCGTTGCCATAGTTCTGGTATGTAGAGATACTGGAAAAATATCCTTCAATGTCCATCAATGTGAGGCTTCAAGTTCATGATTATAAAGCTAAAAAGCTTGGGTAAGTATCTGAATCCTTTTTTGGGCTTCTTTAAACCAGACAGAACCTGTTCCTGCTCACCCTTCATTAAAATGCACCATTGGAAACTCTTCTACCCACAGAAAGCTTAATTCAAACAAACAAGATAATGTTGGGCTTTGCAGGTGGCATTCCTTTCAAATACTGAAAAAATAAAGTATCAAAAGGATTAGTCATTAAAAAAAAAAAAAGGGAATACATGAGTGATTTGTTGTCCCCTAAGTACAAACATATCAGCTTCAGTAGTTTGAAAGTATTTCATTAAGGAAAAAAAAAAAGAATTAAAGATTAATATCAAAGTACCTTATCACTCTGGGAGGCGAGGATGGAACTCGTTGAAGGCAAAACAGAAGCCTAGCCCTCCCTACGTTTGGTTTTGCAATGCTTCTGTCAGAAGGATTTGTGCTGTGTGGAAAAAAACCCAACTGAAATCATTTGATGTGACAGGTGCATGGGCTTCCACAGATCAGAGAAATGTCTGAAGGGATCTTTCTAGATTAAAGTATTTAGAAAGAGAAACTGATTAAAAGCGGGCAAGAAACTCTCATTATATATAGCATGCACAAAAAGAGGCAATGGCTTTGTCTGACCGCCTACAGCCCAGGAGTGGCTTATGAAATTATTCTTGCTTATGGCAGTTTTTGTAAATTAAGACTGCAGTGACTCAACACAGTTCTACACAGAGCAGCTATTCGTTCCTTGGACCCCTGGATGGTCCTCTCTTATCTACTGCTTTGTTTCTAAGGTTCTGTTCAGAGTATGAGTCTTTTTTCTGGAAATGGTGTTGTGTGAATGTTTTCTCCCTTGATGTCACAGCGGAGGGGGGAAAGGGGACCAGGGCACCCAGGGGCTATGGGGCTCAACCAAACAAGGGGGAGGAACCTTCAACCTCTGCTCTGCAAGGCAGTGCTGCTGAAAGAAGCCCGTCAGGATACAATATGATCTCTAAGAGATCAGGCCCCATCATCATTGGACGTGGAGCAGAGATCCAAGGTGAGGAGTTTCCCCAATACGATCTGTGCACACCACAGATATGGTCCACAGGGGAGGAGAAGACCCCTGAAGGGGGGGAACCGTGTACGGGGAAGGAAACCGGGTCTGGGGAAGGGAGTAGGGATAGAGGGCTCTCGCTCACCAGAAGGTTTCACAGCGGGGCCAGTCTTTCACAACTCTGATTACTGGTGCTGTGTCTACCCCAGCACCAAGTCAATTTGCCCTGCCCCTCTGCGTGCCTGCAGCCACACGGAACACCGCATGGCTGGCTGGCATGCCCCTTCCGATGATGCTGAGGTGCTGGGCTCTTCCGTGTCTTCCTGTCCTGGGGTTGCCTTGGCAACCTGCTGTTGTGTTGGGAGTCCGGGGTCCTCAAGGGTCTGTGAGACCGAAGGTACCTCCATGCATCCCATGGTGGGGGAGATCGAGTGGTGAGCCGTGTGGCCTCAGGGTCCCCCCTGGCCCCGCCACCACCTGGCAATGCTGACACTTGCATCACTTTCCCATAGCCAGCCACATTTCCTTTGACATCCCTTTCTGCCTCCAAATGACGACAGGGGAGTGGTCACTGGATACAGGAGCAGTCACCCAAAGGGACAGTGCATGGGGTGACTGCATAACGATAGTCCTCATGTCTCTTACTAATGTAGGATCTAGCACAGGGAAGTAGGCAGTACTAGATCCAGGGAAGTTGGGGGAACCCAAAGAAATGGTGGTCTGGGACTCATCTCTAACCATATTGAACAGACACTTTTCTTTAGGAAAAGGAAAATGTTATTGTAATTAAATTTTGGATGTTCAGTTAAATATAATATCCCCCAGGGCTCCAGAGCTATACTGTCTCCAGCCATCAAGTATTGAAGAGGATCCAGAGGAATTCCGAGCCTTATTGTGGAAATAGAGGGTGGAAGGGGTGTTTTCTCCCTTCCTAGTCACTGAGGTGGCTTTTAATGCAAGCAGAGGCAGCACCAGAAGTAGCTAGGGAGTGCTATTTCCTCTCTCAATGCCTGGAGGGCCTAGGCACCCCCTGGGTAGTTGGAAGAGGAGAATGCTCCCCCTTTCTAATTTCTCTTGCACCCCCTTACCCTCCAGGTTTTCTCAAAAGGGGGGGAAGTTTCTCAAAAGGGGGGAAGTTGATCATGCCAGCAATTCGATTGTTTAAGGCAAAAGTTCTTAGTCACATTACGTACGCATTTCCTCTGTGAGGTCTAGATTATCTCTCTGAACTAGAGGTTATTCAGAATAAATATTTAAGAACAATTCTGGCAGTCCCCAGAGGCACCCCTCAAGTACTCTTGAGTGTTGAAACGGGTTGTCGTCCTTTAAGAGCAGCACTATTATACCAGATAATTAAATACTGGTTAAAGATTGATGTGTTTGGGACCCCAGATAACCCCCTTATGCAGGCGGCTATCCGAGATGGCCTGATGGACTCATGGGAAAAGACAGTGTTACAGGAAGTTCTGAAGTTGAGCTTTTCCAAGGACTATCTAAACGTAAAGGGTGTCAAAGGAGTCGCAATGCTGGTTAAAGAAAGAATTTATGACCAGTCTATGCAAACTGAAAACACATTACTAGAGGCTCAGCAAGTTGCTATTCGATATTCTAATTACCCAATGCAGTCATGTACTCTTAGTTATTTAGCTTCCTGGAATTCCTATCAAAAAAGGATTGCGTATACAAAATTTAGGCTTAATGTATTTGCCTCGGCAATTCTGACAGGTCGTTACTGTGGGTTGGCCAGAGAGGCTCGAATTTGTCCGATTTGTGACCTTGAGGAACCGGAATCAGCTGAACATATTTTATTCTTATGTACAGCTTATGTGATGCCCAGGGCACAATATTTGTCTCAATATTTGTTATTTTTTGATCATTCAACCTCTCAACATTTTAAGATTTCTCTGTAGCCCATATGATACTTTAATTTCTAGAGCAGTTGCCAACTTTTGTGTCAAAGCTATCCAGATACGACAAGGCTGCATAGAAAGTTTAGACAGGTAGTGCTGGTTTAAGGTATAAGGACAACTGTCTGTATATTTTAATTTATTTTATTTTAATATTTTATTTTTTATTTTATTTTATTTTAATATATATATTTGACGCAAACTTTCTGGAATGTTTAGTTACTCAATGAATTTGTATACCGTAGTTTTTGTATTCTATTGTTTTGTTGATAACCTTCGGGTTAAACAATAAATTTATTATTACCACCACCCTACAGGAACCCTTCCCATTCCCCCCATACCCAGACACTTCTGATATTGCTGCCTGGGTGCTGGGGATCCTAGCAGCAATAGCAGAAGTGGTGGAGGTTAGGGCTCCTGAAAGGATTTCTGACAGTGCAGGTGACAGTACTCTGCACCTGCAGGAATCCTCCCCTTGTGCTCTCCCCATAGCACAGACTGCAGGTGGGTGAGATCTGCTGCTGCTGAGGGAGGAATGGAGACTTGAACCTCTGCCAGGATAGGAAACAAAGAGTAGAACTAAATGGTCAGTTTTCACAATGGAGAGATGTAAAAAGTGGTGTGCCTCAGGGATCTGTATTGGGACCGGTGCTGTTTAATGTAATTTAATGTATTCATTAATGATCTGGAAAAGGGTGTTAAGAATGAGGTGATGAAATCTGCAGATGACACAAAGTTATTCAAGCAAGGTAGTTAAAACACGAGCAGACTGTGAAGAACTGCAACAGGATCTTATGACACTGGGTGCCTGGGCATCTAAATGGCAGATGAGATTTAATATGGACAAGTGCAAAGTGATGCACATGGAGAAAAATAACCAAAAATATGAGTACACAATGCTGGGTACTAAGGTCGGAATTACCACTCAGGAAAAGAATCTGGGAATTATTGTGGACAATACACTTAAATCCTCAGCCAAGTGCGCAGCAGCAGTCAAAAAAGCAAACAGACTGTTAGGAGTTATTTGCCAAGGGATAGAGAATAAAACTGAGGATGTCATAATGCTTCCATACAAACCAATGGTGCGACCATCCTGCAAATATTTTGTGCAGTTCTGGTCACCCCATCTCAAAAAAGACATAGCTGAACTAGAAAAAGTACAGAGAAAGGGTACAAGAATGATAAAGGGTATGGAACGGCTTCCGTACAAAGAGAGGCTTGACAAGCTGGGTCTCTTCAGCTTAGAGAAGAGAACACAGAGATGGGACATGATAGAGGTTTATAAAATGTTGAGTGGTGTGGAATGAATAGATAGGGAACGGTTATTTACCCTCTCAACTAGTACTAGAACTAGGGAACACTTCATGAAACTAGCTGCCAGCAGATTTAACACAAATAAAAGGAAGTACTTTTTCACTCAACGCATAATTAACGTATGGAATTTGTTGCCAATGGACGTTGTCAAGACCAGTAGTATAGCTGGGTTTAAAAAAGTACTGGATAAGTTTTTAGAGAGTAGGTCCATTAATGGCTATTACCCAAGTAGCTTACGGGATGAACTTCTTACTGTCAGGAGTGGACAACAGGGAATGGATTGCCCATTGTGACTGTTGGTTCTTCTCCCATGCAATCTCAATTGAGCACTGTTGGGGAACAGGATGCTGGACTTGATAGACCATTGTTCTGACTCGGCATGGCACTATGTATGTTATGTTCTGCCATGGGCAGAACCTCTCCTCTGCCAGGGAGTGGCTCTGCACCGAGCAGAACCCTTACCTTAAAAGATGACACGCTACCCACTCACTTTTGAGTGGGTAGTGTGTCATCTGTTGACACATGTACTGAACCTTCTTCCACTTTTCCCAAACATCTGATCCCTTCTTTCCCACAGGGAGAAGACTAGAGTATCATGAAGGAGGTGTAGAATAAGATATATATAAAGCAAAGATCTGCATATGGGGGACCTTTTTATTGTGGTCCCTCACTAGGGATGGGCGAACGCGGTTCGGTAGTTCGGTGTTCGGCCCGAACTCGGCTTGTTCGGACAACCGAACACGAACAAGAACACAAACATTAACACACCGAACGTAAACGAACACCGAACAACGAAATGGCGAACACACCGAACGGAACCGAACACCGAACGACGAAAATGGCAAACACACCGAACGGAACCGAACACCGAACGACGAAATGGCCGAACAGTTCATTCAATTCGAATCGCGTTCGGTTGTGTTCGGGTGGCTAAAACATGGTCTTCTGTCAGGTCACTGGAAGGCCAAATGTAGCAGGGAGGGGGAAGTCATTTGACTCAGCTAGGAGCAGACTTCCAGGCACCAGGGGTGGAGGGTGGAGAGTGGCTTGGAGTAGCAGCCAGCCTG
>QEPC01000715.1:5758992-5770366 GCA_003113815.1 Sphenodon punctatus
TGCACCTTTGGCTTGTGGCTATGGGGTGGGGCCCTGCTCACCTGGAGGGGCTTTCTGGGCGCTGCAATGCCTGCTGGGGGCTTCTGGGCGCTGCAATGCCTGCTGGGGGCTTTCTGGGCGCTGTAATGCCTGCTGGGGCTTTCTGGGTGCTGCAATAGTATGCTTTATATAGGAGTTTTTAGTTTAATTAAAAAGGATTTTAAAGTGTGTTAGAGTTTGAAGTGTATTAGAGTTTAAGTCCTGGTGACAGAGCAGAATTACTTAAGGTAGATGTTTGAAGGATTTTAGTGAACTTGGCCTAACTGGCATCTACTTTAGTAGTCAACAGGATGGATGAATAAGAGATAATGGACATTGATATCCAAAAATGGTGTTGTTTTTGTTAAGAACCAGTAAATCGCAATTTACTAATGTTAGAGTAATTTTCCAATGACGCACGTATAAGATGTCAATGGAGTTTGGCTTTTTATTGGTTGAGATTAATGTTTTTTCACTGGGACAGGTAATATTCTGGGTGGATATGGGAGGAGAATGGAAGGTTTAAAAAGTCATAGGTTGAATGGCAGAGACCAGTCTCTACTCTTCTTTCTCTCTCTCTTTATACTTTATTTCTACTTACTTCCATCTTGTCTGGACCTGATCAACCTAGTCTACTTTCTATATCCAAGCAGGAGCTGGTCTCGCTGAATGGGAGGTAAATACATGTTAGTTTATTAAGGAATGCAGAGAAAGCCAAGCATAGTTTATACAGCAGTACCAGATAATATACATGATTATTTCCAACAGTTGTATGAAAGATCATTGCTAGTGAGATTGTATGTCCTCTTGGTGTGTCTCTCTGTAATCACTATATTCGTATATGCAATTGTTGAATATTCTTGGGGACTATATTTGATGCTCATCTGAATAAAACATCTGAATATTCAATTAAATCTGACTCATTCAATGTCTCTGAATTAAATTATTTGTTGTCCAACAGGGGAACCCATTAAAAATTCAGTAATACAATCCCAAACATTCTAAACATAATTTGAGGCTCCAAAATAATTAATCAATAGTCCTGTTGGTAACAGGCTGTCCATCATGGCAGGGGGCAGGACAATGGCAGAGGTGCAGGGCATGGTTGGGTGGATGCATGTTGCTCCCCATCCTCACCCCCCGCCAGGCAGACCATGAGGACTTATGTTCCTGTGGCCAGAGCGCACCCGACCAGGGGAAGCCCTCTCCAGGTAGGGTTAAATGACATCTGTCACGTCAGTTAACACCCATTGACTTTAATGGGTGGAGAGCTGTGCCCAAAGTGAATGGGGTTGGCTATCGTATGGGCCAGGTGCAAATGCTGTAATTTATTCTTTATTCATTTATTTAGATTGATACCCTGCCTTTTTCCAACGACACATGGTGGCTTACAATATAATTGACAAACACCAGTAAAATGCCATAAGACCCTCTAGAACACCCCAATCCTATACCAATCCCCATCGCCACTCCTGTGCCTCTAATACACAGGAGTCCCCCATCACAAACCCACTCCTCCGTCTCTCACCCAGGGAGTTCCCACCCTTCCATTCCCCAGCCTGTACCTCCCAGTCTCAGCAGGAGTTGTGGTCATACCAAATTCCTCCCTCCTGCACCCACCCTACCATTCCCAGCCCAACCCTACAAAATCCCATTTAAAAAACAAATCAATTTCTCTAATTAAGATAATAGTGAAACTACAGTATTTTTAATTAAGTCAAAGTAGTATATGCATTTCTAATTAATGAATATAATTAAATAATTGAATATATAATTCATGTATAATTAACTTGATGTTTATATTAATTTATACACAATTATTTTAATTAATTAATGAATCAATCACATGTAGTTAAAACTGTAATTGAAATTAAAACTGTAATGAAGTTCTAGGTTCCTATTTACCTTTGGGCCTTCTACCCTCAGACAAATTTTGTTTGCCCAAAGGTAAATAGAAACCTCTTTCCCCATGTAAGCAGCAGTATTTCCCCTCTCTATATACTCAGAGTATGCATGGAGGATTGGGTAAATACTTATGGCAGATCCAGGGAGATTGGGGGCCCCAGGCAATATGCTGGTATGAGCCCCCTCCAAATATAGGAATGCTTGAGAAATTTAACTCACTTGTTAAAAAAGGAAACCTTACCATAATTAATTTATTTAAAATTTTATGTTCAATTAAACATACCATCCCTGAATTACAGGCCCATATGTATAAATATAAATAAATAAATAAATATTACAAATTAACAATTTCTAGTTTATTTATTTATTTAGTCAAATTTCTACCCTGCCCCTCCTAAAACAGCTTATGGACTCTACATGTTGGGGGCCCTCTCCTAAAGCACTGCAGGGCCCTCCACAGACAGGGCTTCTCATGTTTGTGGCTGTAAGGGCTTGCATTTTACTCACCCAGTCACACTCCTGTTCCTCAAAAGATAGCATTGGAGGTGAAAAACTGTCAGCTGTCATTTCAAGTTTATTTATGAACCCCATATACTCTTTAGGGATGGTTATTGAATTGGTGGTGGCACAGCAGATTCAGGGGCATCCTGGACCACATTTGTTTTTTAGATCTCTCACAGTCCTGTTTTCGGCTGGGTTATGTCACTGAGACTACGCTTGTGGCTTTGGGCGATGACCTTCGCTGTGAGTTAAGTCAGGGTCAGTTGACCCTTTGATTCTATTGGATCTATCCACTGCTTTTGACACAGTTGATCATGAGATGTTGGTGACTCTCTTGCGGGACAGTGCTGGGTTGGGTGGAATTGTTCATTAATAGTTCCCCTCGTTCCTGGCTGTGAGGACTCAGCTGGTGGTACTGAGGGACTAATGCTTCGTTGCCCTGGGATCTCACGTGTGGAGTGACGCAAGGGTCTATTCTGTCCCCTCTCCTGTTCAATGTGTAGATGCAGCCTTTTGGTGAGGTTGTGAGGGACTTTGGTGTTCGGTGTTATCAATATGCTGATGACACCCAACTTTACCTCCCATTTTCAGCTGACCTAGACCCAGCAGTCTCTGTGCTTACTCAGTATCTGGTGGTTGTGGGGGACTGGATGAGGGTGAGCCATCTTAAGTTGAATCCTGACAAGATGGAGGTGATGTTGGTGGGGAGGGATGGGGGCTTGGAGGTCCCCATCATTGATGGGGTTTGTCTCTCCCTGGTCTCTCAGGTTCATAGTCTGGGGGTGCTCCTCAATTTGCAGCTCCGCTTGGATGCCCAGGTGATGGGTGTGGCAAGGAGTGGTTTTTGTCAGTTACATCTGGTATGGTGACTTCGGACATATATCTTAGACTTTGACTTTGCCACTCTCATCCATGCCTTAATCACTTTGGGATTGAACTACCGTAACACACTCTACATGAGGATACTCTTGGTGACGAATCAGAGACTTCAGCTTGTGCAGTATGCAGTGGCCTGCCTTCTTACGAGGATGGGTCACCGTGAGCATATAATATGAGTTCTTCACTCACTGCACTAGTTGCCTATACTCTTCCAGGCCCGATTCAAGGTGTTGGTTCTTACCTATAAAGCCCTACATGGTCTGGGGCCCACTTACCTGCAGGATCGCTTCACTCCCCGTATCCTGGATTGGCCCCTGCAGATGGCCAGGAGTGCCCTTCTTGAGATTCCCCTGGGTTTGTTGAGTGGTGACATTGGAGAGAGCATTCTTGGTGGCCATGTCAAGGCTGTGAAACTCTCTACCAGCTGAAGTTCACTTGTCACCATATCTCCCTTCTTTTCGACGTTGATGCAAGACATGGCTGTTTCACCAGGCTTTTAGTGGAGGAGACGGGTAGTGGGTGAGGTGGGGTGTGTTTTTTTTGTTTTTTCCCCCTTCAGGCTGTGGTTTTAGAATTTGGATTGTTTTATATACTTTTATTTTATGGTTTTATTAATTTAAATTTGTAAGCCACTCCGATCTTTCTGTGGCAGGATACAAAATATTGGACAAATAACCAAATAAATAAATAAATAAATAAATATACTGAGGTCTACTACTACCCTCCCCCCACTCCAGCACATACAGTGACCTGTGTGGTGGCACAGTCTGTGCTTGCCGGGATCTGGCCCTGTTCTTATAGAAAAGTGACCCCATACTGAAAAGTTCATTCATGATTTAGGACCTAATCCTGCCAACACGTATACATAACTTTAAGCTGGCAAGTACTGCCATTGGAGTAGATTTGATTCTTAAGAAGAACTGAATTCTGCAGGTTTACAGAAATGTAAATTATGGGCAGTTTTTCTAAAATATATATCAAAATCGGTTTTTATCAAATAAAGTCCAGCACAAACATTGCTTCCCCAAACCCCCTTTTAAGATAAATTTCAGAGAAACCATTTAAGAACTGGTGCTTTCCTAGCCGGTTCACAGTACCACTTTGGTGCACTGTGCTGGCAGGCTGGCTGGGGAAAAAATAACCATTATCATCTGAGGGATGGGGAACAGGTTAATAGACTTTAGAAAATCTCATTTCAAACATTTTCCTGTCTTCTTATCAGCTGTCACTTTCTATTCTAAAAGTAGCTTCCGGCATCATAGCAGATGGGTGACTCAGAAACAATGATCCTTTCCCTAGACCGTTTAAATAAAGCTTTGGAATTCAGGGGGGGAAATACCCACAGGACCACTGGGATGTTTAATTTTAAGTTGCCCTTAAAATTATGTAACTGGGTTAAAAAAAAAAAAAAAGGATTTAAGTTCATAGAGAATAGGCCCATCAATGGCTATGAGTCAAGTTCGTGAGGGGATAGAACCGCTAACAGCTAAGAGTGAACAGGAGATCACTGCATATTCTCCCCTAAGGCACCAAGCATAGAGCTGAAACAGTTACCCATGCAAATATCAGACTGTGGGATTTGCAGGATCTGAACTGAACTGCTAATAAATGGTGACTGATCAGTAGCCAGTAGTTTAACTGATTTCCTAGTACTGATATTACCAGCAGTCTTCATTATTTATTGTGCTGTTGCTTTGCTGTTTTCCCATTTGTTTCATAGCTACCAGTTGGTTCCATTTGCCCCAAATTCCTTTCCTGTTCACCTTCTCCTCTCTTTTGTTGTTTTAAAAAACGGACCATGGGGGGATGAGTGTGCGGACGCAGTGGGTGGAGGTGTGTGTGCACTCGTTCCCACGGGCACACACCCATCTGCACCCATGGAGGATTGGGCATTGGAACCCATTGCTCCGTGGGTGAGTGATGGGTGGAAATGGGTGGAGATGGGAGTAGCGCGGGAGTGCACCCCCCCCCACCCATCCCCCATGGCATTCACATGGGTGCCTCCACCCATCTCCACGCAGTATGAAATGTCTCATCTCATGTGAAAAGGGTCTTAGACCTGCTTTCAAGTTTAACTGGGTTTCCTATTTAATACATGATCACCACCGGTACCATTTGGTATTTCAGAAAGTTAGTTAACCGATAATTGTCTTAGCTAGCATGTTGGAAAGTCATTTGGCTGATAGAAGTTTTAACTGGCATTTTGGAAAGTCAGTTTACCATCCCGGTTTTTGGTTACCAATCAGTTGACTGTTTGACCAGGCAGAATATCAATTATTAACTGCAGGTAACAAATTAGGTATTTGTGTCAGCTCTAATGCAGGGCTGGCCACCATCTGAAATAGGATACTGAGAAAGACAGACCATTGGCCTGAATCTATGTGGCAGAGTGTATGTTCTTACCAGCACTGAAAGAAATAGTGAATTGTGTTTGTGTGAGTGCATACGTGTGAATGCCCACTCAGTTTGAAATGTCACTGGGTGCTTTTAGACTGACCCCTGTTCAGTCCCACCCCCAGGTGGCTCATCCGTGTAAACACAGGCCACCCTAGGAAGAGACAGAACTCTATGGTGTAGGGGGAGGGGCATCACATGGGCAGTCACCTCTGTGTAAACCTGCCTCAGACAGAGCAGAGCTGGGGGGTGCACCCAATGTCCAAAAGGGACAGGAGGCGCACAGTGGGAATTAGAATCCAGAATTTTTGGTGAAGTTGATAGAAAGCACAACAACTTAGCCACACTGGCAGTGCCTTACAAAAGTAAAAAAAAAAGCAGCTATATTTAAGTGAACAAAGTTCTTCTCTGTGACTGAACTATAAAGGGCATAGCAGCTGGCCACGTAGGTGAGGTGGTGGAGCTGTGAAGCTGATATTGGAAAGTCATAGGTTCAGATCAGGAAAATGGCTTGTTAGACCTTTATGAGGCACTGGCTCAGTAGTTATTATTTCAGTCATCATCACCAAGAGTCTTGGATTCTAGGGCCTTCCCCCCTCCCCACATGTGTGCAGTGGGGGCACCTGTGTGAATACCGCCCACAGTGGGGGAGGATGGGGGTGCCCATAGAAATGGTGCCCGTGGTGGGTGGGGGTGCATGCATGCATGCTCCCACACTCCATCCATCTTCTATGCATGGTTGCTTCATGTGTGGGAGTCTGTGGAGGCACATCTACCTCCACCCACCGTGGGTGCGCACCCATCCCTCCACCCACCGTGGTTCATTTGAAAAGGGCACTAGTCCCTACTGTGTGCCCCCACCCCCTTTCTGACAGCTTCCTAGGATATTGGCTTCAGTAGGGCTACTCCAGAGTAAATGCTTTGTGAATCATGACCAATGGGTTTAAGAGGCATAAAAGATGTAGTTTTAATATGAAGAACAGTTGGGTAATGGAACAAGTTGTCCAGGGACTAGGCTGTGGAATCTCCTTTTTTTAAAAAGAGACTGGATAATAATTTGTTATGGATGCTTTAGATCAGGGATGATCAACTGATTTTTTTTCTAATTTCAACTAATTTACAACCCAGCATTGTGTACATAAAGTTTGGATTGTTTTTCCCTATATGCACCACATTGTACTTGTTCACATTAAATTTCATCTGCCATTTAGATACCCAGTCACCCCATCTGCAATATCCCCTTGCAATTCTTCACAGTCCACTCACCTTGGTAGCATCTGCAAATTTGGTCACCTCACTCCCCTTTCCAGATCATTAATGTGTTCATTAAACAACATGGGTACCAGTACAGATCCCTGGGGCACTTCACTGTTTACTTCTCTCCTTTGTGAAAGCTGACCATTTAGTCCTACTCTTTGCTTCCTATCCTTTAGCCTGTTACCAGTCCACAATAGGACACTGCCTCCTATCCAATGACTTTTTAATTCCCATTAAATTCCATTAAATTCCCATTTAATTAATTTCCATTTAATTTCCATTAATTGCTTTAATGGAAAAAATTAATTAAAAATTAAAAATTAATTTTAAAAAATCTATTTTTATTTTAAGAGTTTCTCATAAATGACCTTATCAAATGCTTTCTGAAAATCCAGATAGAAACTGGCTCCCCCTTATCCACATTCTTGTTCATACCCTAAATAGATTAGTGAGGCACAACTTTCCTTTGCTAAATCGATGTTGATTCTTTCTCATTAACCCATGTTTATCAATATGCCCCATTATTCTGTTTTTAATAATAGTTTCCACCATTTTGCCCAGCACAGACACCAGGCGTACCAATCTGTAGTTTCCAGGATCGCCTCTGGAGCCCTTTTTAAATATTGGTGTCACATTCACTATCCTCCAGTCCTCAGGTACAGCTACAGTTTTTATCAATAGTTACAAATTACCAGTAGTAGGTCTGCAATTTCATACGAGTTCCTTCAGAACTTTGGGGTGTAAACTGTCTGGTCCCTGTGATCTGTTACTATTTAATTTGTCAGTTTGCTCAAGAACCTTTTCTAGAGTCATGTTGATTCAAGACAGCTCTTCTGATTCACCACCTACAAACAACAGTTCTGGTATGAGTATCTCCCCAACATCCTCTGCAGTGAAGATGAAGCAAAGAATTCATTCAGCTTCTCTGCAATGGCCTTATCCTCCCTGAATGCCCCTTTTAACCCCTGGTAATCTAACAGCCCAACTGATGCTTTAGCAGGCTTTTTTTTGCTTCTGATGTACTTGGGAAAATGTTGATTATTAATTTTGACATCTTTAGCAAGTGACTCCTCAAATTCCCTCTTGGCCTGCTTTATTATCTTTTTACTAGGGCTGAACTGAATCGTAAAAAAATTATTCATGAGTATTTCTGAGTTTCCAAGGACTGGCTCCAAGTGTTTGGTCTCAGTACTCAGTAAAATACTCAGTCAAATAAAACTGAGTACTGAGTATTTACCGAGGATGAACTACCGGGTACCCTTACATAGAGGCAGGAAAAGTCCCATATTTTCTGTTTTGAGAATTTTCCGACTACTGAGTCTTGAGTTGATTCCTCGGTTACTCTGTACTCAGTAAAACTGAGTCGAATAATGAGATACTCAGTACTTGGCAATTGTCTGTATTACACAAATTGCTAAAAAAATCCTCTTTTGGAGGAATGTTTACAAAATTATAAAAAATCCTCCTTTGTAGGAATTTAATTTTCTGTATTGCAAGTCCTCTCAAAAAAGGAAGAAATTCTATATACAAAAACACTATGGTTTATGAGAGAAGTTAAGGCCCTTACAAATTCAATTATGCTCGAAAAAGCATGAAAACGGTAAGTTAAGGCTCCTACCTTAACTTCTGTACCATGTACACAGTAAAGGCATTGTACAGGCTCACACAAGATACTCACCTGTACCCAGCTTCAGTGTGCTCTAGAAGGGCATGGAGACTAGTGGGTAAGAGGGAGGGTTGTGAGTCAGTACTCAGCTGTCCTATTCTCCCCAAGCCAAATGAAAGAGGGAAAGGAGGGGGTGAAGGGTCAGCTCATGTCCTCCTGTCCCCAGCTTCAATGCTGCCCCTTCCTGCAGAAGAAGATTGTGGTTGAAAAATGAAAGCAAAGTGTGTGGGAATGGTCCCTAAGTTGTAAGCAAGCACAATATGTGAGACTGTACAATGTCTTTACTGCTTACATGGCACGGAAGTTAAAGTGGGAGCCTTAACTTATAATTTCCATACTTTTAGAAGCATGATTCAATTTTCAAGGGCCTTAACTTTTCTCTTAGAGTGTAGACTTTTTGTATTAAAAATTGTTATATTAATTCACTCAATTGTAGTGATTCATTTAACATTTTAGTAAAGATTTTAAAGTCTGTAGTTTGAAATTGGTTATTTCTGGAGTGGGAGAATCTATCCTGATTGACACGTTTGGCAGGTCAACAATAGTGACTCATGCTCATTTTCTGATTGGCTGGCCTGACTCAGGAAAAGGAAAGGGAAGTTTATAGTGATGCTATTTGAGTGACAAGGATGCTAGCGCACAGGAAACAAACAAACAGAACATACCAGAAATGAACCAACTGAATGCAATGGAAATGAACGAATTGTTGAAGAATCAGGCACTTGAACAACGTGATGAATATTGTTTGAGTGAACTATAGTCAGTTGGAAAGTGAGGGGAAAACCCTTGAGCCATTGGTTCTGTTGCATGATTCAGTTCTAGCTGTGGCCCTTTCTTTCTGAAATCAGACCTGGCCAGAGTCATCTATTGTTTTATTACCTTGAGGTTAGACTACTGCTATGTACTCTACATAATAGTTCAGAAGGTGCAGAATGCAGCAGCCTGGTTCCTTTCAGGGATAGTTTGCCACGAGCACATTACAGCTGTGCAGTAGAGTCTGCACTGTCTCCCCACAACTTTCTGGGCACAATTTAAGGTGCTGGTTTTGGTCTACAAAGTCCTAAACAGTTTGGGCCCCACGCATTTGAAAGACCACCTCCCCCACTATGCCCTGTCACAATCTGTGTGGTCAGCTGGGAGTGCTTTCTTGCAGGTACCATCTGCTAGCCACTTTCATATGGTGGGGGCGCACCATGTGGTGTTTCCAGTTGCTACCCCAGGGTTGTGGAACAAAACTCCCTTCCCATGGGAAGTTCATCACAGCCCAAGTCTGGATATTTTCTGGAAAATCAATGTAAGATCATTATTTTGGCCAAGCATTTAGCAGGCAGGGTTAGGGGATGGATTGGGGGATGGGGGGGGGAGGTTCCAGGGGGATGGGGAAGATTTTAGGGGATTTTAATATATTTTTATGTACTTCTTATACAGTTCTTATTTTGTAAGACACCCTAAGCCTCAGGGGAGGATATAGGTTTAAACAAATACACAAATAAATTAAATAAACTCCTTCCTGAAATTTTGAGGAACACCAGATTAGATTTGCATCCTTGGTCCAGCATACTTCCAAACAACCCTTAACTAGGAGAGACAGTCCCTCTTTTGGTTCTGCATTCCACTGTCCCTCTTTTCAGGGGTCAAAGTCACTCTTTCCACAGAGTGATACAAAAATGATACTGCTGTTCAAACCTCAGACATCTCTTTCCTGTTTGCCTCCCATGAAAAACCCTTGAAAATGACTCCCCATTGTCCAACAGGGAGATGATGGAACAACAAGAAGCTAAGCGGAATTATAAGTAGGAGAGCTTCTGTCCCTTCCTAAGCACTTGGAATTCTAGGAGGTGTGTGCAGTGCGCACACGTAAGTGTGAGAGTGGAGGAACGTATTTGTCAAGGAGTGGAGCTTATTGCATCTCTTTGGCTGCTCACAATGTTGGGAGATAGAGTTAGCGAATCTATCTGCAAAACAGGGCTTCCCCTGTTTAAGTATCTACAGAGTCCAAGCATAATTTCTCTGGGCCTGGTACAAACTTGTAACATGCTCTGCCCTCTGCCACAATTCCATCCTATACAGTCAATTAACCAAAACAAAAAACTTAACAGTTTAAAAAAACCTTAAATGCACAAGTGTTTTCTTAAAATACAAAAAACCCCACAATCTCAGTAAAATTACAATTAAAAAAACCTTCCACTCCATACATTGCAACAAAATATAAACGCCAAAAAACATAGAAATTATTTCAGAATTTGAGCAATATTTAATATTTTCGGACATCAACATACATGTAATATATGTACTTAATTTCTTACCATACATACTTTTATTCATTTTAATCAATACCTAAACTTTCACATTTTTCCATTATTAAACTTTAATTTATTATCATAATTCGACAAGGAACAATTTTTTCAGAGTGCATTAAGTCTGTTTCTACAGAACTTCATTCTGTAGAATAAATTGTATAATGTTGTCTACACTCACATTCTTAACTTCATTGTATGAACTGTATACAATTTGTATACATGTAAATAACAGACTTAATGCACGGAGATGCACGGGTCATGAAGATAAGGTGACAGATAGGTGTAGTGGGTGGGGGATCAGTTTGGGGCAGTGGGCGGAGCACAGGTACAAGTGGGAGATGGGGTTAAGTGGGGAGTTGGAGATGTTTTGTTTGGGTGAGAGAAGAGAGGGTTGGGGGGGGTTAGTATAGGGCAGGTAGGAAGTAGGAGTGGGGGTTGGAGTCAGGTTGGGGTG
>QEPC01000715.1:5771702-5842869 GCA_003113815.1 Sphenodon punctatus
AAAGGGTATGGGGCAAGGAGCAAGGGATACACTAAGGGAAATCCTACTCGTGTGAAAGATGTCACCTCCCAGGAAATCACAACACACCACTCTGCTCTCAGGGGTAGACAGGGTTAACGCACACTCACCGCACTCTCTCAGGATCAGGGTATGGAATCAGCCTCTCACTCTCTGTCACACACTCTCACAGTCGAGCTCTCAAAGGTTTCAGGGAATCCAGGGGCCAGCCTCTCGAAATCGATTACCGGCGGGGATGCCAAGCCCCGCCGGCACTATTTATCCTTCCCCTCACTTCCTGGATCAACGTGAGGCTCCTCCTCCTCCGCCCCCTGCAGGGCGTGCTGGGCGCGCCTGATGGCGTGCGGAAGGGGGCGTGGCCCTACCAACGTCCTGGGCTGTGCTCTACTCCACCCCCTTGATCCGCACGAGCAGCCTGAGCCGACGCCGCAGCGATCCCTCCGGGCCGCTTCCTGACACTAGACAGGTCCATCCCTGCTGAACACCCATCTCTCTTTTTCAGGGTTAAAGACCAAGGGATGCAGTTTTCAGCAAACAGGACCCTGCAGCACAGACAATGCACAGCTCTGGAGTCCCACAGCTCCCCCACCCCCCAGCTCTAGACTAGAGCTCCAGTTATTACCCAAATAACTGACTTTGGGCTCCACCCCATTTGGGGATCGGGCCCACTTCCTCCAGCACCACCATTCCTGGGGAACCCTTTAATAAAGTTCTGAGGAAGGGAAGTTTTGCCCCCATAATCCGTTCATGCTGCCCCCACCCCATAACTTGTTCATTTGCAACCCCATCCCCATATAATCAATTCACGCTGCCCCCCACCCATAGCCATTTAATTTGTGCCCCTGGGGCAGCGTGAATTCATTATATGGGGAGGGGATGAACTGGTTATGGGGTGCGGGTTTAAAGACAGTATTCCTGTTAGCAATAACTTAATTAAGAAAAGTTAGTGAAACAGCAGCCATAATAATATCAGAACCATATTTGCAGATTTATTTTCCAAGATAGAATAGATATTGCTTTACATCCTAAATTCCTACCTAAGATAGTATAAGTAAGGCAGTTGTGAGAATGTGTCCCTTTTTACACGGGCCTCTCCCACTCATGAACATGCAGATTTCTGTGTGTTCATGGGTGGGGGAACCCTGTGTGAACGATGCGGTGCACGCATCCATGGTGAGTGGGGGTGCATGCACACCTGCCTAAAAAGCATCCCCATGCACCCCCCCACTCATCCCTACGCACCCCCCCACTCGTCCCCATGCATGGAGCAACGAGGGGAAACGGCGGTACTCCGTGGGTGTGGATGAGTGGGAGGTGAGTGGGGATGCGTGTGCAGCCATGTGCATGCCCCGTACATGCACTGGTGGACCCATGGATCCCCCACCCAGTGGAGCAATGTAAAAATAGCATGTGAGGAGCCACTCAAAGAAGAACAGAAGGTTGGTACCTTATAAACAAGGTTATTTGAGATGGCTTCGAAAACATTCTCACGTCCTTCCAGCCTGCATGGAATTTTTTTCTTTTATTTCTAGAAAGGGTTGAAAGGAACTGTCATTCTGAGGGGGAGAGTGCTTTTTATGCTAGAGGAGCTTGAGACCATCATGCAGTCTATTATTTGGATAGGATGAGTGTGCACAACCCAGTTGTGAGAATGTTGGGAGCCATCTCAAAGAACCTTCTTTACAAGGTAACAACCTTCTGATCAGCATGTGGGGAGGAGCTGTTTGTAAACGAACAGCCTTATCTCCCAGCCCGATCCCCTGTGTCCGGCTGCTGGTGCTGCTGGAGCGCTATTAGGAGGGAGAGGAAGGTGAGGGATGTGGACAGGAGCCAGGGACGGGAGGCAGAACAACTTATTGGGGGAGAAGCTGCCTGCAGCCTGCCACCCAGCCATGCAACTGTGTGGCCCCATCTAGCCATGACTGTCCCGGCTCTGGCCACAGCAAGCTGTGCTGACTCCACTTTGCCTGGGGGGGGGCAAAGCAAGAGAGGGCAGGGCCACTGGGGGGGTAGTGGGCAGGTATGCTTGCCTTCCAGCACAGTGCACAAGTCAGGGGAAGACTAAAATAATCAGTGTTTATGGAGTTCCGCTTCCCCGGCTCTCCGACAGGGGAGAGGAGCTCAAGTGCGCATGTGCAAGGCTGTAGAACTAATTTTTTAATCTATAATATCTCAATTTTGGCTGCACCAATCAGTATCATATGTCAGAAGCTGTTTATATTGATCTCATGCACCAATCCTGTGAAGTTTGCGGACTTAACTCTTCCAGGGGGAGGAGACATTAATGAATCAAAATCATGAGGACACTGTGCATTTTGACCACAACCAATTAACCTTAAAACAGTCATAACATTTTATTTTCCTGATGGATATTCTTCAAACTTTGTGCACATGATGGTCCTCCCAACTTATAGCCATGGATAAATTTTCAGCAATGTAGCTCAAGCAGTTTCTTCAAAATCAGGAGTTCAGCAGTCCCCTGTTTATAATGGAGAGTGGTTGTGCATTTAAGTTTCAGGCAGCTATCGCTGCCTGAAAATCTCATGAACCATGAAAGAAAAATAATAGCTATTTTATTTCTGAAATTACATAGTCCATATCACTTTATAGCTTTATTTTTCTGGCCCTTTTCATTGTGAAATCATGAACGACCTCTCTAAAATCAGTGTTTCTTGCAAGTTCACACTCAATAGACAAAACAGCAAGATGACTTAAGCTTTTTGTGCCATAGTAGAAAGCCTGAAGTTTTTGATGGGTGCTAGCTTGCTGAAACCTATTTCAGCTTCTGGCACAGTCACTGGCAATATGCAAACAATCTGTATGGCTATGATTTCACTGAAAATTAGTTGTAGGGTTTTTGCTTGTTTGTTTTGTTTTTTTAAATCTCATGTAATAAGGTAAGTGGGGCAGTTCAAGCTCTTTTCCAAAAGTAGACTTGAAGATTTATTTATTTTTTCAGATGCAACATTTCCGAAGGAAAATTTTCAGAAAGATCTGTAGGATACTTGTAAAGTACTCAAGATGTAAACAGGCGGATATGGAGGCCTGCCTGCCCCTGGAGCTCCAAGGGTGCACACCTGCATCAGCCTGCGTGCAGCCCTGTCTGGGTCCATTTTAGACAGACCCAGCGGCTTCCCTGGCTTGCGGTCTGCCTGAGCTGGCTCCTTCCCGCCCCTGCACCCTAGAGTTGCAGGCGGATCGCCCAACGCTCTAGGCTGCTGCCCGCAAATCAACAGTGTTGCCTAGGGCAATGGCCAGGCAGAAGATGGACAGCAGCTCTGCTTCAGGCCAATGACCTGGTTTGGCCAGCCGCTCCGCAGGTAGTATTCCGGGATGTTTCAGAGTGCTGCAAGCAGGGCTGGCCTGGAGCAGGCACCTGGCAGAGCACCTTTTGATGGGCCAACCCAGAGGTGAAGTGGGCTGGCGCAGCCTGTTCATCTAAAAGCACCCTAACATGCTTCTTCCAGTTCCTCAGGCTCTAGTGTGACATTTTATGATTGAATGGAATGTAAAACAAATGTTTTTGGTTGCTTTGTATCAGCGCTCTAATTCACAGATAACATTGTCCAATGTTGCATAGAAAAACATTCCTTCTGAATAAAGATTCTAGTTCATCTCAAGCATCTACAATTTAGCCTCAGTTTTTTCTTATGGTGATGGTCTTGCAGTTCAGCCCCCCCGGGCCCTTGGGTCCCAGTAAGGTGTACCCCCCCTTCCTCCCCGCCCCTCATGCTTGGCCCCTGAGCATCTCTGAAGTCAATTCAGGTTTCTCTGTCTGAAAGTGATTACAATCTGCTTCAGTACACCTCCACACTGGAGAGGCAAGGGATGTCAGCAATTGCTAACCCTCGGTGTGCAGCCAGCTGAAGCAATCAGGTAAGTTCAGTCAGCTCAGTACAGAGGATCAGAGCATCATGACAGTGGAACTTGTTCATTAACATCTTACTCTGGAAAACAGCTCACTGCAGCTTTAGTGAAGATCTCCATTTCCTCGTCTTTGATCCAATCAGGATCTGATAGTTCCAGCAGATTTTGATGTTTCACAGGTTCTGAACAAGAATGAGGCTGCTAGATTTATGCGAGAGGCAAAGCACAGTGCAACAGGGTTGCCTTATGTCCTGGCAGGGTGAAGCCCTGGATGAGCCAGTTTGTTTACCAATTTATACAATGATTCCTTTCAGTTTCTGTTTGGGAATGCCTTTTGGTACTTTTGTACAAGTGGTACATTTGATATTTCCATAAATGTTGTTTTCATCTTTTTTTCCCATTGGCACTTGCTTTTATGTGTGTGTGTGTTTAAATTACACTTCTTTTTTTTCCATTTTTGGGAAGAAAATTTTTAAAAAATTGGTGACAACTTAACAAAACTGGATGTGATGAAATTGATGAAAATTTGTCAACAGAAATACAGAAAATGTGAATGGGCAAAACTTATCCAGAATGCAAAAATTCCCATGAAAATTCAGCAAGTTCCTGAAAAGATGGAAACTCTTGGCAATTTAGGAACCAATTCATTTCACCTCTAGTTAGTTGATGACTGGTTCCATCTAGGGAGAGCTGTGAGCCAGATGGGGGCTCAGACTGAATAAGGCTCAGAGAGTATAGCCTTGGGGAAAATGAGCGTCTCACTGAGATCCCCATTAGAAGGCAGCAAGGCCCAGGGGAGCCTTACCCAGCATCATCCAGGCCTACCAAGAGGAGTGAAGCCAGGGAGCTACAGGTGATCCTGTGTCTAGGCCAAGGCCAAATCCCATTCTTGAGCTGGCTGGGCTAGAGAATGCATAAGGCCAGTGGTTAGATCCTAGGACTGGGACTGCCTGGCAGACACTGACCCACTATAGAAGGGGACAGTAGATTTGTGTAGAGTGAGCAGTGCAAATTAATGGACACTGTGAAGCTGTCCATGTAGGGTTGAGTTGGTCAAGATTTACAACCAAGATGTAAGGGCTGAGACTTGGCACCCATGGGGCCCTGGAGATGGCAGCTGGATCTTCAGTACCACACGCTTGCTCTGGCCAGGACCCAGGGTTGGTGCTGACAACATTTTCCCAGAGCTGGTCAGGTCAAACCACTCTTCAGCATTGCTCCATGCCACCAGTTTCCTGGTAACCAACTGCTACACTCTACACCCCATCATTTTCATTCCCAACGTTCCCCAAATCTCCTGCCCCCTTCTACAGTGGGTCAGTGTCTGCCAGGCACTCCCAGGGTCTGACCACTTCTCTAACCCAGCCAGCTCAAGAATGGGATTTGGCCTTGACCTAGCCACAGGGCCACCTGTAGCTTCTTGGCTTCAGTCTTCTTGGTAGACCTGGATGATGCTGGGTAAGGCTCCCCTGGGCTTTGCTGCCTGGCCAGAGCAAGCTTGTGGCACTGAAGATCCAGCTGCCATCTGCAGGGCCCCCTGCTCTGAGCCTACAGCCACAAGAAGCTCAGTGGATCATTTCTCTCTCCTTCCTGGGTCCTGTTCATGCTCCTGTGCCCAAGTCTTGGTGCCTGTTATGAAGCCCACCCTGTTTGGCACCTGCGTTTAGCGACTACCTATGAGCCTGCTCTGTAGTAGTAATTTATTGTTTGACCATAGGTTGTAACAATCATAAATACAAAATAAAACAAGCAAAAAAAAGCAATACATAACAAAATATCATATAGCAGTTATAAACAAATATACATATCAGTACCTATGGACTGTAGACGTAGGTTAACACCTACTGTAACCTGGATGGAAGGGGAAGCTTTCCTGGTCACGACTCATCCTAGGGTTTATACCCGGCCTACAAGTTAGACCTACTTCCCCAACCAGCCTTGCCCTTCTCAAGGGTTGTGTTGGTCAACACTCAACCCCTAGGGGTAATATATTTTAATATAAATATATCTACCTTACCCTTTTCGGGGTTTATGTTGGCGACCCTTATCCCTATATGTGGCAAGAGGGAGAAGGAAGTCATCCCCTTCTCATGACTTGAAAGTTTCCAAACAGGGTTGCCGATCCCAGGGGTTATGGGATCGACACCTAACCTCTAAGGGAGATCTATTTGAATAGCTGCCTTACCCTTCTCGGGGCTTATGCTGGCGACACTTAACCCCTGTATGCGTCCAGGAAAAAGCTAGCCTTGCCCTTCTCGGGGCTTGAGGTGGCAGCTCTTGACCCCTGACGGTGGGTAGATATAAATGAGGATTAGCCTTGCCCTTCTCGGGGCTTGTGTTGGCAGCACTTTACCCCTGCAGGTAAATAATTAACAAAATTAGGGCAAAAATCCAGAGGTTGCCTTTGAATATATAAAAACACACAATACTACTTTCAGAAAATCAGACAAACATATGACAATAACAAGTAAATAAAATTATTCACACATTACCACTCAGTAGCTGTAATGCACTAGGGCTGCACATATATACAACTGAACTTTATAACTTAGAAGCTAGATGGGAAAAGCTAATTCTTCAGTTAGCTATACATGAGGGGGATTCACAATCCATAGAACTAGTATTAAGAAGTTCAAGGAGATAGATGAAAACTACCAGCAATGTCCTTGAAATAAAAAAAAATTTGTTGGAAGCTGGCAGCTTGGGTAATATAAGATGCAGTGGCTTTTATATCCTGGAGTGAAGTGCTGGTTAACAGCAAACATAACAAATACTCTGTAGAAACGTCCAGAAATCTTTGGATAAATGGAAACAGATATTTATCCCTCAGGGAATCGTAAAGATGACACAAAAAGAAAATATGGGCAACTGTCTCAACCGCTGAATGGTCGAATGGACATACCCTATCCAGAAAAGGAGTTCCTTGAATCCATCCCTCAAGAATCCGAGAGGGGAGGGCATTTGCGCGAGCCCGACAAATAAGTCTTTTAGCTCTAATTGTAATAGGGGCGCCCAAATAGGCGGGGATCTGTCCCTGAGCAGGCATCCATGCCAAATAGAAGCTTACATGGGGTGAAGAGCTAATGGCAGTTATTTCTGTCTGCCTATTGATATCGCTTATTCTTATCTGGATTTCTTTCCACATTGCCCCTGTTGGTTTATGTTCCCGGTATTCAACTGAGAGTCCTATGGAACGTAGGTAGGAGCTAATTTTCTGTTGCCAGGGACTGACCCATGCATCCTTCAGCATCTCTTTAACTAATTCAGAGGTACAAATATAGTGTAATTTCCACCAGAATTTTAAGGCAGATTCAACGGCTATTTGCGCCCATCCTTTCTGTCCTAATTCCAGCTGAAGCATGACTTGGGGGGGTACCAATAGGTTTGCCAAGTAAGGCTGAGAGGTATTTAGTCTGGACTGAATTTAACCGGTGGGCATAAAATACAGCCCACAATTCGGCTCCATATAGTAACTGCCCACCAATTTTAGAGTTAAATACCTGTAAGGCAGAAGAGATGGAATCTCTGCCCTGCCTGGTAAAAAAGCTAAGTAGGGCATAAAGAGAGCCCTTGACTGCCAGGATTGCCTCTGAAACATGTTCCCGCCAACTGCCAGATTTATGGAAAAGCAATCCCAGATACCGGTAGGAAGTACCTGTTGGATTGTGTGGCCTCCTATCTCCCAACTATAAGCCTTCCTTCTGTTGGTAAATACCAAAACTTTAGATTTTGAGTGATTTATTGTTAACTTATTGGATTTACAATAGTTCAAAAAGGTCCACATCTGTCTCCTAAGTCCAATGCGGGTTTGAGAAAGGAGGGCAACATCGTCAGCATACAAGAGGCATCCTACCGACCTGGTTGCAACTTTAGAAGGAAAATGTGCCGAGTTGGACATTTCGGGGGCCTGCTCTGTGACTCTGGGTGTCTTTAGACATTTATTTATTTTTAAAAATTATACCCCGCCCCTCCTGCCAGACAGCCTGGAGTGGCTAATAAACCAATCAATAAAATACAATAAAAATACAATAATATATATAAAACATTCAATAAAAACAAGAAAAATGACAAGAAAAAAACCCCATAACCCCCACCATCCCATCCACCCTCACCCTTCACCCTTGCCAAATGCCTGGTGGAACAGCCAGGTCTTACAATTCCTATGGAAACTCTGGAGATCTGGGATCAGACGAGCCCCCACCGGGAGGGAGTTCCATAGGTGTAGTGTGGCCACTGAGAACGCCTGTCCTGTGTGGGACGGGCAAGGATCTAGTTCACAAGAAGAGGATCAAGCAGCCCCAAGCACCCCCACCACATCAGCGGGTGTCACTGACTGAAACTGATCCCACAAAATCAAACAAGGCGGGACTTCTGCCACCTCTACCTCCTCCACTGTATTAAGTGCAGCATAACGCTGTTCAGTGTTCTGTAACAGTGTCCTACCGTTACAATGTTTAGACATACTGTCAACACAATGTTCACCCCAAACACTGGAAGTGAATGCTGCCAGGTCTTGACAGTTTAATCAGTGTTTGGGGTGAACACTGTATTGATGGTATGTCTAAACACTGTAACGGTAGGACACTGTTACAGAACACTGAACAGCGTTATGTCTAAAGACACCCCAGGTCTGCATCTGTCTGCCTGTCTATCATGTGTCTGTCTGCCCCCTGGTCCACGTGTCAGAGCCCAGCTTCCCTGAACTCTTGGACACTTGTGCCCTGATCTGCACTACTCTCCTGAAGCTGATCCTGCACTGACTTCCCAGCCCTGATCCTGCCATGACTCTACGCTGAACCATGTCCAACAGTGTGTTCCTGACACAGGTTGAGTTGTCCTTTAGCACACAATTGTTATTGTCTAGAATGATAACAAACCCTGAACAGCAGCTATAGTTTGTACAGAATCTTGAAAACAATGGTAAAGTGGGTATCCCAAAATTGGGTAAATCCATCAAATCTACACTACCCTGAACCATAAATGGCAGATTGGGTAACAACCAATATCTGATCATGCTCTGTTGAGGTACCCATTTTGGTTATTCCATTTCTTGGTTTTCATGTTTCTTCTGTTTTTGGCTTGGTTATTTCGGTCACTTTTGTATTTTGGTTACATCTTTTTGACAATATTCACACGATAGTGCATACACAATTGCTGAAAAAATGATTCAACTGAAATACCCAAATGGCTGAAATAACCAAGCCAAAAAATTTGAAACAGAAAAAAATCTGAAGCAAAATACCTCAAAAATTGTTTATGTGAGTACCTATTTTCAGTTATGGATATTGTTTGGGTATCCAAAGGGCTACCTAAAATGCAAATAATATCCACAAATAACAAACCTACTACCCACTTCAGCTCTAGTATAAATTTTTACTTATCAGTCCCCACAACCTCTGGGAGGAAGGTAAGTTTCCCACTTTGTTACTGATGGGGAAACTAAGGCATAGCAAAGCTTGCTTAGCCAAAGCTTCACAATTTGTCAGACTTTGAACATGGGAGCTCATATTTCTGAACACACAGAACGAAGCCTCCTGCTTAATGAGTCTCAATTCATCAAGAAGATCAGTCAAGAGCTGCTGTGATGCAGCTGCTCCTCCAGGCAGGCTGACATTTCTGCGACCTTATGCTACAAGAGAGATAAAAGCTGAGAAATGTAGGATAGAGGTTTGTATTTACAAATTCACTTTTTTAAAAAAGAGAGAGAAGAGGAAGTGGAAGTGGAATAGGGATTATAGAGGGGTTGGAAACTCTTAACAGGTTTTTTGCCCAGTCTTTTTAAGCTTTGGAAATGATTTAATTGTAGAATTTTTGTAAAGGAAATGTGATATTGTTCATTAGTTCTGTACTAAACTTTATTCAAAACACACTCCCTACTTCAAGTTTCTGCCCATCTTTTGTGTTTTCGATGCCATAACAATTCAAAGGTTTTTAGAAACCTGGAGCAAAATGGGTTTTTCAAGCCATTTCCCATCCTGCTAACCTGGGGGGGAAAAACTCCACTCCCTGCCGTAAGGCAGCTCCCCAATGGTAGATGGCTACTCTCTACTTCAGCAGCAAGCAGAAGGCAGTCTCCAACTCCCGACAGTCCTCTCCACTCCCCTCCCCCCCAGACTCTGGATTTTGATCTAGAGTCTTTGTTCTCCAGGGGAAGCCCCAATTTCTCTACATCAGCCAGGGATACCCATGGCTAACCCAGAAAATCGAGGCTTCCATGGCAACTGACAGGACCCACACCACAGAGGGGGCAAGCAATAAGGATTTTACCACCCACTATCTGACATGATCCCACTAATCAAGAGCAGTGTGGTGGATGCTCCATAGGGATCACGGCCATTTTGGAAAAAGGGGCATGATGGCTATTTTTCCCTGCTCCTTTCATGACATGGCCCTGCCCCCTCTGGGTTAGACAATCCTAATGGTGACAAGATTGAGCACTCCATGGTTCCTTCAAGATTGGGAGTGAAGAGCTGAGTCCCCCATTGTCCCACTATCTGGGACTCAGGGCCTTTTCACACGGATGCATCCCACCCCTCGCCGACGTGTGTGGGTAGTGGGTAGTACTGGTGGGTGTCCATGGGATGACTGCGGCAGGTTGGTGGGGGTGCATGCACGCTCCCGCGCTCCACCCACCTCCACCTATCACCCATACACGGAGCAATGGGCGCTAATGGCAGATGTTCTGTGCATGTAGATGTGTGGAGGTGGGTGGGTGTCCATGGGATGGGCTGCCTATCCCCCCCACTGCTGCCTCCAACCCTCCCCCAAGGACCATGCACGCGCAACAGTCCATTTGAAAATGGCCTCTGTCTCAGAACCAGCAGAGCCAGCAGCAGTGATAACAAGTGACTCAGTTAGACTCAGCACCTCTCTCCTGGTCTTGAAGGAGAGAGTTGAGGGATCCATGCACCAGGATGTGGCCCTCTACTTAACAGAAGGCAAGTAGACAAGGTAAGGGTGACTTGTCTACTTTTGCCTCCTACCTGTAAAAAGCCCTACCTGATGCCTGGTTTTAGCAGTTCAGCCTAGGTTAACATGCAGTAGAACATTGCCATTTTGAGAGATATTTCTTGCACATCATGGGGATTATCAGTGAAATTATCACACAAAGAGAAGCTGTAAGTGTTCCTGCTGTATGTGCACATGTTGGTCAGAATGCCTATTTTGACAAAATTTATGAGGACTTACAGACTTTAGCATGGCTATAGGAATCAAATATACCTGACTGGAAAGTGCAGATGGGGTGTTGGAGTTAGGGAGGGAGATGAGCCCTGCCAAAACCTAGAGTGGAAATGAATATATATATATTTTTAAAAACAAGCAAACCCATTAAATTTACCATACCCAAACTGAAAATGGCAAAGGGGGTAATAACTACTACCCATTTCCTTTCCATTCGATATCCATTTCAGTTATTTTGGGCATGGGTATTTTCATTGTTGTGTGTGTTGAGGATGTGTAGTTATTTTGGTATTTAATATGCTGATGACGCCCAGCTTAACCTCTCATTTTCAGCTGACCCAGGCCTGGTAGTCTCAGTGCTTACCTGGTGTCTGGTGGCTGTGGGAGACTGGATACGGGTGACCATCTGAAGCTGAATCCCAATAAGATGGAAGTGATGCTGGTGGGGTTGAGGGAATGGTGTCACCCGTCACTGATGGGGTCCGCCCTCCATTGGTTCCTCAAGTACGTAGCCTGGGGGTGTTCCTCAATTTGCAGCTCTGCCGGGATGTCCAGGTGGCAGTTGTGGCGAGGAGTGCGTTCTGTCAATTACATCTGGTGCGACGACTCATACGTTTCGGACTCTGACCTGGCCATCATCATCCATGCTTCAATCACCTCAAGACTGGACTATTGCAACAAACTCTACATGGGGCTGCCCATGGTGATGGTTCAGAGACTGCAGCTGGTGCAGAATGTGATGGACAGTTTCCTTATGGGGACGGGTTGCCATGAGTACATTACACCAATGCTCTGTTCTTTGCACTGACTGTCTATAGACTTTCGGGCCTGATTCATGGTGTTGGTGTTGACCTATAAAGCTTTACACAGTCTGGGCCCTGCCTACCTGCAGGACCGTCTCACCCTCTGGGGTCTGGATCAGCACCTGCGGTTGGCTGGAAATGCCCATCTTGAGGTTCCCTGAGTATCTCGGGAGGCTACTATGGAGAGGGCATTTTCAGTGGCT
This sequence comes from Sphenodon punctatus, assembly GCA_003113815.1. Classification (NCBI taxonomy): domain Eukaryota; kingdom Metazoa; phylum Chordata; class Lepidosauria; order Sphenodontia; family Sphenodontidae; genus Sphenodon; species Sphenodon punctatus. Next base: position 5,783,776 of record QEPC01000715.1, read on the forward strand.
GCACCTCAGCTGTGGAACTCCCTCCCTCCTGAGGTCTGTGTGGCCCCGGACCTTCCCTCTTTCTGAAGACGGTGTAAGACCTGGCTGTTCTTCCAGGCTTTTGGAAAGGGAGATGGTGGTGTGTGAAAGGGGGGGAGGGAGAGGATTTTAGCTCCACCTATTGCTGTTTCTTGGGTTTTACATGGTAAATTGTATTGTGTGTGTGTGTGTGTGTGTGTGTGTGTGTGTGTGTGTGTGTATATATATATATATATATATATATATATATATATATATATAAAAAAACAGAATTTATATTTATATCTATATTGAAATAGAGAGAGAAATGAATTTTAATTGTTGCTGTGAACCACCCTGAGCTGCTTGGCAGGAGGCTACGGTTGATAAAATCAAATAAATAAATAAATAAATAATAATTTGTGTTTGTTTATTTTTTAAAGTTTTTTCAGTAATTTTAGCACGATTGTGCATGTAGAATTTCCAATAATGAGTAATGAAAAAATAAAAAAGACCAAACCGAAAACATGAAAAAACAAAATAACTGAAATAGAACGTCTAAAAAACTGGATATGCGAATGCCTGATTTGTTCTCGGAAGTTATTTGGATACATGGAAAAAAAGCTGAAAATGTGAATAATACCCACAAATAAGAAATCTTCTACCTGTTTCAGCTCTACTTTGATGCGTAGCAGTTTATAGTTTGCACTGGGGAAGAAAGACTACATAAAACACAGAGTAACAGAGAAGCAAGGTCAGAGGTAGAAACTTTGTAACATTATGACTTTTCTTATAGTGGATGGACTTATTATTTTCACATGAATGTCTTTTTCTTCAGTCTCATTAGTAGCTTTTTAACTTATGTATAATCACATCTTTTAATAAAAGTGCGGGCTCTGATTTCCTAAATAGGGCATCTCTGCCTTTTGTGAGAAGAGGGAAGTCTCGGGGCAATGCGTGTTCTTTCTCCAAGATGCCTTATTTAAATTCCCTTGGGTATCTCTAAAGAGAAAGCCTCTCGAGGGCCTGTTTTTCAAAACTAATTTTTGAAGACCGCACTATTTGGAGGCAGAATTGCCTCCAGCTAGATGCTCGTTGTCTTGAATATCTCAGAGATCTGCATAGTTAAGACACAGCCACGCTTCAGATGGCTGAATTAGGATATCTTGTAATCATTATGCTGGCATTATTTGAATCCTTGTTTTGGATAATAATGCATGGCGGTTCTGCTCCTTTGAGCTCCTGCTACTGCCTTGAGTTATGCGCTGTAAAGTATAAAGACATGGGCAAGACAATTTCTTATGTGGAGAAACCTTTTGATATCAGGGCTCTTCACAGATTCCTGTGAGGAACCAGACAGGACTCCCAGTGGGAAGGAAGGGGTTAAGGGGATACTGTGAATGGTAGTGACCCAGCCCTGCCCTACTATAGGGGCAGGAGGAGTACAGTAGAGAGGGATGGAGGAGAGAGAGGAATATAAGGCAGAGGGGACAGAGACAGGAAGGAGGTGCACAATCTGAACGGCAGTCTGAGGTTACAGCCACCTTTGGATTTCTCTCCCAGTGGGACCTGCCCCACTCCTGTGTTTTGGAAAGTGTGGTGGGGACTGCAACGGGGAACTAAAAACAAAAACTAGCTGCAGCCTTAATTTGGGCCCCAGGCCTGAGGTCCACCACTCCATATATAGAGGAATTGTAGCAGAAGGTTGGTGCCAGAGTTCCAGTCCTTGTGGACAGATGGCAGGCAGGCGTTCAACAAGGGCTCCCCTGGCAGGACAAAGCCAGACTTCCCTGTGCATAGGTAACCAGGAGTGGCCAGCCTAACGTCTGAGACTTATTAGGACAACAGGAGTGGTTGCCCCTTAAGATTTAGTAGGCCCAGAACCGTAGGGGCCCTTTAAGAGAGCCGCCGGAGAAGTGGGCAGCAGATGAGAGTTCAACACAGGATGCAGGTGTTGTGAGAACAGCGCCTGTGGTGTGGTTACAGGCTCCCAGGGTCCAAAGAACATATGCCGGACCTGGAGAGCCTGCAGGTGGCTGAGACAGGAGTGGCCTAGCAGCCTTGAGGTGGTAAGCTGGAGCTAACTGAAACGGACAAGCAGCCACTGCAGAGAGGCCCAGCTAGAGCGGCTACTCAGGAAGGCTCCTGGGATGTCATGGAGATTCAGTGTCAGTGTTGAGATGCTGCCCTGTCCCCGGTGGCAGTGGGGATGGAGAGGGACACTAACAGCAGGCCAAAAAAACCCCAGAGCAACCTAGAGGCCAGTTCAGAGCTGGAGAACAGAGAGTGACCGGCATGAGGCTGGGAGCCAGAAGGGCTCACCTCACAAGAACCTAAAGACTGGATGTACTAAGGGGGGGATCCCTGTGGCAGGGAGGGAGATTACCTTCCAAGGTCCCAAGCCTGAGGAAAGAGACAGGATACTTCCCATTTTTTCTGGCACCTTTGTTTCACAGGTCTGCTCATTTTCTCATCAGAAATTGTACCCATGAATTCAACTGTGTCATTAGGGAAAAACATTAGGGAACGTGACAAGGGACCATTACTTTTCTGAACAGGCTCATTAAGACAGGAATTATTTCCTGTGATCAACACACACAAGATTCCCTTAATGAGGAGAGGTGTACCAGACAGTTTAGGAGCCCCCTCCTCTCTGTACACTCTGTCCTTGGATGAAGGATTTCCATGCTTTGAGGCAAGAGCGGGCTTCCCACCTGTGATTGCTCCATGAAAAAGGACCACATTCTCTATTACTGTGGCCATGTTAAGCATAAGGACCTATGATCACCAAGGTCTGCCTGGCTGTGATTACTTTTCATGATAGGGCAGATAGGCTGCCCGAGCCTGCTACTGTTTTTCCAGTGCCATCTTTGAAAAGGTTCTCAAGGTTTTCAGCATGACACGTTAACTGTCAAATGTTCTTTCTATGTTATCATCATTCAGGATAACCAGACACATCACAGAGAACATGAATATAGATCATGGACAGCTGCACGGTTTCCTGGACTGTTGTGTCTCTCACATCTGGTATGGAGCACTGGGCCAAGATTTTTAACCTCATCCAGCATTGTGGGGTAATTTTCCTACCCTGGGGGCACATCTTGTGTAATAACTTAGAAGTTGGTGGCGCTCCGACTTTAGCCTTTTAGGACGTTGTCACCGGCACCCCAGTAAACAATATCCCCAAAAGACAGCCAGTTACTTTTAACTATTTGTTTTCTGTGGATGAAAAACCACTAGGGGTAACATGTTACCCCATGATGCAAATGAGTTTTTTCATATGGGGTAACAAGTTACCCCAAGCCCACGTTAACAGTTGGGGTAACTTGTTAGCCCAATTTAGTTTATCTTGCTAATCCGATTAGCTTCCTATAACAACAGATGTCAATATTGTCTAATATAACAATGCTTGTCTAATATATAACAATTTGGTGCCACTTGGGGAGTCCTTCAGTCTCCCCACTGAAGGGTCTGGGAGGGATTGTTTCTTCAAGATTTCTTGCTGGAACCCCTTTGTTTTCAGAATCTGTTTGACTGGTTTCAGGTTTCATCCTGAATATTAGCACTTACTCCTCTATCCTAGGTAACAAATTGCTGCCCCTCACCTCTCCCTTTTGCAAAGACACCAAGGTTTCATATTTCATCCTGAAGGTTAGCACCTTCTCTTGGATCTCAGACAACAAATAGCTGCCCCATCACCCCTCCCTTTTGCAAAGACAACAGTGTGTCCCAACATCAGCTGTTTGGGGTCTAGGGTGAGTATGCTCCTCCGGGACCCTCCAATCAGCTGCTTGGCAGAAACTCCCCCTTGGGGGCCTGATTCTGCTGTGCAGCAGGAGTCCAGCCCCAATGTGGACAGTTCCGTAGCTGACACATGGTATGGAGGTACTTGTGCTGGCAGCCCCCCTGCCCAGATTTCCCATAGGGTGGTTGCTCATTTGAACTGCCCTGCTTGCTGGCCCAAAGTGTGGTGGCTGTCCAACCCTCCCCAGGGTAGGCAGGGCATCTGACTGCCACTGGACCCCTGTTGTGTGACTTTACTCTTTGTTTCCATAACTCTGCACTCCAACAAAAGGCTGACAGCCGGGGGGGGGGGGGGGGCAGGGTGTGTAGGCAGGCAGGTGTGTACTCTTGCATATTTGTCAGGGGGATCATTCATCAGGCTCCCTCCTTAATTTTCAGACTTCAAGATTGCTTCCTGTTCCCTGTTGCAGTGGCAGGACATATTTCATCTGGTGGGCATGTTGCTTACACTCACTAGGCTTGATGATTCCAGGAACACAGCCAGGCTGTTGGCAGAGGGTAAGTGGGCAGGAGAGAGAATAGCAGAGAGGGAATGGGTAGCAGGTGGTGAAGTCAATGTGGTGTAGTGACTAAGTGCGGAATACCTTGCCTGGGAAAAGGCTCCCCTTAGCCAGAAACTCACTGGGTGATCTTGTATTCTCTCAGTCTAACCTACCTCACAGGGTTGTTGTGAGGATTGAAAAGTTGTGTTAATTAGTTCTGTGTGAAGTACTCTGAGTGCCATGGCAGGGGGGTGCTATATAAAAATGACAATTATTAAGTATTAATTATTTATTATTATTATTATTATTAATTATTATTAATTATTATTAATTATCAAAAATCCCTGCCAAAAACACACACAGAAGGTGCAGTAGAAAACTTCACCATGGAGCGTCCTACAACAGTAAACATTTGATTTCCCCTCACATTCCCTACTCTCAGTAAGTTCCTGCATGCCAAGCTGGGGGAGAGGGCGTGGTAGCCAGCCAGCTGGGCTGTTTGCCAATCTGGGTGTGTCTGTGGCAGCTAGCCAGCTGGGCTCTGCGCTAAACTGGGGCGTGGCAACCAGCCAGGCTCTGTACCGAGCTGGGGGTAGGGCAGCCAGACAGCTGGGCTACCCTACAAGAGGGCATAAGGGTAAATTGAATCTATTATTTAATAGAGGGAAAAGGACCACTTATCCCTGCAGCAAAAAATGATGGCTCTTCTTATCCCCACAACAGACGCAGCCATAAGGGCGGTGGCAACTTTTGCCTTTCTAGCTGCAAAAACTTCAGGAGAGATGAATACTCTTATTGAGTATAGGATTATCTAGTAACTGGCAGCCATTCTTCCCTAGATAAAAAGGAGGAATGTGTATGATGGTGACTATTGTGAAATATGTTTTATTAATTTATTTTTGTATTTTATATTTTATGTTATTTATTATGTTTGGATGTTGTTCTTTGTGTATGGTGTATGTTTGCCCATGGCGAAAGCTAGAGCTGAAATAAATATTACTATTACAAGACACACTTATCTCAGACCACTTTTACATGTGTGCATGGTGCAGTAAAATCATGCGCCACGTCAGAAATCCCACGGGCGGGGTTTAGACACGACATCATGCGCATGATTGCCCACTCGCATATGATTTTACGCCGCAGCACCACGCGCATGTGTAAAAGCGGTCTCAGTTGTGTGTGTGGTTTTTTTGTATGGGATGGTGTGTGTGTATTGTGTATCATGACACATAGAGGCCCTGCACTGGATGCCTATAGTCTTCCGGGCCCAATTCAAGGTGTTGGTGTTGACCTATAAAGCCATATGTGGCCTTGGCCTGACTTACCCACAGGATCACCTCACTCTGTGCTCTGGAGCGGCTCCTGTGGTCTGCTGGGAGCACCCTCCTCGAGGCCCCCCGTATGGCGCAGAGGACCAGTATGGAGAGGATATTCTTGGTGGCTGCACCTCGGCTGTTAAATTCCCTCCCACAGAGGCCCAGATGGCCCTTCCTTCCAGCGTATGACTAAGACCTGGCTGTTCTGCCAGGCATTTGGCAGGGGAGGTTGGATGAGGTGTCCCTTCCTTAGGCATGTAGCGTAGCCACTACCAGTCATAAATATATATACCTGCCCTAAATTGACTCAGTTTGTAAGGAGGCAGAAATGAGTGAGAATAATTATACAGAAGGCCAGTTGACATTCTATTTGTATGTAACAAAAGATAAGTAGGACAAACAAACAATAAAACTCCAACAACATTAGTACTATTAAGTCAGGTGATGATCAGGTATTAGACCAGCTCCTACCCTGGCTGAAGACTAAGTTATTGGGGACTTAGCTGATGGGTAATGCTCCTGGGCAGAAATTATCTTCCCCATTGGCCTGGGGGGGAAATTCTCTTCCTCAAAAGAGATTTAACTGAGGAGTGTAGCCAAGTGTAGTGTCAACCTAGAACGTTGGTGTGCCAAACATTGTTTTCATTGTTTTTATATCAGCTTTATGTGTAGATTACAAAACCAGTTTATTTATTTATTTCATACATTTATTAGTCCCCCCCCCCCCCCCNCGACGTACAATTCAATAAAAACATTCACAAAAATAAAAACATTTAAATAAATCCAACAATTTAAAACCAAAGCAGGGGCGGGGAAAATAAATAAAAATGAAAAGGGAAGAGCTAAAACCCTCCCCAAAGGCCTGGGCAAACAGCCAGGTTTTACAAGCCTGCTGAAATGTCAAAAGGCTTGGGGCCAGGCAAGTTTCCTGCAAGAGGGAGTTCCAAAGACGCGGCCTGGCTACTGAGAATGCCCTCTCCATTGTGGCCCCCCGCTTAACACGGGGGACCTCCAAGAAGGCACCCCCGGAAGACCAAAGGAGCCGCTCTGGGACGCGGAGGGCGATGTGGTCCCTGAGGTACAAGGGGCCCAGACCATGAAGGGCTTTATAGATCAATACCAATACCTTGAACCTTCTCGGCACACTATTGGCATCCAATGCAGAGTACGGAGCACAGGTGTTATATGCTCCCGATGACCTGTCCCTGTCAGGAGCTGGGCTGCCGCATTCTGCACTAGCTGCAGCCTCTGGACCAGGAGCAAGGGCAGCCCCACATAGAGCGCATTACAGTAATCCAGCCTCGAGGTGACGAAGGCATGAATGAAGGAGGCCAGGTCCAGCCCGGAGACGCATGAACGCAGCCTCCGCACTAGATACAACTGGCAGAAGGCAGCCTTCGCCACCACCTCCACCTGTCTATCCAGGTGAAGATCCGAGTCCAACACCACCCCCAGACTTCAAATCTGCTAAGCTATCGGAGGGCAAACCCTCCCTATCAGGGGGGCCGACATCTCCCTCGCCCTCCCCACCACCATCACCTCTGTCTTATTCGGGTTGAGCTTCCTTCTGCTCTGCCGCATCCACTCCGCCATGGCCTCCAAACACTGGGATAGCAACGAGACTGCAGGGTCTGGGTCAGCTGAAAAAGAGAGGTATAGCTGAGTATCAGCAGCATATTGGTGACAAAGCACCCCGAACCCTCTTACGATCTCCCCCAAGGGCTGCATATATACGTTAAATAATAATGGAGACAAGATGGAACCCTGCGGAATGCCACAGGACAAGGTGCGGGGGCAAGATGTTTCAGTTCCGAACACCACCTGCTGGCTTCTCCCTGAGAGGAATGAGTGGAAGCATTCAAGAACTGTTCCATCCAGACCCCCCAGGTCTTGCAGCTGTCTCAACAGCAGCTCATGGTCCACGGTATCAAAAGCGGCTGAGAGATCTAGTAGGATAAGAAACGTAGAACATCCTGCATCCATCTCCCGGCGGAGATCGTCGACCAAGGTCACCAATGCTGTCTCAGTGCCATAGACGGGATGGAACCCAGATTGAAAAGGGTCTAGGAAATCGATACCATCTAGATGCGCCTGGAGTTGGATCGCCACCGCCCACTCAATAACCTTCCCTTTTTAGGGAAGGTTATTGACAGGTCGGTAACTGGCGAGTGCGTCCACATCTAATGATGGCTTCTTCAGCAGGGGGCGCACCACAGCCTCCTTGAGGCTGGGTGACAACTTCCCCTGCTGCAGGGACATGTTAACCACTCTCACCAGCACCGTCCCCAATGTTTCCCTGGAGGCTTTCACCAACCAGGATGGGCATGGATCAAGTTCACAACTGATGGCTCTCACAGACCCCAGGACATCCACCGCATCAGCTGGCGTCACTTCCTGAAACTCCCCCCACAAAGTTGGACCAGATAGGGCCTCCATAACCTCGTGCTCACCACCTACTGCCCCCAACCTGGAGTCACTCTGAATCCGAGCGATCTTGTCTGACAAACTCCTCACAGCGGGCCTGGGACAAGTCCCCGTCCAGGCGGAGGGAGGCCAGACTGACCAGCCCCTTCACCACTTGAAACAACTCCACCGGGCATGACTTTACAGATGCTATGAGGGCAGCAAAGAACTCCTTCTTTGCTGTCCTCACAGCCTCAACATAGGACCGCAACTGGGTCCTATGGAGAAGTTGGTCGGAGTCAGAGCCTCCTGCTCTAGCCTCCTGCCTACCTGTTTCATACACCGCAGCCCCTCAGTAAACCAGGGGGCCCTGCGGTGGCGAGGCGGAGGCAGGGGGCGTCTCGGTTGATGTCATGCTGTCACTTTTGGGCAATTTGAGATATTTAGCTTCAAGGTTTCTATACCGCCGAAGACCAAAAATAGCCACGCAGTTAGTGATGTTGCTGTAAAATATTTATTCAGACATCAATAAATGATTACATATGATAGTAAATCACTAGAGGATCAGTTTATTCATTAATTTTATTTCAATTGGTACATATTTTTGCTGCTATGGCAAATAATGGAAAAAACTGACTAGAATTATTACACGACAATTGTTTTTTCTTCATTATGTGCCTTCCAAATAGTACCTCAACTAGCATCACTGCCACCCACAAGACAATCATTCAGGGAAAATGACAAACGTGCTCACTCCAGGTCATGCTGTGGCATTCAGACCCAACTCCTGATCCTCCGTCACTGGATCCAAATCAGTTTCATTGGACATGTGATGAAAAATTGAAATATTTGGTTCCAGTTGGAATTCCAACCAATGTATCTCCTGCTCCACAACAAATCCTAGAACTCAACAAATGTAGCTGTAGTTCTACTCAGTCTTGCGGCACCAACATGTAGCTGTTTTACTGCTAAACTAACATGTACCATTGTTTGCCATTGCCAGGAAAAGCATGACATCTGCTGTAATGACATCTTGCAGTGGCAGATGCTTCATCAGGAGAAGACGGTGAAGAAGATTATATTATTCAACTTGAACATGTATATATTTCACATGCCTGGACTCTGCTGTCTCCACCTTCAACTCATCCCTTTATTCCACCCTTACTCCCCTCTTGTGCTGTCCTATCTGTTGTATAAACCCCCGTCCTTGGCTCACCCCTACTATTTGCCACCTCTGACCCTGCTCTTGAGCCACCGAGCGCCTCTGGCTGACTTCATCCACTACAAGTTTGCTCTACCTGCATTTAGTAATGCCCTTTCCCTGGCCAAAGACCGCTATTACTTCATGTTAATTGAAACTCAATCCTGCAACCCCTGCTGTCTCTTCTTGATATTTGCTTCCCTTCTGAAGCCTCTCTGTCCTCCCCCTGCCTTCCTCTCTCTCTGCGCAGGATCTTCTCTCCTTTTTCAATGAGATAAACTCCGCCTTGCTATTTCTCAACCCTCTTCCTCCCCCATTTCCTTTCCTGCTATTTCCCCTCCTGCCTCTCTTCTCTCCTCCTCTCCAGCATCCCTTGAGGTCACCTCCCTCATCTCTTCATCCAACCCCCCCCACCTTCTCTCTTGATTCCATTCCTCTCACCTCCTAACAGTGATTGACCCCACCACTGCACCTTCTCTGCGGCACATCCTCAATCTCTCCCTCTCTGTCATTTCCACTGGCTTTCAAACATGCCACTGTCTCCCTTATCCTTAAGGCCACTCTTGACCCCTCTGAGCCTTCCAGCTATTGCCCCATTTCGCTCCTACCCTTCGCTTCCAAGCTCCTGGAGTGGGCGGTCTTGAATTCCTCTCTTCAAATTCCTCTCTTGACCCCCTTCAATTGGGCTTCCGCCCTCTCCATTCAACTGAGACTGCCCTTGCCAAAATCACTGATGAACTTCTCTTAGCCAGGTCTAAGGGCCCCTACTCCATTCTTGTGCTCCTTGATCTCTCAGCTGCCTTTGACACTGTCGACCATGGTCTCCTCCTGAATTCACTATGCTCCCTTGGTTTCCAGGACTCTGTTCTCGACTGGTTCTCTTGGTGTCTTCTGAACTGCTCCTTCAATGTTTCTTTTGCTGGTACCTCCTCTACATCACTTCCCCGCTCTGTGGTAGTTCCCCAAGGTTCTGCCCTGGGCCCTCCTTTTTTCCTTTAGACTCTTTCTCTGGATAAACTCATTGAATCTCATGGCTTCCAGTACCACCTGTATGCTGATGACATGCAACTCTATGTCTCCACCCCTGTGCTCGCCTCATCCATTCAGTCTCATATCGCAGACTGTCTCTCTGACATTTCTGCTTGGATGTCTTGCTGCCAACTCAAGCATAATATGGCCAAGACCGAACTCATCTTCTTCCCCAAAACGTTACCCTCTTACTTCCCTTTCAGTTTCTATTGAGGGTGTCACCTTCCAGCCAGTCCCTCAGGTGACACCCTCATAGTTAACAAGACCTTTTATCAAAAAAAAAGTTTAACAATCCTATTGGGAGAACAGACAGGGATTTTAAACCAATAGTTCAGAATAACAATCTTTGCTGTGGCCCTCAAATTAAGGGCACCAGTTTCTAACCTCAGGATGTTCACCAACAGAAGAAGGTAGCCCCAACAATTTACAGAGAAATTTATTTAGGGGTCTGCCTAAATTGTCATAAACCTCTAACCCCCAATACTGCTGCACCATATAAGATCCTAGCGCAAACTCTAGCATCAAACACCTTTACTGCTGACAGGGGGGAGTTACAACCAAAGGAAACAAAAAACATCTCCAGATGGCACCAACTAAAGCAGTGACTTTAGTTCTTAGGAAGCAAAAATGACTATTTCAGGAAGAAGCTGCTGAAAGAATGACCCCCAAATATCTATATTTCTGAACACGCTCCAGTGGATTGCCCCAAATATGCCAGTTAAAACGTTTAACTCTCCTGCCACATAGCATGACTTTGGATTTACCATAGCTGACAGTCAAGAACTCTTGGTCACAAACAGCAGCATATGCCTTAAGGACCCTCTGAAGACCAATGGGAGATCTTGAAATAAGGACATCATCCACATACAGAAGCAGAATAGGAGTAGTGAGCTGTCGCCCTCCCCCTAGGTATGAGCCCGGCCAGCTCCCGCAAGCAGGGCTGACGGGGCGGGGAAACCCCCTTTATCTCCGGGGGAGAGTCTTTGGGACAGCGGGGTGGAGCCCCTGTAGCCCCCGGTAAGGCCTTCCCCCACAGGCTGAGCCTGATGCCTACCCGCCCCCTCTTGTCCCGTGTCTTCGCCCGCAGGTGTTCTCTCACCCCTCCTTTTGTCCCGTGCCTTCACCCGCAAGTGCTTCTCACCCGTCCCTCAAGTCCCGTTCTCCCTCCTTCAGGCCCCTCTCCGGGGTTGAACCTACAGTTCCTCCCCTCCAGTCCGGCACTCCGCGGTACCTTCCGGCATCTGAGTTCCAACTCCCGCCTGCTCTCAGCTGCCCCCTATCTCCAGTCTCCATGCTCCTTTCAAACCCCCTCCCCTGCCCATCAGCCTCGTCCTTCTGCTGCTGTAGGCCCGCCCCCTTGCGTCTTGCCGCAGGCACTTCCTCCGTCTCCTGCTGTCAGCGCCACGGCCGGCTGTTCCTCTTCCCGTCTTCCTGTTGCATCCCAGGTAGGTTGCCCTGGGAACGTGCCGGTTGCCTCCTTCTCTCCTCCCCACACACACCCCCTTTAAGAGTCCCTCTGATGGGGAACCATATGGGGGGGCCGATTCGCCCTGTCGAGAGAAGAAATCAGTGTTACGGTGCATCATCCCGGCCCTATGAGATACTGTAAACTTATACGGTTGTAAGGCTAAATACCACCGCATGAGGCGAGCATTATTGTCCTTCATAGAGGAGAGCCACTGCAAAGGGGTATGATCGGTCACCAGTGTGAAAGAGGCACCAGCCAAATAATAGTGCAAGGCTCCCACGGCCCAGCGAATGGCCAAGACTTCCTTTTCTATGGTCGCGTATGCCCTTTCCCGCTGGTCCAACTTTCGACTGATATATGCAATCGGGTGTTCTTCACCTTCAATTATTTGTGAGAGGATGGCTCCAAGTCCGACGTCTGAGGCATCTGTTTGTAGAACGAAAGGCTTCTTGAAGTCCGGGATGTGCAGCATGGGAGCCTCACACAGCCTCTTCTTGAGGGTTGTGAAGGCTTCTTCTAAGACCGGCGTCCACGTAAGCTCCTTCAGCTGTTTTTCCCCTGTTACATCCGTAAGGGATGTTGATAGTGTTGCAAAGTGGGGCACATGTTGTCTATAATATCCTGCCAGCCCCATGAACTGTTGGATTTGTCTTTTAGTGGTGGGAGGGGGCCAGTCTCGGACGGCCTGTATCTTCTCCCACACGGGTCGAATTTGACCCTTTCCCACGCGGTATCCTAAGTAGGTCACCTCCCTTAATCCTAATCTACATTTTTTAGGGTTGGCCGTGAGTCCGGCCTCTGCTAAGGCCTCCGCCATCTTCCTTAAATGCCCGAGATGTTCGTCCCAGGTTGGGCTAAAGATAACAATGTCATCAATATAGGCTGCTGCATAGGCCCTGTGAGGCCCCAGTACCTTAGCCATCAGCCGTTGAAAGGTGGCGGCCGCTCCATGGAGGCCAAAGGGCATCCGAGTAAACTGAAAAAGGCCCAGAGGGGTCGCAAAGGCGGTTTTCTCTTAGGTGGATTGCGTCAAGGGGATCTGACAATACCCCTTGGTCAGGTCCAGGGTGGACAGGTAGCGGGCCTGGCCTAACTGGTCTAACAAGGTATCTACCTGAGGCATGGGGTAGGCGTCGAACTTGGATATGGCATTTTCTTTACGGAAGTTGATGCAGAACCTTGTGGTGCCATCTGGCTTCCCTACTAGGATGGGCTGGCTCTGCCAAGGGCTACTAGATTCTTTGATCACCCCTAATCGGAGCATTTGGACTACTTCCTCCTTCATAACTCGTTGTAGGTGATAGGGGCTCCAGCAAGGGGCTTCACGTACCACCTGCCCTGGCTCTGTGACGATATCGTGGTAGACCCACTTGGTACATCCCGGGAGATTAGTGAATACGTGTCGGTAGTCCTCCACGAGTGCTCCTAACTGCCCCTTCTGTGTCTGGTCAAGTTCCTCCCACAGAGGGACGACCTCATCGTGGTGGGTCTTTCCAGCAGGGGACAGAGGGTCTCCTACTAATGTCCCGGTCGCTTCCGGCTCTCGGTCCCGCCACTCTTTAAGAAGGTTAACATGGTATGTTTGCAGCTCGGGACGCCGCCCTGGTCGGCGGACCACCTAATCTACCGGGCCTTTCTTCTCCACCACCTCATAGGGGCCCTGCCAGGTCGCCAACAGCTTCAACTCCGACGAGGGTAGCAACACCAGGACTCTCTGCCCCGCTTGTAGCTGTCGGGCTTTGGCTTGCCTATCAAATCTCTCTTTCTGTTTTTTTCTGGGCTTCTAGGCCATTCTGGGTCGCCCAGGCCCCTATTCTCTCCAACCTTGCTCGCAGCCGGGTAACATACTCTATGACATTGTCCTGGTTGTTGCCCTTCTCTTCCCACCCCTCCTTTATGAGGTCCATGAGTCCTCGGGGTTGTCGCCCATATAGGAGCTCAAAAGGGGAGAATCCTAACGATGCCTGGGGTACCTCTCGGTATGCAAACAGAAGGGCGGGGAGTAAGGAAGCCCAGCCCTTGGGTTCCTCCCAGACGAACTTGCGGAGCATGGCTTTCAATGTTTGGTTAAACCGCTCCACCAGTCCGTCCGTCTGGGGGTGATACACCGAAGTGTGTATGTGATGTATCCGCAATAAGCGGCACAACTGCCTCATTAATTTCCCTGTAAAATTGGTGCCTTGGTCAGTGAGCACGATATGAGGGAACCCTGTGTGAGAGAATATTTTCAGCAGCTCCCTTGCAATTATCGGGGCCTTAATGGACCGGACCGGGATGGCTTCAGGGTATCGTGTGGTGTAATCCACTGTCACTAATATGTACCGATACACTTCTGCTGATTTTTCTACCGGCCCCACTATGTCCATGCCCATCCTTTCAAAGGGGGTGCCTACGAGGGGTAAAGGAATAAGTGGGACTGGGGCCACATTCCTCTTTGTGGTTAACTGGCACTCCGGGCATGAGGCGCAGTATCGTTTCACTGCGGCCCGAATCCCGGGCCAGTAAAATCGGGCTGTTAGCCTATCCCAGGTGTTCTCTTCCCCTAAATGACCCCCACAGGGCACCTCATGGGCTACCCGTAGTAACTCCCCCTGTACTCCCCGAGGGGCTAACAACTGGTACACTTCCCCTTTAGCCTCCTCTTTCTGCACCCGGTATAATCTGTCTTCTACCAACTTGAAAGGGGGTAGGTGAGTGGCCGGGGCATCCCATTCACCACCTGTACTTGCTCATATACATACTTCAACGTCGGGTCGTTACGTTGAGCCTGTATAATGTCTACTGGCCTTACTGTCCATGGCCTTCTCCCTTCGTCTGGTCCGAGTTCCTGGGTCCCCGCATTCCCTTGAAGTTCTTCGCTCTCTAGCCCGTCGGCAGCTTGTAATAAGGGTGTCATAGCCCCCCAGTCTCACCCCAATATTACTGGATGTGCCAACCTGGTGACCACCCCCACCTGTCGTTGCCCAACTTGGCTGCCAACCCCCAGGTCTACCCAGCAGGTGGGATAAAACTGCACCTCCCCATTAATACATCGGATCCCTACCTGGGGAAAAGAAGGGGATGGCAACCCCAGAATGCTGTCTCGTACCAATGTTCGCCCGCAGCCTGTGTCCACCAAGGCCTTGTATGGGTGACCCCCTACCCATATGGGGATGAGGGGTTTCTCCCGGTCCACTCTCCCTAGTCCCTCATCTCCATACCACCCTTCCGCAAAGGTACAATCCATAAGCGGACACTCCCTTTTGAAGTGGCCTGGCTTCCCACATTGATAACAGACCCTGCTGCCTGTTCCTCCCCCGCTTTCCCTGCCCTGCGTGGTTTCTGGGGCTTTTCCTGAGGAAAGAGGGGTTCCCAAAGGGACTCCCCCTGGTCCGGCTCTACTTTCTCCTTCCGGCCTATAGCCACCCCAGTCCCGGTGTCCTTCTTCCCGCCAAACCCTGGTCCCAGGGGTCCTGGTGTGTAGGTCCCGCCCTCTTTCTATCTTTGGGAGCTTCTCCTCTTGCCCTTTTCCCCCTTCCTTGCTCCCATAGCTAGCGGTCCCTTCAAATGCCTCGTAATTCTCGAGCAGCCGGGTGGCCTCTTCTAATGTGGTAGGCCTATGACGCACCACCCACGCCCGGCTCCCGGGAGGCAGTATTTGTATGAACTGCTCCATCATTATCAGCTCAGTTATCTCTTAGGCAGTTCTCTGCTGGGGTTTTAGCCACCGCAGGCAGTGGGTCCTAAGCTGCTGGGCCAAGGCCTGAGGGGGTGACCCGGGCAGATATTTCCCCCCCTAAACCGCCTCCTATAGGTTTCCTCAGATATATCCAACCCCCGTAAGATAGCCGCCTTTACCCTGCCAAAGTTTGTCGCTTCTGAGGGTTCCAGCCGGTCATATATTGCTTGGGCCGGGCCCGACAGGCAAGGGCCCAGCAAGAGGGCCCATTGGTCCTGAGGCCATTTAGCGGCCGTGGATACCCTCTCAAAGATATTCCAGAAGGTTTCGGGGTCATCTGAGGGGCCCATTTTGGTTAACCGCACCTGGGGTCCCCGTATCTCCCCCACGCCCCCTCCCCCTCAGCCGCCACGGCGTTTAAGGCTGGGGTCATGAGCACAGCCACTTCTTCGGCCATCTGGGCCTGGCCTCTCACCTGGTTGGTGGCGAGGTCAGCGGTGAGCTGTTGGAGGTACCCCCACTGGGTTTCTAATTGGGCGGCTTGGGCATCCACAAGCCATTTCAGCATGGTGTCTGTGTCCATGTTGTTCCCCAACCCCCGGCGGGTGGTGAGTTCTCCCTCTCGGGCCTGCTGCCTCCTTCTTTGGGCCCACCCAGGGACGCCACTTGTTGCCCTGCCCCTAGGTATGTGCCTGGCCAGCTCCTGTAAGCGGGGCTGATGGGGTGGGGAAACCCCCTTTATCTCTGGGGGAGAGCCTTTGGGACAGCGGGGTGGAACCCCCATAGCCCCTGGTCAGGTCTTCCCCCACAGGCTGAGCCTGATGCCTACCCACCCCCTTTTGTCCCGTGTCTTTGCCCGCAGGTGTTCTCTCACCCCTCCTTTTGTCCCGTGCCTTCACCCGCAAGTGCTTCTCACCCGTCCCTCAAGTCCCATTCTCCTTCCTTAGGGCCCCTCTCTGGGGTTGAACCTACAGTTCCTCCCCCCTAGTCCGGCACTCCGCGGTACCTTCCGGCGTCTGAGTTCCAACTCCCACCTGCTCCCAGCTGCCCCCTATCTCCGATCTCCGTGCTCCTTTCAAACCCCCTCCCCCACCCCCGATGTCCCCGTCGGGCTCGTCCTTCCGCTGCTGTAGCCCCGCCCCCTTGCGTCTCACCGCGGGCGCTTCCTCCGTCTCCCGCTGTCAGCGCCATGGCTGGCTGTTCCTCTCCCTGTCTTCCTGTTGCATCCCAGGTAGGTTGCCCTGGGAAAGTGCCGGTTGCCTCATTCTCTCCTCCACATGAGCATGTAAGAGGGGGGTGACAATTGGTGTCCTCTAATTTCTGAAAAAGGCTATTGACAGATGAATTAAACAACAGGGGAGATAACAGGCAGCCCTGGAGAACACCCTTCCTAATGTTGAAACTGTCTGAAAGCTGCCCTGCAGACCTTACCTCACCTTAGCCCAAGTATTGTTATAATAGGCCATTATATTATTAGTATAATTAGTATTAATAATACTATTATTAGTATTATTGCATTAGTATTATTACAAATTAGGCTGCTTTTATATGAGTGGCTGAATGTAGCGTGCTCTTCAACGCGCTTCCTGAAAAGCCCAATGGGGTGCATTTAGATGCACTGGAAGTAGCCGGGCGCCATAGAAATCGCTGTTCGTGCGGTCTTTTTGAAGGTGCATTTTGGAAGCCTCGATATTGGGGTTTCCAAAATGCACCTTCAAAAATACGGCCCAAGCGGCAATTCCTATGGTGGCCGGCTATTTCCAGTGTGTCTAAACGCACTCCACGGGTCTTTTCAGGAAGCGCATTGAAGAACGCGCTGCATCCGGCCACTCGTATAAAAGCGGTCTTAGGCTCTATTACAGGATGATCTAGCTTTTCCTATAGCAATGTTCTATTAAGGGAATCAAATGCAGTCGTCAGGTCAATGAAAGCAAGATAAAGGGTTGACCACTTTCTGACAACAAATTTGTGATGGAGATACTCCAAAGTAAAAATATGGTCAATTGCCGAGTAACCCGCCCTGAACCCTGCCTGACGCTCATGTAATATTCCTGTGTCCTCCACCCAGTCCAGCAGATGGTAAAGCAGATGTCTAGCAAAAAGCGTTGCCAATGTGTCTATAAGACTAATCGGTCAATAAGATTTAGGATGACCTTTATCTCCCTTCTTTGCCCTGTATAATATTTCTAAAATCTAGCCCTGCCTTACTGCTTCCACTGCAAAATTCCTAGTCCACCCTCTAGTCATCTTTCACCTTGACTACTGTAACATCCTCCTTACTCATCTCCCCTGCTCTGATCTTGCCCCCTCTTGTGGTGGCTACACTCATGTTCACTGGTGCCTTAAGTGGAACTGAGGGCTTTGAGGCACTCCTTGAAAATGCCAGGAAGACTGCTGGTTTCTTCTATCAATCAGTTTCAGCCAACCGGGTGCTGCAAGAGAAGCAGGAGGAGTTGGGATCCCCGCTTCACAGGCTGGTACAGGATGTGGCCACAAGGTGGAAATTGATGCTGCAATGTCTCCTGGAGCAGAAGGAGGTGCTGCATGCCCTTTGCTTGTCGAGGAGCATTGGAGCAACACCACTGACTGGGGAGGACTTGTCAGTGGTGGAGCAGCTGACGCAGGTTCTGGAGCCATTTTAGAAGGCTGCTGTGGAGGTTAGCGCGGACGTCTGCACTCTGAGCCATGTGATGCTGTGCTTCATAATCCTGCTTTGATGGATGTGAGCCGTGCTCTCTCAAACTGACCCGTGTGGGCCTGTGAGTGCACTGGCAAAGAATTTGGTAGTAGACAAGCTGAATAGGCGTTTCGACACCTTGAAAGTGAGTCGACCACATTTCCTAGCCGCGCTACTTGACCCACGGGTCAAGAAGAGCATGGCCGCATTCATCGAATCCTTCAAGAGCAACAAGGTTGACCTTGTCAATGAGGTGTGACAGTATTGCCCAGTGCAGGCGACCCCACTGCAAGGGGCTACTACTGTTTCTACAGGGGTTGCAAGTGGGGGCCAATCCACCTTGTTGTTTACTGGACTGGTAGACTTGGCGGCGGAGGAGGGAGGTGGCGGTGGTGAACCGGAGCAACATGATATGGCAGAGGCATATGTCTCTCAATATCTTGCCGAGCCCACCTGCCCTGCTGACACCGACCCCTTGGCCTACTGGTCCCAGAAAATGCAGGTGTGGCCCCTGCTTGCAAAGGTGGCATTGCGAGACATCGCATGTCCTCTCACGAGTGTATCGTCAGAGTGGGTATTCAGTGTGGTGGGAGACATCATCAGCCCACATCATGCCAAGATGGACACGAGGACTGTGGAAGAGTTGGTCTTTGTCAAGACTAACCTTCCCCCCTTCTTGGGTTCATGGAGGGTGATACCCTTGATGTGGGACCTGATGATGTATGATTGCCCAGCCCCTGGATATCATCTCCTGCTACCTTCACTCCCTTGCACCTCTGACAAGATTCAGGCAATTACATCAGCCTGCAAATCAGTCAGTGGTGGCATTGATGAGCCCGCAGCACCAGCCCTTGGTTTGCGCAGCATAGGCAACCGCAGCATGGCAACTTCCCAGTCAAACCACTCCACCAGGGAAAAGTAGTAGAGATTCTACTACTTCAGTCCCATGCAAATTTATATGTCCGCTGTGTTCCCGCCAACGATGATTTATTACCTCCTTTGACCCCATTCCGGAAGGCAAGGAAGTATTTTTTTTGGTGATATTATACAGACCTCTTGTAGGAGCTTTTTCAGAGCCCCACTGGGGTTCCACTGTGGGAACCCCATCATATTCCTGCGGGGCGTGTGGCATGCACAGTGCGTGCGCATTCACACACAGTTACAAACACACACACTTGTTCACCCCCTTGTGCGCCTCCCAAAAGTCTGCATTGGAAACAGCTAACCTCCCCTGAACCCCAGTCTCCTCCTCGCACTTTGAAGCCCCTGCTGTTGAGCGGGCCATGGGCATTAGATTATAGCTCTGCACTACAGCTCACTGGCCCCCTCGGGGGTAGAGGTGATGCAGGGCCACTTCACTGTCATGTGCTTTTTCCCACACCACCCAAATCTCTTGTGATGGGGGCTCTGTTTGTGAGCAGGAGGGTGATGATCGGGAGACTCAGGGTGAGTCACTCACCAGTCGCCACCACCCCATCCTCCTCAGAGGAGTGCAATATGGTGAAGGAGGGTGCCCCTGACAGAAGAGTGTGAGGCCAAGACTGGGGCTCAGGAGAGGCTAGGGGTTTCCAATGATGACTCTTGGGAGGAGCGTCACACACTGGAGGGCCCTTTCCATTTTCCACAACTGAGTGGACTGGAGCACCCCAGCAGGGCCCTTTCCACCTCAGCAGTCCCCCATACACACAGGCACCAAGCAGTCGTCCCCTACACACACACACACACTGGAGTGGAATGACCCATCAGGGCCCTTTCCATTTCCCACAACTGAGTGGATTAAAGGGCCCTGCTGAGGCACTCCAATCCACTCAGCAGCCCCCCCATACACACAACCCCCCCAGCAGCTGTCCCCTACACACACACACTGGAGTGGAGCACCCCAGCAGGGCCCTTTCCATTCCCACACCTGTCTCGTGGGTGGGGGCCCCCCACCCCCAGGAAGAGGTGCAGAGGGTATTGGGAGTTTGGAAGCTCTTCCTGGGGGTGGGGGCTGCCCCCCATGAGACACCCCTGCCTCCTATCCCATACACCCACACACTATGGAGTGGAAAGCCCCAGCAGGGGCCTTTCCAGCCCATCAGCCCCCCATCCACACACTGGAGTGGAAAGTCACAGCCGGGTCCTTTCCACCCCATTAGCCCCCCATCCACACACTGGAGTGGAAAGCCACAGCTGGGCCCTTTCCACCCCACCAGCCCCCATCTCATATGCACAAATTTAAAATTTGCCCACCCCCACCCCGAGGAAAAGGTGCAGTGGGCATTGGGAGGGCGGAACGCCTTCCTGGGGGTAGGGGAACCCCCCCATGAGTCACCCCATCCCCCCATCCCATATACATACACACTGGAGTGGAAAGCCCCAGCAAGGCTCTTTCCTTTTCCCACACTTCTGTGGAGTGGAGCACCCCAGCAGGGCCCTTTCCACCCCATCAGCCCCCCTTCCCATCATATACACACTCCAGCAGGGCCTTTTCCGCCCCAGCAGTCCCCCTCCTATATGCAAAACTTTGCCCGCTTCCACCCCCAGGAAGAGGTGCAGTGGAAATTGGGAGGGTGAAACCTCTTCTTGGGTGGCGGGGGTTCCCCCCCCAAGAAATCCCAGTCTCGCAGTGGAATTCCAAGCAGGGAAGACGAGAGAGCTGCAGGAGACAACAGAGACAACGGAGCAGACAACAGCCTGCACAATGGAGTCCCCTTTCCCCTGTTCCCCATTAGAACGCATCTTCCCATTTCTCTTCTCGTGCACCCACAAAAACCTTTCCCTTCCTATTTCTCCTCTGTCCTGTCCTTCTCTTCCCTTTAATCTCTTCTGTTAGGCTTGTCACAGGACTGGGAGCTAACTCAGTCCTCCCAGTTCTCCAGGCCTGAAGAAAGGCTTGTGTCCCAAAACCTACACCTTCAGAAGACTATTGGTGGCCAAGGACGGCACGAAAATTGAGGATTTGGAGGTTCAGGATAAAGGTAGGCGATGGAAACATGATCTATTTTGGTGGCCTGGTTGGGGGAAAACACTGCTGCAATGTAAACTCTGAACTGAACTTTCTGGATTGCTGGTTTCAGCCCTGCCTCAGGGCGGGGAGATGGAGAACCTTCACTGCCTGTCCCCATGGGGCTATGGTCAAATGGGGAGAGAGAGGGCTTATTTGTGGGGATTGATTTGGGATTGTTGCTGTGGTGTTCGTTGTGTAGGCCTATGGCATTGGAACTGTGGGCATTGTCAATTGAATATGTGGTTGTCAACTAAGATGGTAGATTTGGGATTTATTGATCTCTCTCACTCTCTATGCAGTTCTAGTAGCAAACTACAAACTGTGTGCTTGACTGACATCACGTGCCACTGTGCGAGTGTCCTCCACTGACAGTTGCTGTGATGATACTGTGAGATCTGACTTCTGAGTGCTGTGGAAAAAACCCCTATTTTTTAAAGAAAAAAAAAGTAGTAGCGGGCACTGCCATGGGGGCTACGGGGGCCATGGGGGCTACTGGGCACAAAGTGTAGTCTGGTGGTTAGCAGTAGTTAGGAAACAAATGAATCTATTCTTTACATGCTGTCTTTATTACAGGTAATTTCATTTTTTAAAAAAATTAAAATTCTCCCATTGATTTCAATGGGAAAAAAACCAGTACCGGTATACCGGTTTTAATCCAATAATCCGGTAATCCAAGAACCGACATCCGGTAAAACTGGTATCCTGTATTTTCAACCCAGTCCCACCCCTATTGCATTTGTTCTGCTCCCTTCGTCCCAACTTTCAGATCCCTCATGAAAACCTACCTCTTCTGTCAGCTTTCCCTGCTCCTGAGTCAAAAGTCTTGTCATGAGTGAAATGCCATCCTCATCCCTCCCTCACCCAGAAGCACATGCATCTGCATTTTCTCAACCTCATGAATGTATTCTTGTATCTCCTGATGTTCACCTCTTCCTTGTCTCTCCTAGATTGTAAGCCTTTTGGCGTAGGATCTTGTCTATACCTACTGATTGTACAGTGCCAGGTTGACTGCTGGTGCTATATAAATAATAATAAGTATATGTAATACATTATTATACATAACTGCATTCTAATTAATTAAAAAGTTGCTTGCCTGATCATTTGGTATGATTTATTATTTCTTAATGGTTTATAAAAATATGAGTGACATCCCAGTTTTCTGCTATTTGAGGGTGTATGGAAGTTTTGAAGCTAATTATCTCAAATTGCCCAAAGGTTACAGAGTGGCATCAACTGGTTTTCAAATGTACACATCGAGCAGATATAAAAACAATTATAAAATGATTGGCACACCAAACTTCCAGGATTTCAAAAATTCCTCCAGACTACAGGTCTGGTTGGCAATTTCACAATGTCAGATATTACATAGTCCACCAGCATGAGCAGAGCTCATTAGAAGACCAATAAAGCTGTAGGCAACTGGGTTTCAGTTCAGCTGGGACAGTGATAATCTCTCTGGGAAGCCGGAAAATTGCTGGCTAGTGGCTACCCAAGCACCCCCTTGAAACATGGTGGCAGCCGTTTAGTGTGTACAGTTGCTTCACACTGGAACCAGATCCCAGGCACAACATCAGTCACCAGCAAGGGAGAGAACAAAGAGACAACAGCCATCTTAAATTCTTGCAGCACCCAGCAGGATGGGAAAGCAGCAAACAAACCACAGGTATCTGAGTAATGGAAAAAGGCTTAAAACCCACAGGACCACTATCCTTCACTACAGCAAACATTGCTCAGACATGGAAACACTGGAGGGAGGAATTTTTGCTCTATCTGGATCTTGCCTTGGATGGAGAGGAAGCAAAATGGAAGGTAATGATCTTTACTAAAACAGAACTCCATTGAAAACTGATATTAATCATGCTTTTTTAGATGCTCTTTTTTGCTCTGTTTTTCGAGAGCCACATTTGGTGGCTCTTACAATAGCTCGAGAACTTGCAGTATAGGAGGGGAATAGTGCATTCACACATTACCAAAAATGCAGAATTATAATACCCGGTATTATCTTGAGTTATTATAATGGCCCATTTTGTAATGTGTGAAAGCAGCCTCATTCACAAAGATCCACATGTCACTGAGTCACCACTCTGCCCTGCTGACAGACATACCCTTACCTCCACAAAGATTGCCTGCTGCTACTTTGGTAATAGAGTCCCTCTCACACACTGCCCAAACCGTTATTTCAGATGACTGGTTAAATCTCAAAAATGTCTATTGCACATGCTAAAATGAAATACCAAGCTCTAGATCTCATTACACTAAATATAAATTACAGATATCAATATAATCTGCCCTACACATCCCTAGTAGTAGTAACCCTAATTGTTTTAGCTATGTTAAATGTCCCATTGTGTTTCTAAATGAAGTTGTGTTTCTTGTCTTGTGTTTCTAAATGAACATTTGGGTACTTAGCTAAACTAGATATTATTAATGTAAATGACAAGGTCATCTGTGGGGTACATGTAGGCAGAGCATAACCAGGCTGTAAATGTGGAATAAGTATCTAGATTTACGCATCCCAGTGTTAAAACTGGGGACATAAAAACTACTTTTCTTATACCAGGGCATTTAAAGTATGAAAACAGAATGCTCCTTTGTGGCTAAACATGCACCACAGGAACCAGCTCTTTAATACAAATATGCAGATTTTAAAATGCAAATAGGGAGCAACATTACCCTGAAGGAGGCCTGTAGCTTTTGAGAAGATGTATATTTTTCTTTTAATTTCACACAATGCTTTTCAAGGCTCTTGGATTATATCTTTCTACCAAAAAACCCCTAACAACTTTAAAATACATTAGTGCAACAATACAGTTGCCTGGGGAAGAGTGTTTACATCACTAATTTGCATAAATTTGCATGTGTTTATTTGTGTAAACAACTGCACATAAAAGGACATGCACACACCACTTGTTTCCAAACACAGCATCTCTATAGCACTCCATAGTATACACTTTCCAGTTCCATAGAACTGACACCCCAAAATCTTATACTGTTGCATAGTACAGACACCTCATCATACCAATATTTTAATATTTGGCATCTAGGTCAGAGACTAATATGACAAAGACATCCAATTTCCAGGCATTATGGATAAAACGGAATACTAACCCTTGTTTCTAAACAGTATAGGCACCTTCAACATACTGTACTTGCATTCCTCTTAAAAGATTAATCCTCAATGAGCTAAGATGATAGGAGCACATTCAGAGACAGCAGTCTGAGGCCCAAAGGAAAGCAGGATTTTTAAATTGCTATAGATTAGACTGCTTCTACACATGAAAAAAATGGGTTCTTATAAGTGCTCAAGATAATAGAGAGTGTAATAAATGCTGGAGTTTTGTAATGTGTGAACGCACTATTCCCCGTTTACGCACTGAGGTCTCACAGCCTTGTAAAGACCGCTTTTACACAAGCCACTGAAAAAGCACCTCCAGAGATACACAGGGAGAGAAACCTGCACGGGGAGCATTTAGACATTCTCCCCCCACCCCCTCCACCCCCCACTATTGGAAGTGACACTGCTCCCATTCTAAGCAGTGACCACCGAGAACAAGCATAGGTTTGGAGAAGCGGCCTTGTAATACCCTGTGTATCTTTGGAGGTGCTTTTTCAGCGCCTCGTGTAAAAGCAGTCTTTACAAGGCTGTGAGATCTCGCTGCATAAAAGGGGAATAGTGTGTTCGCACATAACTCGAGCATTTATAACACCTGGTATTATCTCGAGCACTTATAAGAATCCATTCTTGTTGTGTGTAAAACTGGCCTAAGTTCTAATAGTTAGAACTTATTAGAGGAGCAAAAATTTGGTTGTTTTTTTCTTGGTGCTTACAAGAATATTTTAGACAACAGCAAGAAAAGTAGGTTAAATTACTGTAATTTTGTTTCACCTATAATACCAAACAAAGAACAACATAAGAATCTTGAACATTCTTTATGGCAAACTGGCTTCATACTTAAATGAAGTATTTCCAATTGCATACAGCTGCATATAAGGGGCAACATTCTGTAGTGAATGCAAGGCATGCCTGTGAAGTAAAAAATCTAATATTATCTGCCACTGCCAGCCAGCCTTTGAAAATTGGGTTCAGTATTTTATGGTCTGTTTTCATCTTATTCAAAGGAAGTTTTTCCCCAATTCCATTTGACGTATAACAATCAGTCTAAGTAGTTTAGGTTGAACCATGTACGTACATTTCTGTCATTTTTCAAAGGGCAATACAAAGAAGTGGGTCTTTTGCTTTTAAAAAGCAAAGGTAGATTTTTTAAAAAAAGATCTCTACAGATTGCTTTTCTGTGACCCCTTTGATGGGTCTCTTTTTGCTCTAGAAATCCTAATCTCCAATTGCAAATTCTAGAGAAAGTGAGATTAACATTTGAGAGACATATCCAAAAAAATGTGTCACTTCTGAAAAGGGTGTAAACAGACAGATGGCAACCCTGGGGGTGCCCACGATGCACTCGTCACCCCTGGGTTTACCTGTCAGTTGAAAGGGTGCCTGCCAGATGTACAACCAGGAGTGGATTGGGGCACCTCTGGGGCAGCCCACCACAGTATGCTCCACAAGAACACAGAGCAGGCGACCCAAACCAAATGCAGAGGCTGAACATGGCGCTGTTACCCTTCTGTTGGGGGAGGGGGCCCTTGGTACACCTCCACGCCCATCCATCTGTTGCCGCGTTCCTCACTTTGAGAGTTGCAGGTGCCAGCTTTCTGAACCCCCTGAACTCTCCCAGTGTATGAGCCTGTCTTATTTAATTTTTTTATAATGGGTACTTTCAGACATGACGCTAACCACCCTTTAACCACCCTTGGTGGTTACTTATGCATGTTGCAGGGCTGTATTGGTGCCCTATGCAGCCCTGCAACATGCATAAATAACCACCAAGGGTGGTTAAAGGGTGGTTAGCGTCATGTCTGAAAGCACCCAATGTCTACCAATTCAGTGTCTGAAAAGCTAAGATGGGCAAGAAAGACTCGGGTAGAACTGGTTTGGAATTTTTGCTTCCCCCTTGTGAAAATTTTAAATGAAAACAATTTTTTATTTGGGTCAAAAACATTTGGGTTTCCAATGAAGAACAAAAACAGTAAACTCTCTTGTTCTGATTTTTTTTTTTTTAAATGAAAGCAGCAGTTCCAAAACTGTGGGTCTTGGTCCACAATTGCAGATCTCACTCATGCTGCAACTATCTCTGGTTGCACGGTAAGTGGACAGATTACTTTAATGAGCATGGGTTGGCCTTGGGCATTACTTATCTGCCAGTCCCACTTTCCTGCAAGTTGGCCACGGTGCCAATGAGGACTGAGGCTGCTTCTCTTGTGCAGCTAGGGTCGATCTGTAAGGTGGTCCATACAAAATTCTGGGGGATGACCATGTCTCATTTGTCAAAAAATTTGGGAATGAACTGACTCCTAAAATTGTTCAATGAAAGCACACATTTAAATTAAAAAAAAAAAATCTTATGTCAAAAGGCCACTTTTTTCATTCATAAAAGTATGTTGACAGAAAATAATGAATACACTAGATTTGGCCCAAAAGCGCTGAAACGTATTGAGTCATTCATTAGGATGTGCTACTTCATCCAATTTGATGATGGAGATTTATACAAGACAGACAGGATTGGTCAGCCAATTTTTTACTTCCAATATTGTGATACGAACATTCTGTGATCTTTTGATTCAAAAGGAACAAAACACAATAAATTCAGCCAGCTTTGCAACATCAATAATTCTTGACATATTGCCCCATTTTGCAATCTGATAAACTGACCTTTTATAACAGCATAGGCGAGAAGTTTCCAAAGTCCCAAGTCGGGCAGAAGGGTTAGACAACCAGGTTCTGTTGAGAATAACCAGGGGCAGAGTGCCCGAGACATTTCTAAAAGTCCCTTCTTAAGGTACTTGAATGCAAAATGTCAAGGATTACCAGTTTTCTGCAATTCAGATTTCCAATCTTAGAAGAGTCCATTAGATTGTCATCTCAGCCTTTGCATGCAGGCCACAAAATCCCACTCTTCCAGCACCATGGGGGAAAACAAATATCTGAAAATAAATGAGAAATAATACTATATCAGATCTTCCCAGGTCTCTTGTGCTAGTTCAAGAAACAGTTTTTATTCTTCACATGATAGCAAGCTAGAGTAGATTCTGGCAGCTCTTCCAAATGCAAAGAAGCTCAATCTAAACAAATACAAGGTATATTACAGACATAATGACAGCTAATTGAGACTGAAAGTATATGAGAAGGGGGAAATTTTCAAGCACACATCTTGAAGATGTTCTGGTACCACTGGCATTATGACTAAAAAATGAGTGGCCATGACTCATCAGTACTCTATGCAAATGACTCTCAAAGCTCTGTGTCCTCAGCTCCTTCTGACTTCTTTTCTGATGCCTCCTCCTGGGTGTCTTTTCCCATTTCTGTTGACAGCAAGCAATCTTCTTTATTACTCAAGTTCACACACACTCTTTTCTGACCTTGGCATCTAGGCACTTGATAAATAATGTTGCTTCTTCTTATAATGAATGAATTTATTTATTTGCACTGGCATACAACTATACAGAACACAAAATTTACAAGGATACATATAGTAAATAATCACGTTAATAAGACATCCTATAACAAACCTAAAGGACGAAAATAAAACAAGTATTCCAGTCTCTTGCTCTGCAAGCCTGTCTCTTTCCTTCCCTGCCCTGTTTCCCCAATTTGCCTACCCTTGTTCCCTAACCATACATCTTTCTCCCCAGCAAGACTGGACAGTTTAGACCACTATGGTTTTAACTGCTGGTTTAAATGGTCATAAACTAAAAAACAAAAACCCTGCTGGTTTAAACCAGTTTGAATCTACCTGTACTAAACAAACAAACAAAAACCACTGGTTCCAAGCAGTTTAAATGTGAAAAAAATGTTTGTTTTTGGTTTTTCAATCAACCGTGCTCCCTGAACCTTATACTCCAGCCCAGCCTTGCCTTTGATCCCTTGACCCAGCCCCAATTCTGACACTAGTTGTGGCCATGACACCCACACCCTTTCTTCTGCTAAATTTGTTCTTCCTCCTCCTACTCTAACTTCTGTGCTTTGTTTCTCAGTGCTTCTTATTCTTACAAAGATCACTCTGTTGCCATGCACCAAGCATCCACCATTCCCTTCCTCAGATCCCTCTTTGCAGTCCACATTTATTTGGGTTTCTTGCTGGCAACTTCCTCTGTTTGAAAATAGCTGCACATTTATGATTTGCTTCCTATGAGCCCCATGCAAAGTCTTTTGTTATCTGTTGAAGCGAAAGGCTCTGACTGGATTGCAGAAGACTTTGTATTGGGTTGTTTCTCCCATTATTTTGATTCCTTGTCCCTTTCTCCCTCCTGCTCTACTTTTCTCTGACTTCAGACTCTTTCTCTAACTCAGATTTTTAACATCATGATCCTCCTTTTTAACAGCTTAGCACTGATGTTAGGCTGCTGCAAGTCGCATTCAGTTCAGTGGGATTCTAGCCAGGTGAGTGCTTACATTAAACAGCCAATGGAGCACACCCTAAATCCATGAACAGCGCTATTAAAAGTTATGTTATCATTTAACAAAGGCAGTGTTGTTTCTTGATAGATAAAGTTGCATTTAATTTTTTCCATTTAAAGCAGAGATTCAGCCTCATGTTTTGTATGAAATATAAAAGGAATTAACCTTAAAAGTGATTGAAAACATCTTTTTGGAGTTCTCCAAGGTTTTGAAATTGTTGATTCCAAGTAAGAGGCATCTTTCCAAGAACCATGCTTCTAAAAGTGCTCTTCCATCTGCACTTGTCATTTGTGAAATGCTCTTGACCAGAGCTACCATTCTGAAAAGCTGCCAGGGAATTACAAGAGCTGATTTCTGCAGGTACAAAGATCAATATGTCCAATACTTGGATTATATGGCTCGACTTTTAGAGAGAACTGGAGAACTTAAACTTACTGAACAATGGGTAATTTCAGATGTTACGTGATCACAGTCAACCACCCTGAATCACAGTGGATTCAGGGTGGTGACTGTGAGCATCGTAACGTCTACTTGAGCCCCGCCAGATGTTCACCACAGTGAATCTCTGGTGGGGTTCAAAGTTAACCACAGTTCTGGAGGTGAGGCCGGTCTCATCTCCAGAACCATGGTTAGGTTCACCACAATCTGGAACAGGGCTGGCAATGGTGGTGATGCACGTCTGCTTGCCATCCCTGTACCAGAATCAGGCCCCAACCACGGGATGGGGTCGGGCGCAGTGGCCTCATTGGCCCCATCTCCCCGTGGGTGGGCTGCCGAGGGACCTCAGAGGGGTGGGGCTGAGAGGCCGCACATTGCACAGCCCCGCCCCCTCCCCACACAGCCCCAGCCCCTCCCCAAACCCAAGGTAGAGATCAGGCCGGCACGTCTAAAGGACGGCTGGTCTGATCACGGACCGGGATCCAAGATGGATCCCGGTCCAGGGTTCAGCGTAGTGAGCTGAAAGGCCTGTCACATCTGAAATTACTCAATAACTGAGATAGAGAGGCCCTCTGTTGGTTTGACTTTTTATGGCTCAAAGTACATTGAGCCAAGATGGACATTAGTGGTATTTTCAGACGTGGCAGCCCACCGCTCCATCACACCTTGATCCAGCCCTGGGCAGGATTTGGCCCAGGCTGCCAAGCAGACATGTTGGTGACACAGGTTGGGAAGGGGGTGGGCAGAGGGTGGGACAATGTGCATATGTGGGTCTGCACAGCAGCACCCTCACGCTGATGAACGTGGCCCACCCTCTGCCTTGACGGTCAGCCACAGCAGCCTATGAGGCCACCGTGCCCAAATGGAAAAGCCATAGACCCAGACTGGGGTCAGGTAGAGCAGGCTATCAAATGTGACAGGCCACTCTACCCTGATCCAGAGGTTTTTTTTATATATATATTTTTATTTTTTATTTTTTGCATTTCAGTTACAACAACTATATACACATTACCTAAAGAAATTGTGGACCATATTTGGGGAGAAACCCCATACAGCTGCGGTCCAGTGTTCTATTTGTACTTTATGTGACAAAATTTAATTCTCATATTTCTGTTAAACAGATTGACATTTGTGTTGCATTGGATTTAGAGTGTCCATATGCTATTCCAGACAGCATAAAAGCCCTCCAAGTCTTGGTGTAGCTCCACTTGAATCCGCTCCATTGTAAATACATACCAGAGTCTATTTATCCATTTAGAAAAGGATGGTTTGGACTTCGACTTCCAGTTGCAGACTATTGTATAAATTGCAGCCAGTCTTAATTGTTGGCAAGCCATTTTTCTTGCTTTCTTTCTTTTATTATTTGTAAGTCCGGGAAGATGCCAAGCAAGGCGACCATAGGTTGGAATGGGATTTCCTTCTGGATCAGATCATTCAACATTGGCCATATTTTTTTCCAAAAGTCATTTATATGCGGGCATTACCACAAACAGTGCATCCACGTTCCCGTCTCTTTACAGCCCTGACACCATTCTTTCGGAAAATCCTTGTTCATTTGGTTTAGTCTTTGTGGAGTTCAGTAGATTCTGTACGTAGTTTTTATTTGTGGTTCCTTTATTGCTAAGGATTTGGACGCTGTTTGCATGGCTTCCCACATTAAGTTCATTTTTTCTTTGTCTATTTCAATTTTCAGGTCATCTTCCCAGGCTGTCGAATATCTAGCATCAGGTAAGTTGAATAGTCAGCGTAGAACTTTGTATATCTGTGAGAGGATATGTCTTTGTGAGGAATCACCATACAGGACTCTTTCTAGATCATTAATTTTTCTAGTATATTTCTGTTTATTTGTCTTGTTATTAAATTTACTCTTGATTTTTGCATATAACAGAAATCCTGGGTCTACTTCAATTTTTTGAGTTATTGTTTCCAATGTCAATATGTCCTCTCCTACAAATAAGTGGTAAGCAAATTTTAATCCTTTTGATTCCCATTTCTTTTTTGTATCTTCTGAGACACCTGCCTGCTTTGTCCATTGTCCAAATATAGGTGTATAGGGGTTTTTGTCTTTTATTATTTCTGCCTTTTTTAGACTTGTCTCCCAGGTTTGGAATGCCATATGTATAAATGGATGGTCCTGTCCCCTTTGTAATTGGATTTTTTGCTCATATGTTAATTGATACTTTAAGGTTGAAGTCTTACACTGTTCTTTTTCAAGCTCAGTCCAATCTGGAAGGCCTGTATCATGGTACCACACCTTGACTCCTCTCAAAACTGATGACCAATGATACAGCTTTATGTCGGGCATATTCATCCCGCCCGTCTCCTTTAAAGTATATAAGATTGAACTCCTAATCCGGGGTTTCTTCCTATTCCAAATTATTCGAGAAATGACTTTGTTGACTACTCCAAAGTATTCTTTAGGTACCTTTATTGGTAGAGCAAAGGATGTATAAATGAGTTTTGGCAGTATTACCATCTTATTCAAATTTGTACAGACTTCCATGATATCTGTAGCTTTTTCCATACTTCTTCCTTGGATTTTATTTCTTCTAACAATTGCACAAAGTTTGTCTTATAGAACTCTTTCCAGTTCTTTGTGATGTTAATTCCCAAGTATTTGATGGTGTCTTTTTGCACATTAAAGGGAGTTGATTTTTGATAGTCCTCCCTTGAGAGCTTACTTTCATTAAATAGCAACATTTGTGATTTTTCAATGTTGATTTTGTACCCAGGTATAGCGCTAAACTGATTTATAACATTTAATAGATTTGGCATGGATTGGGGCAGATCTGACAAGAATACCATCATGTCATCAGCATACATAGCCAATTTATATTCCACCTTACCAATTTTTAACCCTTGTATTTGCTGCAAGTTTCTAATAGCGATGGAAAGAGGCTCAATTGCTATGTTGAATAGTAATGGGGACATAGAACAACCCTGTCTAGTATGCCTCGTCAGCTCAACCCCTGACGAAAGCTCCCCATCTATTATGATCTGTGCTTTGGGATTTCTATAAATTAAGTTTACCCATTGTAGAAATTGGTCTTTTATTCCTAGACCTTTCAGCGTTTCAAATAGATATTGATGCTCCACCATGTCAAAGGCCTTCTCCGCATCCAGGGATATGACTGCTGCTGGGGGCTGTTTGCGCCTGATATGGTGGATAATATCAACTACTTTATGTATATTATCTATATCTAGCCTGCCTGACATAAAGCCAGTTTGGTCTGGTGCTATTATATGTGGCATCACTTCCATAAGTCGATTTTCCAATATTTTAATTTTTGCATCAGTATTAATTAATGATATTCGCCGGTACCCACTACAAATCGCTAAATTCTTTTCTGGTTTTGGGCATAAAGTTATATAAGCCTCATAGAAAGAATGTGGCATTTCTTGTTTAAGAAATAAATTAAACATTTTGGTTAGCAACGGGCTAATTTGTGTTGAAAAGATTTTATAAAATTTGGACGGAAAACCGTCTGGGCCAGCAGCTTTGTTTTTTGTGAGGTGCTTAATTATCTCTTGCACTTCATTATTGTCAAATGTCCTATTGAGAACATTTTTTTGATCCATATTTATTTGGGGCAGTTTAATTGAGTGTAAAAAAATATTTATGTTATCTTTTGTGGAGTTTCCAGTCTTGTAGAGCTTTTCATAAAATTGAAAAAAGCATCTCTCCTTTGCTTTACCTTTTAAAATGTTTGACGTGGGGGTTTCCTGTATGTATGGTATGTCTTTTTTTTTGCCTTTTTTTTTTTTTAAACTAACCAAGCCAAGACTTTATCTGTTTTATTCGCTTTGTCATAATAGTAGGCCTTGGTATATCTTAATTTGCTGATTGTGGCTTCCGTTTCTAATAGATTTATTTGGGTTTTTAACAGAGCTATTTTTTTCAGCATTTAATTTAGGCTGTTTAGCCAGTTGTTTGATTTGTAGATATATTTCACTAATTTGTTTATTTTTTTCCTTTTTCAGATGTGCGCCCAATGAAATAAATTGTCCCTGCAGGACTACTTTAGCAGGTTCCCACAGAATTGATGGGGAAATTTCTGGTGTATCATGTTGAATAAACTCTGTGATTTGTTTCTGTATTTGTTCCTGTACCCATTTGTTATTCAAATAAAAAAAATTAAAACCCCATCATAGTTTTTGTCTTCTATTATTTATCTTTACATTTATTTCTAGTACTATAGAATTGTGGTCAGAAAAAGGGATTATTTGTATATAAGCCTTCTCACTCCTCTGCAACAAAGCACAATTAACTAGCATATGGTCAATTTTAGTAGATACTTTATGGGGATTAGAATAGTAAGTGAATTCTTGTGTATTTGGATGGAATACTCTCCATATTTATTTCAAATCATATTTTTCTATTAACGGTATTATTCTGTGTTGCTGTTTGTTCAGTCTAGTTTTTGTAAATAGATCAAGAGTGGGGTATTTAAATCCCCTGTAATTAGCGCCATTCCTTCTATTTCCTGTGCCAAGTTGGGAAGTATTTCAGTAAAAAATCAGCTGTGTTATTGTTGGTGGCATAAAGTGTTGTAATGGTATATTTTTCATCATTGGCAGTTCCTTTCAAAGTCAGGAGGCACCCTTCTGTGTCTTTATTTATACTATGGATTTGAAAATTCAGTGTTTTGAGAATTCCAATAAGTACTCCAGCCTTCTTTTTTCCTGTATTAGAATGGTGCACCTTATATAGTTTATTGCAAAATCTATAACTGTCCTGTGAGTAGATGTGAATTGTGAATATGTGTGGATGAGATGCTTGTATATGTTGCCAGACCCGCTTGCCTTTCGTTGGATTATTCAATCCACACACATTAAATTAAATTACTTTTAAATTTGCCATGTTATTTTCTCCCTGGTTTTTAAGTATTTTTCCTTTAGAATGGTGATGCTCTCATCCAAATAGGATATTTTTTGATCTTGTATATTATTGTGATCTTCCTGATCACTAATACATTGTTCCATGATGTCTATTCTTTAATTTATCCCTTCCATTTGAATTTTCTATCAAATTGGCATTAATTGTTGTGATGCCTTCTTTATTAAAGGTCAAGTCATCTTTATTTACTTTAAACAAGTCCAGTACCTGAAGCAATGAATCTGTGTCTCCTGTCTCCTCTTGCGGCGTTCTGTCTGCCATTTTGTGCTGAGTGGTCTTAGCTTTTCTGGTGCTGCGTCAGGGGAGTCAGTATCTGTCAATTGTAGAGTCAGGTTCTTTTTTTTTTTTGCTTGGCTCATTCCTCTGCAACTTAAATTGAGTCACAGCCTATGCAAACTTCCACAGCCCATGAAAACCCCGGGTCCGGCCTGGGGGAATATCCTGTGAGCCTTTTCAAATGTGATGGACCACAGGTGGCAACATTAATAAAACTGTGGCCATCTGTGGTACTATCACATCTGAAAATACCCTATATTTTACTTTCTAATGACCTGATCCTGTGAGGAGCTGAATGTCCCCCAAGGATGCAATAAACGAGGCTTTTCTCCCACCTCTTCTGATTGATAGCAATTATACATTGCAACTATTTGCACATTCCCCTATGCCACTTTTAAAGTTATCTCCTGTATTGCCAGGGCCACTGCTAGGTATCTCAGACTTTGAAGAGCCTGGTTTCTGAGGACCATAAAGCAAACAGGAAGACAAAAGGCAAAAAAGAAATCCAGCAAAAAACAAAACAAAACCCCAAACCATGGGAAATACATGACACTAACGTAGGCAGACATACAGCAGGATCAATCCCTTCACATGTTATAAAAATATGTGTGTAAGGGAATAATCATGATTGTGAAACCTTGGTTTCCAAATCAAATACTTTTGATTAAACAGGCATTGCATCCATGGCATCTAGTGAAAAAAAAAAGGGGGGGGGGAGAGGGATTTTCATGGACTTAACATCGTGCATGAGCGCAGCCGAAGTTTCTATGGTGGCAAACTTGCTAATCAGGCAAACTTCATTACCTCTTTTTCCTTGTCACAATATTAGGTTGATGTATGTTAAGCAGACAAATCTGAAGGAATAGATGTACAAAAGTTATCAGTTGTTAGTACATCTTCATTAGTTCATGTATAAAAACCTGGCAAGATAGGGAAGACTACTCTTGTAACCTCATAGACATCATAGGCAGCCAAAGGTCCTAGGAGGACCAATTTCCAAGTCTCACACAGTAGCAAGGTCAGTGTTCCTCACACCCCTGCACCACGAACTTCACCCAGCAAGAGAAGGAATAGGATGGGAGCCTTACACCCACTTACACAGCCCCTGTTTCTGGGCCACGGTGTGACAAACTGGAATTTGTTCCAGCTTTCCCTTGGGCTGAAGAGTATTTCCACTTCTGTAACAAGAAGCTCAGAAAAAACAAATGTGTTTTACCATTTGGCAAGAGGTCTCTCCAAGCAAACAGTCTCTTTTTTCCTTAGGCAAGGGATTATCTCAGAATAATTTACAGGCAAAGTTGTCCCCTTCTCATATGTTTTGACTAGTGCTGCAACTCAGTCCACAGTTTTCCTCAGAATTTACCGAGGACCAGGCTATTCAGTTCAGTTTGCCGAATATTGAATTTCTGAGGACTTGCCCGGTGGGTGAAGGGAATAGTGTAGTGGGGGCCAGGGGAGGGAGGCAATAGGCCAGTGTGGGCT
Source organism: Sphenodon punctatus (assembly GCA_003113815.1). Lineage (NCBI taxonomy): Eukaryota > Metazoa > Chordata > Lepidosauria > Sphenodontia > Sphenodontidae > Sphenodon > Sphenodon punctatus. The sequence continues at coordinate 5,819,409 of QEPC01000715.1, forward strand.
TGGGAAGGGGTGGGAATAGGCCAGCATGGGCCTGAAAAGGGGTGGGGGCCTAGCAAGGGATCGGGGGCCAAGCAGGGGTTGGTGGTTCAGAGGTGGTGCACCTACCCTCTGGAAAGGGTCCTGTGACACATGGATTCTTCCTGGTCTGGTAAGTTAAGAGAGAGAGAAAACAATCTGGGCATGCTCAGACATTTCCAAGATGGCGCTGGCAGTGTCAGCACACTGTGGGTGCCATCTTGGATGTGGTCAGCTGGTTCTTCTGAGCATGCCCAGCACCTCTAAGTCATATCTGCTCAGTGTCTGGCAGCTGTCAGGGACTGAATGAGGGCGAGTCATCTGAAGCTGAATCCTGACAGGATGGAGGTGATGCTGGTAGGTGGGGTGGAGGAGTGACTCCCATAATTGATGGAGTTTGTCCCTCCCTGGCCCCTCAGGTTTGGAGTCTGGGGGTGCTCCTCGATTCCCAGCCTAAGGGTACTTCTGCACCTGGTGGCTCCTTGGTGGCCAGTAGGTCAGCCAGTCTCCACCTCATTCTTCTCTGTCTCTTCTCTATTACCTATCCTCCCCACCATCATGCCTACTAGGGGTGGGAATTTCGGTTCCCCCGGTATCCGAAACTGCCGGTATTTTGCTGTGCCAGCAGTTTCAGATTAACCCGGTAATATGGGGTACCGGTACTGGTTCCCCGTGCCGGATTTTTTTACATTGCGGCCATTGAAATGAATGGCCACAATGTAAAAACAAAAAACAAAAAAACACCCACTCACATGCCCTCCCACATCCAGGCTGCGTGGGTGGAAGGGGGGACACCCACCACCCACCCTGCCCAGCCTGGATTTAAATTTTTTTATTTTTACCTGAAGTCTGGCTGCTAGTGCAGGCTCCGGGTCGCCGCCGCCGCGCCAGTGGTCGTGACCCAGACCCCACACCAGAAGCAGCTAGGGTGATCCCTGGGGTGGGGGTGGTTTATCCCAGATCGCCTTACTTGTCCTCCGGGTGGTGGCGGTGGTGGCAGCTGCACGGCTCTGGTCTGGGCGGCTTCAGTGCTAGTGGTGCGGAAGCCGCTAGTGGCTGGCTTCCCTTCAGCCCTTCACCCAGATCGCCTTACTTGTCCTCCGGCTGGCGGCGGCAGCTGCACAGCGCGGGTCCGGGCGGCTTCAGCACTAGTGGCTGGCTTCCCTTCAGCCCTTCACTAGGCCTTCCGGGGAACCTCCGGGACAGTTCCCCATTGAAATCAATGAAAAAAACCCGGTACCGGTATACTGGTTTTAATTCAGTAAACCGGGTTTTTGTAAACCAGTAACCAGTAAAACTGGTAACTGTTTTTTTGCCCCTAGTCCAACCCCTAATGCCTACTCTAATCTCTTGCCTTCCCTCTTCCTCCTTCTCCCCTCCCCCACCTCTTCCTTCCTCTACTTCTTTCCCCCCTGCTCCTCCCCCCCCCAGCCCATCACTTCTCTCCAACCTCCTCACACTTCCTCCTCCTCCTCGGCTACCTTCCCCCCCTGCTCCTCCCCCACCATCCCCCTTCTCCCAATCTTTTCCCCATTCCCTCTCCCCCCCCGATCAACTCCCATTCTCCTGCTCCCTTTGGAACTGTTGCTCCTCTGCCAATAAAGCCCCCTACATGCATGATCTCTTCCTCTTTCACTCCTGCCAGCTCCTTGCCCTTACTGAAACTTGAATCTCCCCTTCTGACTCTGTCACCCCTGCTACCCTCTCCTTAGGGGGTCACTCCTTTTCTCACCAGCCATGCCCTGAAGGCTGGAGTGGTGGCGTGAGTGTCCTCCTCACTAACACTTGTCAATTCCAACTGCTTTCTCCTTCCCCATCTCTCTCCTTTCCTTCCTTTGAGGCTCACTCTGTGTACCTCTACTCCCCCCTCCATCTCCATGTGGCTGTCATCTACCACCACCCCCGGCTCTCTCTCTTCTTTTCTCTCTGAATCTGAGTCCTGGCTCACTTTCTTCCTCTCTGACAATACCCCCACTCTCATCCTCGGTGACTTCAACATTCACGTTGATGTCCCTTCCCAGCCCTCCATCTCTCGCTTCCTCTCATTAGCCTCCTCCTTGAACCTCCAACTTTGGACCAACTGCCCCATCCATGCTAATAGCCATTCTCTTGACCTCATCTTCTCTAGGAACTGCTCTGTCTCCGATCTCTCCTTCAATCCTTATCCCATCTCTGACCACTTCCTTGCCTCTTTCAATGTCTCCCACTGTCCCCCCTCCTCTTCCCTGTCTCCATGCCCTTCCGTGACCTGCAGGTCATTAACTCCCTGGATTTTGCCTCCTCTCTCTCCCCCTTCTCCCCTCAGTCTTCTCCTCCTCCTCCCCTGACTCTGCCATTTCTGCTTTCACAATGTCTTTCTCTCCTCCACCCTTGACTGCCTTGCCCCCCTCTCCTCCCACCCTGCCCACTCCCAAAATGCCCGTCCTTGACTCACCCCCAGTATCTGCCATCTCTGCTCCTGCACCCATGCTGCTAAATGCCTCTGGTGCAAATCCCACTCTCATGCTGACTTCCTTCACTTCAAATTCTGTCTCTCCTCCCTTATTTCTGCTATCTCCCTCGCTAGACAGCATTACTACCCCTCCCACATTGAGTCCTGTTCTAGGGACCCCCCCGCTGCCTGTTCACCTTTGACTCCCTCCTAAAGCCCCCCATCCCTCCTCCTCTCTCTTCCCTTTCTGCTCAGGTTCTTGCTTCCTTCTTCACCTCCAAGATAGACAAAATCCGCCTCGACATCGCTTCCCACTCCTCTCCTCTTCCTACTCCCTCCCCTCTCCCTCCTCCCCTCCTTCTCTCCTGTCCTCCTTCCCTCCCACCTCCTTTGAGAAAATCTCCTCCCTGCTTTCCTCATCCAACCCTTCCACTTGCCCCCTTGACCCCATCCCCTCCCACCTCCTGACATCCATTGTTTCCACTGTCACCATTTCCCTCCTGCACATCATCAATCTCTCCCTCTCTACTGGCTCCTTCCCCTTCGCCTTCAAGCACGACACTGTCTCTCCTAATCTAAAGAAGTCCACTCTTGACCCCTCTGACTCTTCTAGCTACCATCTTGTCTCACTCCTTCCTTTTGCTTCCAAGCTTCTTGAATGTGTTGTCTACTCCTGCTGCCTTGACTTCCTCTCTACCAACTCTTCCCTTGACCCCCTCCAATCTGGCTTATGCCCCCTTCACTCTACTGAAACAGCTCTCGCTAAGATCACCAACAATCTTCTTGTGGCTAAATCTAATCGCCTCTACTCCATTCTTGTCCTCCTTGACCTCTCTGCTGCCTTTGATACTGTTGACCACTCACTCTTGTTGGCCTCACTTCACTTCCTTGGCTTCCATGGCTCCATCCTTGACTGGTTCTCCTCCTACAACTCTGACCGCTCCTTCAAATGTGTCTCTTGCCAACTCCACCTCCTCCTCCCTTTCGCTCTCAGTTGGTGTTCCCCAAGGCTCTGTCCTTGGCCCTCTCCTCTTCTCTACCTATACCTTGTCCCTAGGCAAACTCATTACCTCCCATGGCTTCCAATATCACCTCTATGCTGATGACACTCAGCTCTCTCTCTACTCCCTCTCTCTCTATCTATCGAAGCTTGCCTCACCAGCTGTGTCTCAGACATCTCTACCTGGATGTCTCAACGTCAACACAAACTCAACATGGTTAAACTGAACTCCTTATCTTCCCCCCTCATCCTTCCTCTCCTCTGTCGATCCTCATCGATGGGGTCACCATCCTTCCCATCCCCCAAGCCACTTCATCTTTGACTCACCCCTTTCTTTTAAACCCTACATCGACTGTTGCCAAATCCTGTTGCTTCTCCCTGCATAACATTGCTAAGATTCACCCTTTTCTCTGTCTCCTCTGTCAAAACCCTTGTTCATGCCCTGGTCTTCTCTCGCCTTGATTACTGTAAACTCCTTCTCACTGGCCTCCCTTGCTCTCCCCTTTCTCCCCTTATCCCTGTCCAAAACTCTGCTGCCAGGATCATTCACATCGCCCGTTGCTTCGACCATGTGTAGACCCTCCTCTCCTCTCTTCACTGGCCCCCACTTCCTGAACAAATCCTGCACAAGCTCCTAGTCTTCACCTATAAAGCTCTTCACAACCTTGCTCCCCCCTACTTCTCTGCACTAATTTCCCTCTGTACTCCGCTCCTCCTCTGTCCCCTCTCTCACCATCCCACACCTCTCCTGCTCCCCTAACCACCTATGTCCCTTCTCCCTAGCTGCCCCCTCCATGCCTGGAACTCCCTCCCTGCCCACATACGTCTCAACCCCTCCCTTTGTACCTTCAAATCCCTCCTCAAGACCCACCTCTTTCGCTCTGCCCTCCCCGAGTCCTCGCTCCCCTCACCTAACTCCTGCTGATACCCTCCATCCAGTACAATCTGTTACCTGAGGTCTGTGTACTCATATCCTCACCACACGGACCAACCAACCATCTTTCTTGATGTAACCAAGCCAAGCGCATGCACCTGGGACCTCACATCTTTGTGAATGTTACACTCCTTGTCTCTCTCCCTCTGTTCCCCTTCCTTCATCTCCACCCCTCCCCACCCTGTCTCTCAGATTGAAAGTCCTAGGGGAGGGACCATGTCTATTCAATTAATTTGTAAAGCGCCAGGTACATTGCTGGCACTATATAAAGGCTTGCTAATAATAAAATAAAATAAAAATAAAAATAAAATAATAATAATAATAATAATAATAATAATAATAATAAATTAGCTATTTTACTCTTCTTGGGCCTAAGCTCAGGTACTTTACACAGGATTAAACTCCTTTAAAGCCAGCGGGACCTGTGACTGATCAAGGGTTGAATTGGGCACATTTAAAAAAAAAGAAAGAAATATATTTTTGATCAAAGATCAGTCTCATTCTTTTTCTATGAAAACACTACAAAGGTCATTTTCTTCAGTTTTTGGAAATGATAACGACAGTTCATAAAGTTATTCAAACTGTTTCAATGAAAATAAAATTTAGCATGAATGAAACGTATAATCTTCCCCAGATACTGTGCTTTTTAATATTGTAGCTATCTTCCTTCTACATCTTGCTTGACAAAGAGCAGATTCTTTTATATTAAAATTGCTACTCTTTTTAAAATTCATACAATGAAAAGAATTCTTGTCCAAACTAATTGTGTGCTATTGCATACTCTTGATGGGTTTTCAGGAGAAATACAATATCTGACCTTTTGTTGACTCAGTTGCAACTAGCTTCTTTTTCCTTGGATATTGTGTGCTTTAATGTATGGCCTCACCATTTAGTTTTTCCAGTATGGTTCTATTGTAGTACCTGTTCCCTCCTTGCTACGTCAGCTTATGTTATGTCAAATCAAATCTTTGTCCTCCTTTTGTCAGTCATATTGAATTCCTATATGTCAAACATATGATGGCAAAAGGTTAGTCAAGCAAATGGGCTGCTTTAATGTATGTATTCGATTTACCATGCGATACATAACTGTTCCATTTAGTTCTGCACTTTCATTCTAAACTAATATTTTATACTAATTAGTAATTTTATTTTACAAATAAAAAAAATTAAAATAGAATTTAAGAGAGTAATTTCCTCCCCTCCCCATTTTGTTATTGCTCTCTCCTTCCACATCCCCTGTTCCTCCCACATCATCTATAATTTTCACCCCCTCCCCCAATACCATGTAATTTTATTTATTTATTCACATTTATACCCCGCCCCTCCTGAAACAGCTCAGCTGTAAGAGCAAGATCACTTCCCATCATTCTCCACTTCTATCCTTTTGTCTGCCATTCCTTTCGTGGCAGCACTATAAGAGTTCATGTAGAGCAGCTAGACACAGAATAGTGTTTTGGAAATCTAATAATCTTGCTTTTTGTCCTTAGCAAGACTTTTTCTAGCATCATTAAACTAGTACATGTATTCATGGCCATGAAAGGACCAGACTGTGCCCAGCCACTGAGTGAGTACTAGGGATGAGGAGACAAGAAATGCAACCTCTTGCACATGCTGAGTCCGCAGATGGACACACCTGCTGTTCTTGTGCATGCCTGGGCACGAGGCACTGCTTTATCACACTGCTAGGAGTGCACGAGGTCATACTTTGACTTTTATATTTGGGTGCAGGGGCTGAAGTGAGTATCTGTGCATCAAGTGACGTGTGTTAGCAGTTTTCGGTTGCTATGTCTAAACATCGGACTGTGGTCTGTACAGTCTATCGGGATCTAACCCCTCAAAGTACTGGCACAACACCAACAGTTCCACCACATGAATCTTTATTTTTTGTGATTTTCTCCAAGCAACAACAAAATTAACTGTGGGACATACTCTTACTTCTGGTAAACCTCTTTTACTGGATACTCAGCAATGCTTACAGGCAATAGTCTGGCAGATCATTCCAACTCCCAGGTTCCCTTGTTTAGGCAAGCCTTTGTGTAATCTTGTTTAGGTAAGCCTCCCAGTCTTCTCTGTGATAAAGCTTCTTCCCAGACTCCTTGCATTGTGGGGCCAGATAGGATCAGCACCTTGGCCAGCTCCAAGCCTGCTTACTTGAGCTGAGTACTTTCCCCACTCAATGCTAGCAGCATATTATCAGACTTTATAGTTCATAACTCTTGTAGCCCCAAAAGGGGTGTGGTCAGAGGAAGCAACTGCCCCCATAAAGGGAAAAGCACTTGCCAAACCTTGGCATGCTACTCAGTGGCTTTCTCCTGAAGAGACTTACATTCCCACTAGATTTACATACCATGCTAGAGTCCAAGGTCCTAGTCCTCATAGTAGCCTTGTTCAACCTGTTTATTAAGCTCATTTATATAAACAGAGGGAGGCATCAGGACATACTTCCTTACCTTGTAGAGCAGATTGTTGGTGGTTTAATTGTGGGGATGTGTCTAAGATGCCATGTCAGTGAGAATCAATTCAATTCAAACTCATGGGGTAAAAACACAAGGGATGGTGTCACGACTGGGCCCAGGGTGGAAATCCACCGGGGACATAGTCCAGACCATGTCTGGGCACCAACCATATATGCTTGTGGCCAGGCTGCTGTCCTGCCACCCACACAGTCTGGGGAGGGCCACAACAGATGTGCGAGTGGGTGGCCCCACACCCCCATTACTCACAGTGTCCCCCCCATCATAATAGGCATCCAATTATGACCAGCCATGCCTGTCAGCCATGGTGGGCCGCAATCCGGAAGGAATCATGGCGGGCCACAACAGATGTGCTGGCTCCTGTGGCACAGTCAGTCGGGCCTTAGCCTGGGCTTTGACTTTGGGGGTTGCCTGAGGTCAGAGCCTGGACTAGCTGCTGGCACAGCACAAGACAATTCCAGGACAACATCCAGGACTCCTCGGGCACTGAAGGGTTGGTTGGTAGCTCTGCTCCCCCTTGCTTCCTGGTCCCTGAACCAGCCTCAGAGTTTACCGGCAGTGGCAGTTGGATTGGGGACAGGAGAGGCACTCCCTTCAATTTGCAGGAGAAGTAGCAGCAACAGCTGGCTCAGGAGCAGGAGAGATGGCAGCGGAAGCTAGATCAATGGGGTGGAGCCACCTAGGGGGTCACCTCTCCCACCCCCCATCCAGTGCTGATCTTATTGCCAAGGCTCCCTAGGGCAGCAAGTTGAAGGGGGTGCCTCTCCCGTGCCATCCAACACAGAGCCTATTGCCAGTGGCAACAGTGGGGCAGCTTGATCAGGAACAGGAGAGCCATCCTCCTCATGATGGCACCCTAGGTGGCCGCCTGAGCAGTCTAAAGGTAGTACCAGCCCTGCCAACATCTGGTGGTGTAAAAACAGATGAGCTGGTGGCCCACGGGCCAAAGTGGGCCACAGCAGGCCACCATCACATCTTTTCTTACCCATGCTTTCCTGTTCAAAAACCATTCCTTCAATGCTAGGGGGAACACACTTGCACACAAAAAATTACTTTAGCTGGAGTGCTAGTTCTGTATGTGCTGCACTACTACACAGCTGTTGCGTGTAGGGAAGACAGCAAGAGTTTAAGCGGAGTAAACACACACAAACCTTACCCCAAATACATGAAAATACTTAAAAGTGGGTAAGGATGGGTTGGGTTCATGGTCCCATTATCAGCCAGAATTGGGACCAACAGTCAGTCATTGGAGTATGTCACCATAGTTTGAAGGTAAAAAAAAATGGCGCACACTTGAAAAATGTGGAAACCATGGGCATAAAAAGTGTATACCTGGAAGTTCAAAGCAACACAACTTTCTTAGAAGCTCTATCATTCAGGCTTATTCTGCATCAACCTCAGTGTAGGTATGAGTCAGACCCTGGTTTACATTGTATTGTGTAACTGGGAGAATGATAGTTTGTCACATACTGCTGTCCTATTTCAGATGGGAGATGTAACAACAGATTTTGACCAGGGCTTTAAAGGGTAGCTAACAGATGGGGCATCAGGTGCAGAAACACTGTTGATGACAATAATTTTTTTATATCAAAGAACTGAGGCACTCTCCCTTTGTTGTTGTTTTTGTTCTCAATGAAATAGGAAACAAAAAAGCCGTTCATTTTTCATTACTTTTCTTTCTTGTTTTTGCATAGGTTTTGCTTCACAAATCAACATAAGGATTCTCCAAAGGACACCCCCCCCTCCACTACATCTGCATTAGCAAAATCCCTACCCTCTCCCAGAAAGCAGATTTACCTTTTTCCATTGAAAAGTTTGATCTAATTTCCCAATTTCCATGCATTCACAAGAACCTGCTCTGTAGCAGCCTTTGCACACAATTCAGAGGGGATGGAAAAATAAAGGGAAGCAAAGCTTGAGACTGAAGTTTTGTGGGGGGAAGATGAAAAGAGACAGAGGGGGAAATGAATGAGAACATGGAAGAGTAGGAACGTGGGAGTGAGATAAAGAAGACAGAAACAACAAGGCAGGCAAAGGAAAGAAAAAGAATGAAAAAAGCAAGGGGAAAAAAAACATACTAGAAACAGTAGCTCATTAGTTATAGACAGGTTGTGCTGCCTCCAGAAAAGCCTACCTAGTGTCGGAGAATGACAGACACATCTGACTTCAGGAAAGAAATCAGTCCAAGTACATGCTCATCAAATATCTAGCATGCAGCTTACAGAGAATGTTGGCCCCAATGGATAATTTTATCTTATTCCCTTCTGATTATGAACACTGCCTATAATCCTTGGTTCCAAGGCAATGACAAAAGGGCAGCTACACATCTGAATATTTTGTCTAAAAGGCAAAACCAAAAAGTGAGTTCTCAGTAAAGGCAAGATCAGAAACTAAAGTCCTCGGCTTATTTGCAGAAGCAACGTGGCCAATTTTTGTAACCCAAAGGAGCTGCTGCTAGGAGAGTGGTTTGGTCTGAATGCCTACTGAGTCCGTGCTGAAACAACCAACGAAGTGCCAATTGGTGTGGTATATTTTTTACTATAGTGTAAAACAGTCTATACTTTTTTTTAATCTTCTGAAAGGCATTGTGGTCTTAGGTAGTGTAGAAAGAATTCTTCACGGCAGGTTCCATTTCTGTCAGAGAACCTCATTGATCTTATCCATGTCCAGTGGAATGCAGACCAGCTGTGTTCAGGTCCTCTTTCCAATCAAGATCTGGATTGCTCCTGGCCCCAGCACAGCTCGAGTTTACACATGTGCAGTAAACATAATATTTTTTTGTGCATGTGCAAAAAATATTGTGCAAGTTTTGCCAAAAAGTAATGCGTTTACTGAGCATGCACAAGACAGTGCTGTGCAGGCATTTTCTGAATTTGTAACGGTGCACAAACATTTTCCCCAGTAAAAAATCCATTGGAGTTCTCCATTCAGTGCTCCGAATCCACAGATAATTTTCAGGCGGCAGCAGCTGCCTGAAACTTAAATGCACAGTAACTCTCCATTATAAACAGGGGACTGCTGAAGTCCTGATTTTGCGGAAACCGCTTGAGCTACATTGCTGAAAATTTATCCATGGCTATAAGTTGTGAGGACCATCATATGTACGAAGTTTGAAGAAGATCCATCAGGAAAATGAAAATTTTGGACTGTTTAAAAGTTAATTGGTTGTGGTCAAAATTCACAGCATCCGTGCGATTTTGAATCATCAATATTTCCTTCCCCTGGATGAGCTGAGCCCCCAAGCTTCACAGACTTGCAGCATGAAATCAATAACAACTGTTTCCAAAATATGATAGTAATTGGTGCAGCCAAAACGGAGTTATTATTAAATTAAAAATCAGTTCTGCAGACTCATGCATGCGCACTTGAGGGCAAGAAACACAGTTCGGTTCTGCAGCCTCGCACATGCTCAGTTGAGCAGATGCTGACCTGAAAGGTACATGACTCAACTTTTAAAAATCACGCAACTTTATGAGAAGGCAGCTCTGTCATAAAGACTTTACACTCCAGTCAGTTTCGTGTCTGTTACACAGCGCCCCGTTTCCCCGGCTCCCAGAGAGGGCAGAGGAGCGGAGCCAGGAGGCGGGGCACTGTGTATCCGACATGAAACTGACTGAAGTGTAAAGTGTGTGTGATGGAGCTGGCTTCTGAAAGATACGTGATTTTCAATAGTAGGGTTTAAAATCTACTTTTTACAATCACGTATCTTTCAGAAGCCAGGTATCTTTCACGTAGCTTTCAGAATCATGCAGCTTTCAGAATCATGCATCTTTCAAAAGAAAGGTGGTTCTTTCCAGAATAGCTGGCCAGGTTTTTGCAAGAGAAGAACATGATCTCTTCTTAGGGCACTCTTTCTTTCCAGGGTGCACACAGGGTACAGCAGCACCCAGAAGGTAGGAACTGGAATTCCTGGCAAGGGCAGCAGCAGCCACCTGCCCTGAGTGGATTATGGATTGGGAGGACGGGATTGGTGCAGAGCCAGTCCGTGCTCAGCCGGCGCTGTGCCTGCTGTTTCCCCTGATTTTTGATCACCTGGCTGGCTGGCTGGCTCTGTCACACAGACTTTGCTGGTGCTCCTCTGCAAAGTTGCTCCACAGGTGTGGCGGGGTAAGAGGAGGAGACCCGGAGGGGCAGTCATTCTCCTGCTTCTCCTCCCCGAGTGCCCCCTCCTGCCCCTAGGAAAGTTACGTGATTTTAAAAAGTACGGTCACTTAGCTTTCCTTAACACACAGCATAAGGAAGAGATGCAGCTAATTAATGACTGCAAATTTTCGTAGTGCATTAAGTCTGTGCTTTACATGTATACAAATTTTATACAATTTTATACAATTAATACAATAAAGTGTTAACAATGTGAGTGTCCAAAACTTTATACAATTCATTCTACACAATGCAGTTGTGCACAAACAGACTTAATGCACTGTGAAAAACTTGTATGCTGTTAAATTATGATAAGAAATTCATGTTTAATAATGGGAAAATGTGAAAGTTTAGTTATTGATGAACATGAATATAAGTATGTATGGTAAGGAATTAAGAACATATATTACATGTATGTTGATGATGGTAAAATATTAAATATTGGTCAAATTTTGAAATAATTTCAATGTTTTTTGGTGTTTATGTTTTGTTGCAATGTATGAAGTTGAAGCTTTTTTTAATTGTAATTGTCCAGATTTTTTTTTTTTTATTTGAAGAAAAATTTTGTGCATTTAAGATTTTTTTTAAATGGTTAAGTTTTTTGTTTTGGTTAATCTCTTGTGGATTTAGAAGGACTGCTCCACTACAGTCCTAGTCTTAGGTGAGGACACTAGGGATGTTGAACCAACTGAAATAATCATAGCTGCTTCTAGTTCATTAGTAGCTTTTCCCTTCTGTTCTTATGATGTTTTCACCTGATGTTCCATGCTTGGAACATCAGGTTCCAACACTGTTCCCCTCAGCTACAAATGTTATTAGAAACTTTAGCAAATATTAGATTTAAAAAGACAGGTGAAAATAATGCCTCTTTAGTACCTTCAAACAGTATAATCTTTTCTTGTCATCAAAAGGTAATTCATTGCTAACAAGACAAATGACATTCCCACCAATGTTCTCTGAATTTGGAAAGCAAAATCCATTTAAATCTCTCACACAATGGATGACAAGCATTAATAGCAGCATCCACAACATCAACACTGTGAAGGTAGCAATACATTGTACTGCAACTTTACCATGACTAAAGACAATTAATTCTAATGGAATGTGGCAGCCCATCTTCTGGTAGGATTTGGCCACTGGGAGCATATTACACCAGTGCTCTGTTCTCTGCACTGGCTGCCGTTGGTTTTCCGGGCCCAATTCAAGATGCTGATCTTGGCCTATAAAGTCTGAAATGCCTACCTATCTGCAGGACCGCCTCACTCCCCGGGTCTTGGATCAACCCCTGCGGTCATCTGGGGGTGTCCTGCTCGTGGTCCCCATGAGTCTTCTGGGGGTAGGGTGGGGGTCATGCAGGGAAGGTCATTCTCGGTGGCTGCACCACAGCTGTGAAACTCTCTTCCAGTGGAGGCCTGGCTGGCCCCGGATCTTCCCTCTTTTTGGAGAAGTTGTAAGACCTGGCTGTTCTGCTAGGCATTTGGTGGGGGAGATGGGTGAGGGCATGGAGGGGTTTTGGATATGTGGGGGTTATGGTTTTTTCTGCTTTTTCCCCTCCTTTTAGTTGTTTTTAATTACTGTTTTAATGTTTTATGGATTATAAGACACCCCAAGCTGCTTATAGCAGGAGGGACGGGGGTAGTAAAATGTTATAAATAAAATAAATACATTAATGAAATAAATAAATATGGGGCAACAAACTCTGAAATAGAGCTGAAATAGTCCCCCCCCCCGCCCAAGATATGTAGATCCAAATATAACCTACTTGAACAAAAAAAGAGTTAAATTAGGTAATAACTAGGGCTGGAACAAAAATAGCCATAGTTTCCGAAAGAATCTTGCAACCCTAGCAAGATCTTGTGAGATCTCACTAAAGTTTTTGAGAATCTTGCGAGATTCTCAAAAACCTTAAAATATCCTAGAAAACGCTCCGAGCAGGCACAAAATTGCCACCAGGACTGTTCTGTACATACACAGTCCTTTTCCAAGACACTAGTGCTATAGAAATACTAAAAAATAATAGTAATTAGCTTTTCCAAGTAACATTGGCACCATTTTGGAAAATGAACATGCATGTGCAGGACACCCTGGCATCCATTTTGCACATGCTCAGAGCATTTTTAGAGTATTTAAAGTATTTCGAGAATCTCGTGCGAATGGCAGCGACAACGGCTGCTTCTTGTGAGATTATCGACCTGGAAAATCTCATCAAGAGGTCCATTGACAAGATTTTCACAAAGGCTGAGATCTAATTTCAGCCCAAAATGGTTATTCTGTTTTGGTTATTCTGGTATTTTGGTTATAACATTTTGGCAATTTCGGCACTATTTCACATCCACAATTGAGCAACATGAGGGGTCCTGAAGCAGGGTATAGGTGGGCCCTGCTTCTGGCAGAAGTCATGGACACCGCAGCCCCCACACTTCTCTGAACATCAAGGCACCCCTGACCACCATGGTGAGGGAGTGGGTCACGCCAGGTGCACCCTTCACCAAGGGGGGCATGGTGACGCACAATGCTGCCACATATTGAGGGAAGTCCGCGAGGGGGGCTTCACCAGCATTCACCTGGTAGAATTCCTCCACGTTCCTGATGCTTGAGCAGCTTCTCAAGCAGAAAGCCACCTTGCATCAGGTTCAACTAGTGATGGACAGTGGGGCACCTCCAGGATACTATGGGGAGGAATGGGAGATCCTGGAGCTCTATGGACACTGGAAGGGTGAGCTGGTGGAGAGGGTCCAGCAGGCAGAGAGGGCTCTGGAGAGTGCACGGCAGCAGCAGCAGGATGCCCCTGGGGATGGTGGGAGTGGGAGCAGCTGGTGGGGTCTATTCCTGCACCCAGCCCTAGCAGTAGCAGCACCAGCACCCCTATTTCTTCTAGTTGATGTGGATGGACATCACTCCCTGCCTGTAACGTAGGCCCCAGAACCCTGAGGGTGGGTCCTGGGACTGGAGTGTCAGCTTCTAGATGATGTGGATGGACAGCCCTCCCTGCCTGTACCATAGGTCCCAGGACCCTGATGGTGGGTTCTGGGGCTGGAGTGGCTGTTTCTTGATGCAGTGGAATGACAACTCCCAGTGATCAGAATGATGGCCCCAGAACCCTGAGGGTAGGTCCTGGGGCTGGAGTGGCAGCTTCTTGATATGGTGGAATGACAACTCCCCATGAGTGGAATGACAGCCCCAGAACCCTGAGGGTGGGTCCTGGAACTAGAGTGGCAGCTTCCCGAAGTGGATGGACAGCCCTCCCTGCCTCTAATATAGGTTACAGAACCCTGATGGTGGGTTCTGGGGCTGGAGTGGCTGTTTCTTGATGTGGTTGAAATAAGGCTCTCTGTGAGTGGAATGACACCCCCCAGAACCCTGATGGCGTGGGTCCTGGGGCTGGAGTGGTAGCTTCTGGATGCAGTGGAATGCCTGCTGCCACAAACCTATGCAACTAAATTTAATACAATCTAATATCTATACAAAGGTCTAGTCCTACAAACACACTAAATATTAAAACTAAATCACTAAACACTATCTCTGTCTCTATCACTAAGCTAACTTCTATCTATCTATCTATCTATCTATCTATCTATCTATCTATCTATGGGATGGGGGGGAAACACAAACAACAGAGGGAGGGGTACAAAATAGGGATGTGTGAACAGAACTCAGTTCGGATATTCAGACGTTTGGTTTGTTTGGTTTGAAATCCGAGTTCGGGTTTGGTTGTTCAGTTTGGCGGAGTTTGGTTCAGCTGAAGTTGGCTGAACATCTGAAAATAGTGCTATTAATACCGATACCGAAATCAAATATTTTTTTTGTATTGGTATCATTTGGCCCTGAAACCACCCCTGGTCTCCACTCCTGGTGCCAGGAAGTCTGCTCCTCAGCTGCCTCCCCCTTCCTTTCTCATCCAAAGTCACATTTTTTCCCACCCCCGAACTCATCCGAACTTTTCCGAACTGTTCGGCCATTTGAATGTTCAGTTGGAATGTTCAGTTCGGTCATCTGAACAGGCCGAGTTTGGCCCGAACTCCGAACATCTGAACCACATTCGCACATTCCTAGTACAAAACTGAAATGAAACCTAAATCAATCTAATCCTACTGTAAATAAATAAAAAAACAGGGGGAGGGAATCAGGGATGGAATATATAGAGGGAGAGGGAAAGGATTCAATGGACGGGGGAGGGAAGAACAACACAGGGAGGGGTAAAAAAATAAAAATAACTCCTAAATCTATCTAATCTAAGGTAAATAAATGAAGCTAGGGAGGTAAATGTGTGGGAATGGGTAAAATAGGACGAGGATGGGAATGGATTGCTAGGAAAGCAAACTGCTGGGAAAGGGACACTTCTGGAAACACTGCTGAAAGGATCAGTGGCTAGCTCAAAAGGATTCAGAAGGGGGGAGGGCAATGACTTTTGTTACTTGCTGTGCCCACCTTTCCACAAGCCCCATTGACTCTGTGTAGCCTTGCTTGTGGCCAATCGCAGACAGCAAAGCCAGTGGTCAAAGGGAAAGAGGGATTGTGACTGGGCAGGCAGGCTGCTCTTCCAAGCCTCTCCATCCCTGGCACCAGGAAGTCTACTCCTCAGGTACCCCCCCTCCTCCCCGGGCTTGTTTACCCTGTTTTTTCCTGCCCGAACTCATCCGAACATACCCGAAGCTTTCCCCACCAAGACAACTGCCAGCCCAAGACAAAGTAAGAAAGCTGGGTAGGGAACAGCATGGCTTCCTACTCCCAACCCACTTGAATTTCTCTAGGTTGGGAGTGGAGAGGAGCCAGAAATCTTGCAAGAATCTGAATCGGGGTTGAGATGTCTGCAAGAACTCAACCCTGATTCTTGAGTCTCACAAGATTTTCATGAGAATAAAACCTATTCTTATTTCACCCAAGTCCACGTTTTGTTTCCCATTTTTCTTTTGTGCTATAGTTGGTAGCGTAAAACCAAGTAGTTCAACCATTTGTATGTATTGTCCACAAAGTGTGTTTGGACAGCATGCTTCCCTAAGATGTACTTTAAACAGAGTGTTATTCACAGCTTGCCAGTCATTCCCTAATCCTTTCATAATTTTAGGATGAAGACTATGATAGGGAGGGCCATAATTTATTTTATTTATTTATTTTGTTCAATTTGTATCCTGCCCCTCCTGCGAACAGCTCGGGGCGGTGGAGACAGGATTCTGGGGTCGATGAACCATCGGTCTGACTTAGGGTGCCTGAATGCCTGAAGGAGGCTGTGGTTAGGCCCCTGCTCAAGAAACCATCTCTTGATGCTTATGCTCATGCCAGTTATCGGCCGGTCTCTTATCTTCCCTTTTTAGGGAAGGTTATTGAATGGGTTGTGGCACAGCAGCTCCAAGAACACCTGGACCACACCGGTTTCCTTGACCCCTCTCAGTCTGGGTTTCGACCTGGGTATGGTACGGAGACTGCATTGGTGGACTTGGTTGATGATCTCCGTCTGGCATTGGACCAGGGTCACCAGGCCTTACTGGTCCTGCTAGACCTTTTGGCTGCGTTCAACACAGTCGATCATGAGGTGTTGGTGACTCGCCTGCGGGACCGTGCCTGGATTGGCGGGACGGTCTTGGACTGGTTTCGTTCTTTCCTGGCTGGGAGAACTCATCGGGTGGTCTTGGGGGAGTGTACGTCTTCCCCCCAGGACCTCATGTGTGGAGTGCCGCAGGGTGCCATTATGTCCCCCCTCTTGTTTAACATCTATATGCAGCCATTAGGGGAGATCGTGAGAAGGTTTTAGGGCATGCAGTGTCATCAGTATGCTGATGACACTCAGCTCTACCTCTCTTTTTCCATCGACCCAGGCCATGCAGTCTCTTTATTTTCTAAGTGCCTGTCAGCTGTGGGGGCTTGGATGAGGTTGAGCCATCTGCAGCTGAATCCTGACAAGATGGAGGTGATGTTGGTGGGTGAGGGCCTGGGGGGCCTGCGAGTGGTTGAATCTCCTCTTGTGGGTGGGGTGGGGTTCGCCCTCCCATGGTCTCGCAGGTACGGAGTCTGGGTGTACTCCTTGATTCATGGCTCAGTCTGGAATCTCAGGTTGTGGCTGTGGCGGGGAGTGCGTTTCGGCAGTTACATCTTATCCCACAGCGTCGGCCGTATCTCTCAGACTCCGACCTCACCACTGTCATCCATGCCTTCATCACCTGGAGGTGATGCCTAGTATGGCACTTATTATGTTCTTATGGCACTTATTACGTTCCATATGTCTTCATATGGAAGTCTATCAATCCTTTACATCATTCTTGTTGGTCTTTTCTGAATGTTTCCCAATTCTATTCTATCTTTCATGAGAACGGGTGACCATAACTGCACACAATATTCAAGGTGGGGTTGTACCAAAGATTTATAAAGCAGCATTATGATATTTTCCTTTTTATTTTCTGTTTTTTTCCACAATAATGCCTAGCATTCAGTTTGCCTTTTTGACTGCTGCTGCACACTGAGCTGATGTCTTCAAGGAACTATCCACAATGGGGCCGATCCTATGGCCTGCACGCGCTGCATGCAACCTGCATGCACACCCAGCTTTCACACAGATCTATTACAAGTACGTTGTGCTACACAGAACCCATGTGGGACGCACGGGGACCACACGCAGAGGGGGGGGGGGGGGTTGAGATTGTAGCCAATGACTCCAAGATCCTTTTCCTGAGTGGTTACACCCAGCTCAGAACCTAGTATTGTGTATGTAAACTGAGGATTATTTTTCCCTATGTGCATCACCTTGTACTTAGCAACATTGGTTTTCATTTGCCATTGTATTGTCCATTCATCTAGTCGTGCAAGATTCCACTGTAGTTCCTGACAGTCTGCCTGGGTCTTAATTATCTCCAGGAATTTGGTGTTGTCTGCAAATTTAGCCACTTCACTCTTTACCACTTTCTCTCGATCATTAATGAATATGTTAAACAATACAGGTCCAGTACTGACCCCTGAGGTACCCCATTGTTTCTTTCTAGCTTGAAAAATGACCTTTTATTCCTACCCTTTGTTTCCTGTGTTTTAACCAGCTACCAGTCCATGACAGGACTCTTCCCCTTATCCCATGACTACTTAGTTTGCTCAGGAGTCTCTGCTGAAGGACTTTGTTTAAAGCTTTTTGAAACTCCAAATATACTATATCAACTGACCCCTATCCATGCGCTATTAACAATCTCATAAAATTCCAATACATTATTGAGGTATTTCTTCCCTTTGCTGAAGTGATGTTGGGTTTTGCTCATCAAATCATATTTGTCAACATGCAAAGGAATTTTTTTAAAAACCAAAACCCTGCCAAACAATGGTCTCCACCAGTTTGCCCAGTACTAATGTCAGACTTACCTGTCTGTAGTTTCAGGGTCACCTCTGGAGCCCTTCTTCAAATTGGGGTTACATTTGCTAACCTCCAATCCTCTGGCACAGAGGAGGATTTTACTGATAAGTTACATATTACCGATATCTGATAAAGGACCCTGTGAGGTCCAAAAGCTTATATACCTCCACCAGCTGCAGTGGTCCAATAAAAGATATCACTGTACTATTTCATGTTTATTGCATGTTACCAATAGTAGTTCAGCAATTTCAAATTTGAGTTCTTTCAGTACCCTTGGATGAATACCATCATGCCTGGCTAATTTGCTAATGTTTAAGTTATCGATATGCAATAAAACCTCTTTTGGCATGACGCTAATTTAAGATAATTCAGCAGATTCCTCACCAACAAAAATTAGTTCTGGTGTGGGTTTCTTGGTCTCCCCCTCCAATCATCCTCTGCAGAAAAAACTGATGCAAGAAACTGATTTAGTTTCTCAGCAATGGCAGTGTCATCTTTAAACACCTCCTCTGTTCCCTGATCATCTAAGCGAACCAACTGCCTCTCTAGTGGGTTTCCTGCCTCTGATGTACTGGGGGGTGGGGGGAGTGGGTGTTGCTATTGGATTTGGTTTCCTTAGCAAGTTGTTCCTCAAATTCCCTCTTGGCCTGTCTTATCATGGTTTTACACTTTATACCAATGTTTGTGCTCATTCCTGTTTACCTCATTTGCAGTACTTTGAAGGACATTTTTTTGGCTCTAATAACCTCCTTAACTTTGCCTTGCTCTTTTGATAGCTGGTATCAAACTATATCATGCACCTCTCTTGCAACTCTATTGTGCACTTGGATGAATGAGGATTGTGCCTTGTGTCTGTATCATACTTTTGACATATATAAAGTACTAATAAATGAGGGAACCTTAACCAAGTATACTTCAAAATTGTTAGCAGCCAGAACAGTGTTCATTTAGAAGCGAGCAGCTTATTTTGGAGGCACTTCCAAAAGCCTGGCCAACTTAAGGTTTCTCAAAGTGAGTGACCTCTTATTTATTAGCAGCCTTTGGAAATCTTGGTCATCGTGTTTTTATCTGATGATTCATGAGAGGCACTAGATCCATATTTCAGCAAATAACATTTGTATTTGGATCAACATTAAAAAAACATCTTAATGATTTTGTCTATCAATAGAAGTTGGTATAATAAGAATCACCACCTTAACTATTCTGCCTCTTGTCTCCTATATTATACTTTAGACCAATATGGAGGATGCACTTATGCCACATAGTTCAGTATTGCCTTCCCTGCATATGAACAAGACATTGCTGTGCTAGGATTTTTAAAAATACAGAACGGTGCACAAAGATCCACCACAGCAAAAAGTATTACAAATCTGCAGAGATTCTCTGCAGATTTCAGCCTTATCCTTTGGTGCAGCTGGCTCTCTAAGGTATGAAGTAGTTTGTTCTGTAGAAATGCCTTGCCTCCTCTCATCCTTTTCGGGAGCATGACAAGCTTGAGGGTACTGTGATTGGCTCTTTCTCAAGTCATACTAGAGAGTGGGCAGATATATTACATCCCTCCCCTTGCCTTTACACATCCCATCATGGACTGGACACAATCTGGCTCTAAATCAAGTACGTCAATATTAATACATGCAATTAAAAGATAGTAAAAACATAGTACTATAATAAATAATTTGCTCTTTTTAGTACCTGTTGGTCTCAGGGGTTTTAGTAAAAAGTAGATCATTAAGCTTTAAAAACATTAAGAGAAGCACAGAAGATGAACAATGTTTCCCCCATTTTTTTATGCAACTACAGTAAAGCACTTTAACTTGAAACTCTGTCATTTATCTAGGCCATACAGGGGCTAAAGGCTCCACTGGAAATGGTGAGAAGCAGAATTCCTGAATACCACTCCCCTCTTTTAGTCACTAGTGAAAATGGCCTCTCGCCAACAGTGATGGTAACAATTGGGAATTACATTTGCAGATCCCAGTCTCTCCTCTCCCCCCCCCCCCCTCGTAACAACTGCCAGGACGGGGCCCTGTGGGAAGCTGCAAGCGGGGTCCGCTGCTGTTATGATAGGGGTTGTTGGTATTGGAGGAGCTGGCTGACACTTTGCTCTCCCCTCCCCCCCCAGGTAACAACTGCCAGGGCGGGGCCCTGTGGGTGCCAGCCCTTGGGCGCCACCCAAAGGGTACCAGCTGTTAGCTGGGCCATTTGCTGGACCGTGGTGCCCGACCCCACCCCCTGTTTTCTTCTACTGCTGCTTTGGAAGAGATATTTACAGCTCATCCCTGCTGCTGCCTCCACTGGACCCACTGTCATTTTTATTTCATGGTTTTAAGGGTTATTTTTTTTGGGGGGTGAGGCAGGTGGGGCCTGAAGGTGGGGTGTATGGGGAATGGGTTATGGAGGATAGGGCCAATCCCCCTGATGGGAGGAGGGGAGATGGCCCTTGGGGAGGGAAGGTGGGTGGGGCCCCCCAGTGAGATGGGGGGGCACCTCCCATATGGGGAAGGGGGACTCCCTGTGAGAGAGGGAGTCCAAGGGAGAGGGGATGTGGGTGGGGAGGGGGGCTGTGGGTGGAGTCCCTCTCGCCAGCCTGTTGGGGCAGCCCATAGAGGGTGGGTGTTGAACAGGGTTCTCGGAGGATGGGAGAACTTCCACAGCTATTGGGGTTGTTACAGGTCGGGGGAGATATGGTCCAAAGGGGAGGGGTATATCATCAGTGAGAAGGAAGCGGTGCCTTGTGCCCATTCACCCCTCAACCCCCCGCGTGGGAAGGTTGTGGGTTGAGGCCCAGGAGGCCCCAGGCCTTGGCCTGGTGCTGCTAAACGCATGGTCAGTAGTTAATAAGTCATCTAACATCCGGGAGTTAATCCCGGAGTGGGACGCTGACCTCACGTGTATTACAGAGACCTGGCTGGACAATGAATCGGGCCCTATTCTGGGTGGTCTTGTTCCGTCTCGGTTCTCTGTGCAGCATCAGCCTCGGCTGGAGGGACCGGGGGGGGAGGTGTAGCCATTGTTATCAAGGATGCACTGTCTTTTAGGAAGTATCCGGTGCAGGCTCCACCAGGTGTTGAGTGCCTCCATCTTGTGTAGGATTTGGCTGGGGGAAGATTAGGGGTGCTGCTGGTGTACCATGCACCCAATTGCCTGGAGTCATCCCTACATGCTCTTGCTGATCTGGTGTCAGATGTGATCCTCCGGACCCCAAAACTAGTGGTCCTGGGGGATTTTAACATCCACACTGACACTGATCTTGGAGGAGCGAGTTCATGGCCTCCATGACAACCATGGGCCTGTCCCAAATCATTTGTGGCACCACACATGAGGAAGGACATACACTAGATTTGGTTTTCTGCACCGGTCTTGAGGCGGGGGGGTCAGTTAGCAAAGTCAGGGGGATGGAACCCTTGTCATGGTCTGACCGTTACCTCCTTAAGGCATGCACCCTGGTGCATGTCAGCCCCCAATGGACTTATTAGATCAGTCCGCCCCTGGAGACTTATGGAACCAGATCGGATCTGGAATACTCTGGGGGAGTTTCCCCTGGACCTTGACACCCACTCGGTCAATGATCTTGTAGCATTCTGGAACACCTTGTTGGCCGAGACCATTGATAGAGTGGCTCCCAGGTGTCCGCTACTCTCCCGAGTCTCCAGCAGGTCTCCTGGATTTACTGAGGGCCTGTGGTGTTTGAAGCGGGAGAGCAGGTGGTTGGAATGACGGTGGCGCCGGACCCGCGATGAGTATGATTGATCGTAGCATAAGAGCAGTTTAAAGGCCTATGCTGTGGTGGTGCAGGCAGCAAAGAAGCAGTTCTTTGCTGCCCTTCTTGTATCTGCAAAGTCATGTCCAGTGGCACTTTTCCGGGTGGTGAAAGGTTTGGTCAGTCCTGCCTGTCTGTGCCTGGACCTGGAGCAATCCAGTGACCACTGCGACCGGTTTATCAAGTACTTTGCAGATAAGATCACTCGCATCCACCATGATTTCAGTTCCACAGTTATTGCAGAGGATCAACTTGGGGCTATGGATGCCCCGTCCTGTCCTCTTTTGTGGGATCGGTTTCAGATGGTGGCACCTGCCGATGTGGAGTTCTTGTTGGGATTTGTTCATGCCACTACTTGTGAACAAGATCCTTGCCTGTCCAATGCCAGCTATGGCAGTTGCTGGCTGGGGTAGTTAGTGCCTCCCTTCTGGAGGGCAAGTTGCCTGAATGGAGCTGTGGTTAGGCCCTAGCTCAAGAAACCATCTCTTGATGCCGATGCTCCTGCCAGTTATCAGCTGGTCTCTAACCTTCCCTTTTTAGGGAAGGTTATTGAACAGGTTGTGGTATGGCAGCTCCAAGAACACCTGAACCACACCGGTTTCCTTGACCCCTCTCAGTCTGGGTTTCAGTCTAGGTATGGTACGGAGACTGCATTGGTGGCCTTGGTTGACGATCTCCATCTGGCATTGGACCAAGATCGTCAGACCTTACTGGTCCTGCTAGACCTTTTGGCTGCATTCGACACAGTCGATCATGAGGTGTTGGTGACTTGCCTGCAGGACTGTGCTGGGATTGGTGGGGTGGTCTTGGACTGGTTTCGTTCATTCCTGGCCAGGAGAACTCATCGGGTGGTCTTGGGAGAGTGTATGTCTTACCCCCGGGACCAGGGGTGGCTGGTGGATTTTGAGCTTGGAGGGGCAGTAAGGCTGGCCGGCAAGCCAGTGGGCAGAGCCTGGGGGACAGTAGGCAGAGCCAGGGGGATGGTAGGCCAGTGGCATGGCATAATGCAGCAGTAAGGAGTTCCCCATGGTTAACATCGGATGGAAGAAAACACAGTCTACATGCACATCAAGCTTAAAATAAATAATGTATAAACCCAAAACACAGGGAAACACTTGCAAAACACTGACAAAACACAGCAGCAAGGAGTTCCCAGGGTTAACATCGGAAAACACAGTCTATATGCGCATCAAGCTTAAAACAAATAATGTATAAACCCAAAATACAGGAAAACACAGAAAACACTGGCAAAACACTGGCACAACACAGCAGCAAGGAGTTCCCAGGGTTAACATCAGAAAACACAGTCTACATGCACATCAAGCTTAAAATAAATAATGTATAAACCCAAAACACAGGGAAACACAGAACACACTGGCA
>QEPC01000715.1:5846827-5946529 GCA_003113815.1 Sphenodon punctatus
ATAATTAGTTTCGTTTCTTGCAAGCCTCTCCACCCCTGGTGCCTGGAAGTCTGCTCCTCAGTGACTGACACCTCCCTGTCATGTTTGACCTTCCAGTGAACCTTTTTTTGCCACCCGAACTCATCCGAATGTGATCCAAACTGTTTGGCCATTTCGCCGTTCGGTGTTCTGTTTGTTCGGTATGTTCGCGTTCAGGTTCATGTTCAAGTTCGGTGATCCGAACAGGCCGAGTTTGGGCCGAACTCCAAACTGCCGAACTGCATTCGCCCATCCCTACCCTTCAATGGTAATTGATAGAGAAGAGGGAGAGGAAGGGTTGGGAGGGAAGATAAGGAGTTCAGTTTTTGCCATGTTCAGTTTGAATTGGCATTGAGACATCCAGGTGGAGATATCGGAGAGACAATTGGTGAGATGAGCTTGAATAGAGGGGGAGAGGGAAGGAGTGGAGAGACAGAGTTGAGTGTCATCAGCGTATCGGTGGTATTGGAAACTGTGGGAGGCAATGAGTTTGCCTAGGGATTGGGTATACATAGAGAAAAGGAGAGGGCCAAGGACAGAGCCTTGGGGAACCCCGACCAAGAGGGATAGGGAGGAAGAGGGGGAGGAGGAGTTAGTAAGAGATATATTGAAGGAGCGGTCAGAAAGGTAGGAGGAGAACCAGTTGAGGACAGAGTCCCAGAATCCAAGGGAGTGGAGCGATTCAAGCAGGAGTGATTGGTCAACAGTGTTGAAGGCAGCAGAGAGATCAAGGAGGACAAGAATAGAGTAAAGGTGGTTGGATTTAGCCACAAGAAGATCATTGGTGATCTTAGCAAGAGTGATTTCAGTAGAATGAAGGGGGCAGAAGTCAGATTGGAGGGTGTCAAGGGAGGAGTTGGCGGAGAGGAGGTCGAGACAACGGGAGTAGACCAACCATTCAAGGAGCTTGGAAGCAAAAGGGAGGAGCGAGACAGGATGGTAATTAAAGGGTTCAGAGGGATCCAGAGTGGACTTTTTGAGGATGGGGGGAGACGGTGGCATGTTTAAAGAATTAAAGGCAGAGGGGAAGGAGATAGTAGAGAGGAAGAGGTTGATGATATTCAGGAGGGGAGGGGCGAGAAGGAATGGGGTCCAGGGGGCAAGTGGAGGGGTTGGAGGAGGAGAGCAGGGAGGAGATTTCCTCAAGGGAGGCGGGAGAGAAGGAGGACAGGAGAGTGGTAGGGGGAGGAGAGAGGGGGGAGTACTAGGGGGAGAGGACTTGGAAGCAATATCCAGGCGGATCTTGTCAATCTTAGAGGTGAAAAAGAGAGCAAGATCCTGAGCGGAGAGGGAAGAGGGAGAAGGAGGACAGGGGGGTTTGAGAAGGGAGTCAAAGGTGGAAAAGAGGTGGTGAGGGTTCCCGGATCAGGCCTCAATGCGGGAGGCATAATACTGCTGTCTAGCAAGGGAGATAGCAGAGCTGAGTGATGAGAGGCAAAATATGAAGTGGAGGAAGTTGGCGCGGAAGTGGGATTTGCGCCAGAGGCAGCCAGCAGCCTGGCTGCAGGAGAAAAGATAGCGAATGGTGGGGGTGAGACAAGGGCGAGGGTTACGAGAATGAGCCAGGCAGGAGGAGAGGGGGGCAAGGGAATCAAGGGTGGTAGTGAGAGAGGAGTTGAAGGCAGAGATGTTAGAATTGGAGGAGGAGGAGGAGGAGGAGAGGACTGAGGGGAGAAGAGGAGAGAGGGAGGAGGCAAAGTTCTGGGGCACAATGGCCTGCAGGTCGCGGAAGGGACAGGAAGATGGGGAAGAGGAGAGGGAGCAATGGGAGAGGTTGAAGGAGGCAAGCAAATGGTCAGAGATGGGACGGGGTTCAAAGGAGTGATCAGAGACAGAACAGTTCCTAGAGAACACAAGATCAAGAGAGTGACCATCAGTGTGGGTGGAGGAGCTAGTCCAGAGAAGGAGATTAAAGGAGGAGGCTAAGGAGAGGAAGCGAGCCATGTAAGGTTGGGATGGTGCATCAACATGGATATTGAAGTCGCCAAGGATGAGTGTGGGGATGTTGTCAGAAAGGAATAAGGTGAGCCAGGATTCTAACTCAGCGAGAAAGGAGGAGAGGGGGCCGGGGGAGGGGCGGTAGAGAACAGCAACATGGAGGTGGAGAGGGGAGTAGAGGCGAATGGAGCGAGCCTCAAAGGAGGGGAAGGAGAGAGAGGGGAGAGGGGTTGAAACCGGATGGGAGAGGAGGAGGCCTACGCCACCACCCCGGCCTTCAGAGCGGGGTTGGTGGGAGAAGGAGACACCTCCGTAGGAGAGGGTGGCAGGGGTGACAGAGTCAGTGGGGGAGGCAGGAGGAGAGGGGAAAGAAGTAGAGAGGGCATGGGGAGGGAGAGGCAGAATGGGAGAGGGGGTGCGGGAGAAGGACAGGCATCTTGATGGGTCAGTTACAGGGGGGGCTAGGGATGGGTCTTGTGGTTGTGATGGTGGATGGTTGCCGCCTCCACCACCTCTGCCCCACCAATGGCACGCCAATGGCTCTTCGCCCTTTGGTGGCACCCTTTGGCCGCCGCCCAGAGACTGCCACCCTCTGGACTGCCCGACCTTAAGGGGATGAGTTACCTGGAGAGAGGAGTGACCCAGCTGTTTCTGATCCCTGCAGCATGTGGAGTTCAATCCCTGCTGTAAAGCCCCCTCCAGCCGCCCTCTGGACTGCCTGATCTTAAGGGGATGAGTTACCTGGAGCGGGAGTGGGGAGAGAGAGGAGTGACCCAGCTGTCCCTGATCCCTGAAGCATGTGGAGTTCAGTCCCTGTTGAGAGCTGAGGTGTCACTGAGGCCAGCACATACAGATTACAATCACCTCTGTCCTGTCACACCCTGTTCCCCATAGATACGACCATGGCACCAGATGGGACCAAAGTCACCTACCTTGTGCAGCTGCCATGAACAACATGAACTAGGCCTCCCCATCTCCTCAAGAAATTTGGAGGAATGACAGTGATTTGTTGGTCCAAAAACTTTGAAAACCATGTACGTGTCTTCCCCATAGGCCTCAGACCAGGTTATCAAGCTATCAAGAATTTGCCTCAGCATAATCTGTTCAGTGTGAAACAAAAGAAAGATACTGCCACTTCTGATGTCTTTGGAGTTACTCCTTCTGCTCTAGCATCAGCTGTTGGGACTTCTCCACAGACATTACTGCTTTATACTGTTGACCATCTTACCGCACTGCCATTTTCCTGTCCATTTTGCAGCTACTAGCTAGTTCCATTGGCTCATAATTCCTTTCCCATTTACTCCCCCCCCCCAACTTGGTAGGTCTATATAGTCTCAAGGAGCGATATGTTGCTGTGCAAACCAGAAATGATTGACTTAAATGGAGTGAACAAGAAATTGACGGAAATCTGGAAGTAAACTGGAAATGGAATATGTGAAAATGGGAAATCGGTAGGTGGTAACAGTAAAACTGTATTTTGGTTACCAGAAACTGTATTGATTGGTATTTTGGTTAGGTATGCGGCTGTCATTAAGATAACCTTTCATGAACCAGGAGTTTTCTTAGTAGCTACTTATTAGGGAGTAGTCTGTTTTGAGTGCTTGGGATACTAGTTTCACCTCTCAGCATGGTATTGACTCATCACCAAAAAAGTTATTGGAATATGCTGCCCAATGCAAAATCACCGACTTTCTGCTTGGCCCCATTCAATGTCAGCTTTCAGCTACACCAGCAGGTGTTTCCTCCTCTCCAGGTTTCCATCAGAGTTCCCCTAATAATCCCTCCCATGTAGTTTTTCTGACATCTTCTCTTCCTCTTCCCTCCGTTTCTCACTTTTCTCCTCTGAATTTGGTTCAGTCTTAATCTAATAATTGCAGCCCACCTGTTGGTCAGCTTCTACCAGGTCTCTCCTCCCCTCTACCTCGGTGGACATTAAATAATGTTGCTGAAGACAGAGGAAATTAAAGACTTGCTGTTTAGTTTCAAGGTGATGTTGGGAGGGTTTTGGCAGGTTTAGAAATCAAATCAGCAATCTCCTCTTGAACAACCACCTGATTTTTTTTGGAATTTTTTTTTTTGAGAGAGATGATCCAAAAATGATACCTTCAGACTGATGCTGCCCAATAGAGGCGGTTTAAAAAAAATAAATCCAAACACTGCAAGGAGAAGAGTCATTAATGAGCAATTAAGAAGCCATTAAGGAATCACAATGGACATGGTATGGGAGGGGATGTTCTGAGCTTGCCTGGGGTTTGGCTCCTTCAGGTTGCAGAATTCAATTAATTGTCCCTTTGGTTGTTTTCAAATTGCTCTCTCATCCCTCTTTTCCATGACTGTGGGACAGATAACAAAAGAGGTGTCAAGTCAGGGATATGACTATAGGATAGACGTACGAGTATGGAATAAAATAATAATAATAATAATAATAATAATGTTTACTTCTATAGTGTCCCACCACCAGATGGCACTCAGCATGCTGTACAACATAAAAATATAACATTAAATCCATTTAAAATATAAATCTCTATAAAAACAAGTTTAAAAGGGGGAGGGTAGTGGGGAAGGACCACACTCATTAAAGGGAACCAGCGGTGGATTCTAAAAGCAACTGGAGAACAAATAGTCTGGGTGTTTTTTAAAGATGAGGAGGGAGGAACTAAGACATCCAGAGCAAGCGACATCAATAGCAAAAGCCCGATTGCCTGCCAACTTGAGATGTGATGGTGTGTTTCTGATCATAGATAATCAACAGCATGAGGTTCCAGGAGCAGGTCTTGAATATAGCCACGGTGAATACCATTCAGGGCCCTGAAAACCAGTAGCACAATCTTAAATTCAATCCATCACTACAGCAGAAGTGGGGAACCCTTTTCCTTCCAGGGGACACTGAGAATTAGTACAAGCTCCAAGGGCCCATATAGAAGTTCAGGATAAGGGTGCTTCAGAAGCACGGTCAAGAAAAAGAAGGTCCAGATCATGGATCTATGCCACCGATCTCTCCCCTGAGAAATCCTGCTCTGTATTTCTGCGTGTGTTTACCGGCAAAGCCATGGGGGCGGGGGCTTTCAGACCGGCTGAACCTTGTGCATATCCTGGCTTGCGCATTCCCTCCCACAGTCAAAATAAGCACCGGGGGGGGGGGGGGGGCAGGTCTGAAAGTGGCCCGAGTGATGGGCACTCACTTCTCAACTTGATAAATGGTGGCCTGGCAGCTACCCAAGAACATCCTTTGCCTGGTATGTCTTTACTTGCAAAAAGGCCAATTACTCTGGTGTAGCGCATTTTACAGAAACCATGAGGAGCTATTTACTTGAACACAGACAATTTTTATCGATTCATTCACACAACCTGCTGAGAGTAGTGGAGGAAACATGGAGTACAGCCTGCATTGTTTTCCTTCACTGTTAGTAGTTTGTGCGAATGGGGTTTGTACAGCTGAAATTCTGGCTATCTAAACGATTCTCTAAATCTTCATTCTCTATCTTCATTGAAGGTGTCACCGCATCCATGCTGTCCCCCAGGAAGCCTAGGATTTATCTTTGACTCCTTCCTCTCCTTTATACCTCACACACAGTCTGTTTGTAAGGTTGTTGCTTCTCTCTGCACAATATTACTAAGTTCTGACCCTTCCTTACTGTGTTCCCACTGCCAAGGGTCTAATCCATTCTTTCATCATATATTGCCTTGACTACTGCAACTTCTTTCTTCCTGGCCTTCCCCACTCTCACCTTGACCCTCTCACTTCCACTCAGCATTCAGCTGCCAAAGTCATCCACCTCAACCCACCACTTTGATCATGTTGAACCCCTCTGCCAATCTGTTTACTGGCCCCCTCTTCACACTCAGTACAAACTCCTCTTCACATTCAAGACTTTTGTTCCTCCCTTCCTATCCAGCGGACATTATTTGACATTACACTCCCAGCTAGAAACTTCACTCTCCCTTTCCTACCACCCTCACCAGATTCTCCTGCTCCCTAAACCATTTCTCCTCTTTCTCGCATGCCACCCCGATGCTTGGAAGTTCCTTCCTAAACAATCCAGTTGGGGGACAGTTGGAGGGAGTATTTGCTCTCACCTTCCTGACTTTCAAAACCCTCCAAATAACTACTTCTTCTGTCAAGTTTCCCCTTTCTCCTCATTCCCATGGATTGCTTATTTATGGTTGTAAATAAACAAGACAGTATCCCCCTGAAGTCCGGGTTTGGTCCGTGTAGCCCTGTCCATTTATTATGTGTTTGCCACCACTAGCTACGTCACTGTCACCCACCGAACATGCAGCCTCATTCATGGTGGGGTCCGGGAGCATGTGGAGCTCATTGTGAGGTCTAATGTGTGCCCACGTGTCCACATCCTGTCAATTAGGTTACTAATGTGCTGTCAAATATACAGCAGGGAAGAATGCCTAATGTGCATTAGATTTGTTGCGCTAAACCTGTGAGTGGGGACTGAGTGGGGGCTGCCTGTTAGTTAGGATGTACATGCTAAACATGTGAGTTGTGGCTTCACAGACTGAACCAGGACTGGACACGGACTCCAGAGAGCCATCTTCTTCTTCTTCTTCTTCTTTTAACAACCTATGACTATCTTTCCTCAGGATCACCCTCACCTAACTATGGCCCTTTTCACATGGGCCACGTTGGGTGGGTGGGAGGGATGCGGAGATGGCACAATAGGTGGAGGTGCATTCCCATGGACCCCCACCTATCTCCACTCAGGGGACATTGGGTATTGGTGCCCATTGCTCCATGGATGGGTGATGGGGAGAGGTGGGTGGGGCGCGGGAGCCCACACGCACCTCCACGCACGGTGTTCCCACGGGCACCCACCCATCCCGCTGCACCCACTGTAGTGTTCACACGGGTGCTACACCCCTTGCACTAGTGTGCCGGGGGGGCGCCCATGTGAAAAGGGCCTGAGTCAAGTGTGTGCACCTGAAGCTTTGCAACTTCATGAATGTATCCCTGTCTCTCTCTATGTGCCCTTCACTTTTTTAGTCTCTCCCCTTGTCCATTTCAGACAATAAGTGCTTCAGGACAAGGTCTCATCTCTTATCACAACAGTTTAATGTTAGGCACGTTGCTGGAATTAAAAAATAAAAATAATAAGAATTGCCAGGAAAATAATAAAGAAAGTCCAGTGTTCGAATAGTAATTCAAGTAAGATTTTTTTTTTTTTTTTTTAAAAACCCATCTAATACAATTTTACATCCCCCCCAATACTATAAAAGTAACAAACACTACACGAAATCTCCTCAGGTTTCATTACATTTGTTCCAGACGTTTAGAGAATTTAGGGGCAGACACACATACTTCTGCCAAATAGTTTTTCTGACTAGAATGATCCCCTCCTGGATCAAATTTTCATAGATATATTATGAAAGCAAAGAATGGATTCAACTTTGTTTCTTAAAATGAATGAGACATACAGTTAAAAGGCATCTTCAGCTAGGTTAAATGTCAGTTCCTCATGTATACATTTTGAAAAACTTCTGGCAATTGACCTTTCCGCCCTGCCCCCCTTCTAACAGCCAGTCCAAATTAAGATAAAATGGTAATATAATAAAATAATTTCAAATGTGATGCTGTGGCAATTAAATGGTAAAGAAGTTAAATTAAGATGAAGCTGCTAATTAATTCGCCCTTTTCTATTAGCCTATCAGTAGGCAATTCAGCTTTTGGGCTGCTGCTACTCTTAATTGGCATGTTACTCTTAATCACTCAGCAAAAAGTGTGGACAAAGGTGGCAGAAATTAGCTGTAAGTGCTTATTTAATCCATGCAAGAAAAATACTCAAGGCTAAAGTAATGGTAAATAAAAAGATCAAATAAGTATTCATGTTAAATTTCCCTTTTGCCATCCTTTCATTCAAATAAGTTTCTTTTCTAGGCATAATTAATTATTCTAAAACATTTCTCTGTATTCTTCCAATCAATAGAGTCCAGGCATACAAGTTAGCCAGGAAAGGGTAATTACTTCAGCTATTGTCAGTGTCACAATAACCATAGTTTGGGATAAGACTAGAGTGAAGGGGCAGTGGGAGAGCAAAGTGGGTAGTGAAGGGTTGTAGTTGGAGAGTGAGGGGCACCTAGAGGGTGTTGGGGGACAGTTGAGCTGTACCATTTTCATGGTGGGGGCCCTCTGGCAGTTGATGAGCCTACATTCTTGTGGTATTTATGACTGTGAAATTTTGTGGGTACCTTGGTAGTACTAGTGAAGGATAAATAGACTTATTTTAGTAAAGAATGAAGAGTTGACATTGCAGATGAGGATGGCCAAGATGTTGATTACAAGTGATGACTAGGGTGCTCATCATAGTGCAGAGGGGTGGTGAGCTTTACCCAGTCTCTTTTGTCATAACCCCGGCATAAGTGCATTGAGAAGGGGCATAATTACACTAAAAAGGAGTAGGACAATGAAGCTTTTCTACACTTTCCAGTAAGGGTGGGACTTGGTTGAGAATACCGGATACTGGTTTTACTGGATATCGGATCTCGGATTACCGGATTAAAACCGGTATACCGGTACCGGTTTTTCCCTCATTGAAATCAATGGGGAAGTTTTCCCATTGAAATCAATGGGAGAAAAAAGTAAAAAAAACAAACCAAAATTACCTTTAATAAAGACAACATGTAAAGAACAGATTCACTTGCTTCCTTAACTACCGCTAGCCACCAGACTACACTTTGTGCTCAGTAGCCCCCATGGCAGTGCCCACTACTACTTTTTTTCTTTAAAAAATAGGGGTTTTTTTCCACAGCACTCAGAAGTCCGATCTCACAGTATCATCATCACAGCAACTGCCAGTGGAGGACACTCACACAGTGGCACATGATGTCAGTCAAGCACACAGTTTGTAGTTTGCTATTAGAACTGCATAGAGACAGAGAGGTAAAATAAATCCCAAATTTACCATCTTAGTTGACAACCACATATTCAGTTGGCAATGCCAACAGTTCCAATGCCATTGCCCACACAACAAACACCACAACAACAATCCCAAATCAATCCCCACAAATAAGCCCTCTCTCTCTCTCTCTCCATTTGACCATAGCCCCATGGGGACAGGCAGTGGAGGCTCTCCATCTCCACGCCCTGAGGCAGGGCTGAAACAAGCAGCCCAGCAAGTTCAGTTCAGAGTTTACATTGCATCAGTGTTTTCCCCCCAACCAGACCCCCAAAATAGATCACGTTGCCTGCCTTTATCCTGAACCTCCGAATCCTCAATTTTCATGCCCTCTTTGGCCACCAGTAGTCATCTGAAGGTGTAGGCTTCAGGACACAAGCCTTCTTTCAGGCCTGGAGAACTGGGAGGACTGAGTTAGCTCCCAGTCCTGCGACAAGCTGAATCAGAAGAGATTAAAGGGAAGAGAAGGACAGGACAGAGAAGAAATAGGAGGAGAAAGGTTTTTGTGGGTGCACGAGAAGAGGAAGGGGAAGATGGGTTCCAGTGGGGAATAGGGGAAAGGGGACTCCATTGTCCATTGTCTGATCCATTGTCTGCTGCAGCTTTCTCTTCTACCCTGCTTGGAATTCCACTGTGAGGCTGGGGTTTCTTGGGGGGGGGGGCGCCCCCACCTCCAAGAAGAGGTTCTGCCCTCTCAATCTCCACTGCACCTCTTCCTGGGGGTGGGAAATATTTTGCATATGGGAGGGGGGCTGTTGGGGTGGAAAGGGCCTGCTGGGGTGCTCCACTTCAGTGTGTGGATGGGGGGCTGATGGGGTGGGAAAGGGCCCTGCTGGGGCTTTCCACTCCAGTGTGTGTATATAATGGGATGGGGGCCTGGGGTGTATCGTGTGGGGGGGGCACCCCCAGGAAGACATTCCGCCCTCCAATGCCCACTGCACCTCTTCTTGAGGGTGGGGGCAGGTAAATTTTAAGTGTGTACTGTGCATATGAGATGGGGGGCTGATGGAGTGGAAAGGGTCTGGCTGTGGCTTTCCACTCGAGTGTGTGTGTTTATGGGATGGAGGGATGGGGTGACATGTGTGTGTGTGTGTGTGTTGGGCATCCCCAGGAAGATGTTCCACCCTCCCAGTGCCCATTGCACCTCTTCCTGGGGGTGGGGGTGGGCAAATTTTAAGTGTGTGCATAAGGGCCCGGCTGGGGCTTTCCACTCCAGTGTGTGGATGGGGGGCTGATGGGGTGGAAAGGGTCCTGCTGGGGTGCTCCACGCCACAGAGGTGTGGAAATGGAAAGAGCCCTGCTGGGGCTCTCCACTCCAGTGTGTGTGTATAATGGGATGGGGGCCTGGGGTGACTCATGCGGGGGGCATCCCCACACCCAGGAAGACGTTCTGCCCTCCCTATGCCCACTGCACCTCTTCCTGGTGGTGGGGGTGAGCAAATTTTAAGTGTGTGCATATGGGATGGAGGGCTGATGGGGTGGAAAGGGCCAGGCTGGGGTGCTCCACTCCACAGAGGTGTGGAAATGGAAAGAGCCCTGCTGGGGCTCTCCACTCCAGTGTGTGTGTATAATGGTATGGGGGCCTGGGGTGACTCAAATTTTAAGTGTGTGTATATAGGCTGATGGGGTGGAAAGAGCCTGGCTGGGGCTTTCCACTCCAGTGTGTGGATGGGAGGCTGATGGGATGGAAAGGGCCTGACTGGGGCTTTCCACTCCAGCGTGTGGATGGGGGGCTGATGGGGTGGAAAGAGCTCGGCTGGGGCTTTCCACTCCATCCTTTGTGTGTGTATGGGATGGAGGACAGGGGTGTCTCATGGGGGGGGTGTCCCCCACCCCCAGGAAGAGGATCCGCCCTCCCAATGCCATCTGCACCTCTTCCTGGGGGCGCCCCCCCCCATGAGACAGATGTGGGAATGGAAAGGACTCTGCTGGGGCGCTCCATTCCAGTGTACGTGTATAGGGGATGGCTGCTGGGGGGCTGTGTGCATGGGGGGGCTGCTGGGGCTCTCCATTCCACTCAGTTGTGGAAAATGGAGAGGCCCTGCTGGGGCGTTCCACTCCAGTGCGTGACGCTCCTACCAAGAGTCTGTGTTGGAAACCTCTAGCCTCTCCTGAGCCCCGGTCTCGGCCTCACGCTCTCCTGTCAGGGGCACCCTCCTTCACCATCTTGCGCTCCTCTGAGGAGGATGGGGTGGTGGTGACTGACTCACCCTGAGCCTCCCAATCATCACCCTCCTGCTCACACACAGAGCCCCCATCCCAAGAGATTTAGGTGGTGTGGGAGAAAGCACATGACAGTGAAGTGGCCCTGCATCACCTCTACCCCCCAGGGTGCCAGTGAACTGTAGTGCAGAGCTATGATCTAATGCCCACGGCCCACTCAACAGCAGGGGCTTCAATGTGTGAGGAGGAAACTGGGGTTCAGGGGAGGCTAGGGATTTCCAACGCAGACTCTTGGGAGGAGCAGAAGAGGGTGGAGTGTGTGTGCATGTGAGTGTGTGTGCATGCGCACACACTGCATGCGCATACACTGCACGCGCATGCGCACAGACTGCGCATGCCGCATGCCCCACAGGTATATGATGGGGTTCCCACAGAGGAACCCCAGTTGGGCTCTGTATAATATCACCAAAAAAAACCCCCGCCTTGTCCTTCCTGGTGGAATGGGGTCGAAGGAGGTAATAAATCATCGTTGGCTGACACACATCGGACATATAAATTTGCACGGGACTGAAGTAGTAGAATGTCTACTAATTTTCCCTGGTGGAGTGGTTGGAATGGGAAATTGCCATGCTGCGGTTGCGTATGATGCACAAACCAAGGGTTGGTGCTGTGGGCTCATCAATGCCACCACTGACCAATTTGCAGGCTGATGTAATTGCCTGAATCTTGTCAGGATGTACAGAGGTGCAGGGGAGTGAAGATAGCAGGAGATGATATCCAGGGGCTGGGCAATCATACATCATCAGGCCCAACATCAAGGGTATTGCCCTCCATGAACCCAAGAAGGGGAAGGTTAGTTTGACAAAGACCAACTCTTCCACAGTCCTCAGGTCTATCTTGGTACGATGTGGGCTGATGATGTTTCCTGCCACACTGAATACCCACTCTGATGATACACTCGTGGGAGGACACGAGATGTATCTCAATGCTACCTTTGCAAGCAGGGGCCACACTTGCATTTTCTGGAACCAGTAGGTCAAGGGGTCGGTGTCAGAAGGGCAGGTGGGCTTGGCAAGATATTGAGAGATATGTCTCTGCCATATCACATTGCTCCAGTTTAGCACCATCACCGCCCTCATCTGCTGCCAAGTCCATCAGTCCAGTAAACAACAAGGTGGATTGGCCCCCACTTGCAACCCCTGTAGAAACAGTAGTTGCCCCTTGCAGTGGGATTGCCTGCACCGGGCAATACTGTCGCACCTCATTGATGAGGTCGATCCTGTTGCTCTTGAAGGTTCGAAGAATGTAGCCATGTTCTTCTTGACCCGTGGGTCGAGTAGCGCAGCTAGGAAATGTGGCTGACTCACTTTCAAGATGTTGAAACATCTATTCAGCTCGTCTACCAAATTCTTCGCCAGCGCCCTCACAGGCACAGGTCAGTTCGAGAGAGCACGGTATCCGTCGAATCAGGATCATGAAGAGCGGGATCACATGGATCAGAGTGTAGATGTCCGCGCTAACCTCCACAGTAGCCTGGTAAAATGGCTTCAGAACTTGCGTCAGCTGCTCCACCACTGAACAGTCCTCCCCAGTCAGTGGTGTTGCTCCAATGCTCCTCAACAAGCAAAGGACATGCAGCACCTCCTTCTGCTCCAGGAGATGTTGCAGCATCAGGAAGGTGGAGTTCCACCTTGTGGCCACATCCTGTACCAGTCAGTGAAGCGGGGAGCCCAACTCCTCCTGCTTCTCTCGCAGTGCTCGGCTAGCTGAAACTGACCGATGGAAGAAACCGGCAATCTTCCTGGCATTTTCAACGAGTGCCTCAAAGCCCTCGGTTCTACTTAAGGCACCCTGAACCACAAGGTTCAGGCGGTGCGGACCGCAGAAAACATGAGTGTAGCCACCACGAGTAATGGTTGCAATCATGTTCTGGGCCTTATCGGTTACAAAGTAACCGACCTTGATGTTTGAACCTTGGCATTGGATCCACCCATCCAGCATGCCGTTCACTGCTTTGAGGATTTTATCGGCTGTGTGCTGACTGTCAAGCACCTGGGCATGTAACAAAGCCCAATGATGCTTTCCAGTTGACACTGCTCCCCCAGTGCTGCTGTTGCTGCCTGCCGCTAAGCTGGTGACAGCAACTGGTGACATATGTCACCAATGAGTGGTCAATGACAAATAGGCATGGACCTCACTCTGGCTAGTCCACAGGTCCATGGTAAAATGTACCACTGCCCCCTCTGCATGGGAGAACTCCGCAAGGAGGCGGGACCTCACCCTCCCGTACAGCGATGGGATAACCTTCAAGCAGAAGGTTCTGCAACAAGGGACTCTGTAACGGGACTCAAGCAAATGAAGCAGCCATTTGAATCCGATACCTTGAACAAGGTTGAATGGCCTCTCATCCAGGACAATCACTTCCCCAATTGCCTGGGTGATGGCCGCAGCCCGGGGGTGGCTGGATGCGAATGGCATCTTCATTTCCCAGATCACAGTTACAGTGGGCTGGGACAAGAACCGGGAAGGGGTGGGCCAGGTGGAGTGGCTAGCGCTCCTCTGTGGGGGCTGGGAGTGGTTGTGGAACCATCACCAGATGGCCCAGTGGTGGCTGTTGCAGCGGGAGTGGAAGAGGGTTCCTCCTCCTCAGAACTATCATCCGCACCCTCTGCAACTGTCACCTCCCCACGCTGTTGCTTGGAACGGCACTCCATAGGGTCATGAATGTCCCCGTGGTGCCGTCTCAAGTGATTGCGAAGGCCAGCGGTGCCATATCTCTTGGGATCTGTGCCACAACAACTGACCTTGGCATTTCAGTACATGCACACTAACTCTGAGGGTTCGTCCTCCCAGATGTGAAAATGAGACCACACCCAGGATGTGATCTTCTTCGTGCTGGTTCCTGGAAGAGCAGGAGCAGCATGACTGGTGTTCAACCTCTCAAAGGTAGCACTCGGCGTAACACTTGCGGAAGGGTTGGTGGTAGCTGACGCAGCATGCGTGGATGTGGTGGGCGGGGCCTGAGCTGGCATGGGAACGCTACGATGCGTGTCAGCAAGGGGAGAGGGCGGGGAATCAGACACGCTAGAATGCGTGATGGCAGGGGAAGAGGGCGGGGAATCAGGCATCTGCATGAGAGAAAGTGCTTGTGCAAAGGAGAACTGCATGCTAGGAGCAGCAGCAACAGCAGCAGCAGCAGCAGCAGCAATAGCGGTAGCCAGCGGATGGACCACTGCACTAGCAGAGGAAGAAGGAGCCCTCTTCTTACTGCTAGTCAGCGCCAGGGAGGAGAAATCACCCTCCCCCCATCCTAGTCTCTTTTTGGTCTTCATGAGACGTCTGGAGCCCGTACGCTTGGGCACACTTGAAGTTTATGTTCGGGAGGAAGAGGCCACAGGTAGCCCTACCTTGGGTGTCTCCTCTGTGCCAGACGGAGTCCACTGCCTAGGAAGAGGCTGGCCTCTTCCAGCACTCCCACTCATGGTCTGTTTCTTCATACCACGACCACTCATAATTAAGTTGTGGAAATGAAGAAAGGACCACCGGCAACAGAGGTTGTGGTGTGATGTGTGTGCGTATGTGTGTCTGTGTGGGGTGGTACTAGTACCTACCTTGTACCTAGTGGTGGTGGGAACTAGCTAAGGGGTGGGGAAATTAGTTAAGGGGTGATGGGAACTAGCTACGATGTGGTGAGAATGAGTTAAGGAGTGGTGGGAATGAGGGGGTAGAGGTTGGGGGGTCAGGTTAGTGGAGTGTGGGGCTAATGGAGTGGGTGGGTGAAGTAGTGTGGGGGTAGAAGTGAGGGATGGGGTGAAGGGGGTGGGGCGAATGGTGTTGTCGCAAGTTGATAGCGCATCGCTTACCCGGAAGCCGGCTACTTGTGTGTCACAACCGACATGTTGCCACAGTCACATCACCAAGGCACTCCAGTGGCTTGGATTTTGAAAAAATAAAATAAAATTAAACCTGGCACAGCCTCAGCAAGAAGCAAGCATACATGCTCCTCCAACTTGACCTGGAAACTGTGGCACCCCACACCCCCAAACAGTAGATGGCACAAGATGGGTCACACAACAACCACAAACTGCCTGTCGGGGCAGCCCATGGAGGGTGGGTGTTGAACGGGGTTCTCGGAGGATGGGAGGGCTTCCACAGCTATCGGGGTTGTTATGGGTCGGGGGAAATATGGTCCAAAGGGGAGGTGTGTTCCATCAATGAGGAGGGAGCGGTGCCTTGTGCCCGTTCCCCTCTCAACCTCCCATGTGGGTAGGTTGTGGGTTGAGGCCCAGGAGACCCAAGGCCTTGGTCTTGGCCTGGTGGGCTGTAAGTAAATCATCTACCACCTGGGAGTTAATCCCGGAGTGGGACACCGACATCGTGTGTATTACAGAGACCTGGCTGGACAATGAATCGGATCCAATTCTGGCCGATCTTGTTTCAGCTGGGTTCTCTGTGCAGCATCAGCCTCAGCTGGAGGGACGGGGGGTGGTGTGGCCACTGTTATCAAGGATGCATTGTCTTTTAGGAGGTATCCGGTGCAGGCTCCACCAGGTGTTGAGTGCCTCCATCTTGTGTAGGATTTGGCTGGGGGCAGATTAGGGGTGCTGCTGGTGTACCATGCACCCAATTGCCTGGAGTCATCCCTACATGCTCTTGCTGATCTGGTGTCGGATGTGATCCTCTGGACCCTTAAATTAGTGGTCCTGGGAGATTTTACCATCCACACTGACACTGATCTTGGAAGAGCGAGGCATGAGTTCATAACCTCCATGACAGCCATGGGCCTGTCCCAAATCA
The DNA here is from genome assembly GCA_003113815.1 of Sphenodon punctatus. Lineage (NCBI taxonomy): Eukaryota > Metazoa > Chordata > Lepidosauria > Sphenodontia > Sphenodontidae > Sphenodon > Sphenodon punctatus. Next base: position 5,862,649 of record QEPC01000715.1, read on the forward strand.
TCTGTGGCCCCACACATGAGAAGGGACATACACTGGATTTGGTTTTCTGCACTGGCCTTGAGGAGGGGGGTCAGTTCGTAGAAGTCAGGGGGGTGGAGCCTTTGTCATGGTCTGACCATTACCTCCTTCAGACATGCATCCTGGCACATGTCAGCCCACAATGGGGTGCAGGACCTATTAGATCGGTCCGCCCCCAGAAACTTATGGACCCGGATCAGTTCTGGAATGCACTGGGGAAGTTTCCCCTGGACCTTGACATCCGCTCTGTCGATGATATCGTAATCTTCTGGAACACCTTGTTGGCTGACACCATTGACAGAGTGGCTCCCAGGCGTCTGCTGCCCTCCCAAGTCTCCCGCAGGTCTCCTTGGTTTACTGAGGGCCTGCGGTGTTTGAAGCGGGAGAGCAGGTAGTTGGAGCGACGGTGGCACTGGACTCATGACAAGTATGATCGATCACAGCATAAGAGCAGTTTAAAGGCCTATGCCGTGGCAGTACAGGCAGCAAAGAAGCAGTTCTTTGCTGCCCTTATTGCATCTGCAAAGTCACGTCCAGCGGAGCTTTTCCGCGTGGTGAAAGGTTTGGTCAGTCCTGCCTGCCTCCGCCTGGACCTGGAGCAATCCAGTGACCACTATGATCGGTTTATCGAGTACTTTGTAGATAAGATCACTCACATCCACCACGATTTCGGTACCACAGTTATTACAGAGGCTCATTTTGGGGCTATGGATGCCCCGTCCTGTCCTGTTTTGTGGGATCGGTTTCAGATGGTGGTGCCTGCTGATGTGGAGTCCTTGTTGGGATCTGTTCATGCCACCACTTGTGAACAAGACCCATGCCCATCCTGGTTGGTGAAAGCCAGCCAGGAGACATTACGGCCGTTGCTGGCTGGGGTGGTTAGTGCCTCCCTTCGGGAGGGCAGGGTGCCTGACTGCTTGAAGGAGGCTGTGGTTAGGCCGCTGCTCAAGAAACCATCTCTTGACGGTGATGCTCCTGCCAGTTATCGGCCGGTCTCTAACTTTTGGACCTTCCCTTTTTAGGGAAGGTTATCTAAACGTCTCTATTCCATTCTTGTCCTCCTTGATCTCTCTGCTGCCTTCGATACTGTTGACCACTCACTCTTGCTGGATTCCCTTCACTCCCTTGGCTTTTGTGGCTCTGTCCATAACTGGTTCTCCTCCTACCTCTCTGACCGCTCCTTTAATGTGTCTCTCTCCAACTCCGCCTCCTCCTCCTTCCCCCTCTCAGTTGGTGTTCCTCAAGGCTCTGTTCTTGGCCCTCTCCTCTTCTCGATCTATACCTCATCCTTAGGCAAACTCATTGCCTCCCATGGCTTCCAATACCACCTCTATGCTGATGACACTCAACTCTATCTCTCTACTCCCTCTCTCTCTCCCTCTGTTCAAGCTCGTCTCATCAACTGTCTCTCTGACATCTCTACCTGGATGTCTCAACGTCAACTCAAACTCAACATGGCTAAAACTGAACTCCTTATCTTCCCCCCTCATCCTTCCTCTCCTTCCTCACTGTCAATAACTATTGATGGAGTCACCATCCTGCCTGTCCCCCAAGCCCGTAGCCTAGGCTTCATCTTTGACTCACCCCTTTCTTTTAAACCCTACATTGACTCTGTTGCTAAATCCTGTCGCTTCTCCCTCCATAACATTGCTAAGATTCGCCCTTTTCTCTCTGTCTCGTCTGCCAAAACTCTTGTTCATGCTCTGGTCATCTCTCGCCTCGATTACTGTAACCTCCTTCTCACTGGCCTTCCCCGGTCTCACCTTTCTCCCCTCATCTCTGTCCAAAACTCTGCTGCCAGGGTCATCTACCTCGCCAGTCGCTTCGACCATGTGCAGCCCCTCCTCTCTTCGCTTCACTGGCTTCCCCTTCCTGAACGAATCCTGCACAAGCTCCTAGTCTTCACCTATAAAGCTCTTCACAACCTTGCTCCCCCCTACCTCTCTGCACTTATCGCCCTCCATACTCCAGCCCGTGCACTTCGCTCCTCCTCTGTCCCTTCTCTCACCCTTCCACGCCTTCCCTGCTCCCCTAAGCGCCTTCGTCCCTTCTCACTTGCTGCCCCCCATGCCTGGAACTCCCTCCCTGTCCACATCCGCCTTGCCCCCTCCCTTCATACCTTCAAATCTCTCCTTAAAACTCACCTCTTTCGCTCTGCTCTGTCTGACTCTTTATCCTGCTGAGCCACTATTCCTATACCTACGATCGGTTTACCCTTATCCTTGCAACATGGACCTGCCTGCTGTCATTCTCATCGTAACCAAGCCAAGTACGTGCACTTGAGACCTCGCATCTTCATGAATGTTAGACCCCTTGTCTCTCCCTCTGTTCCCCTTCCTAAGTCTCTCCCCCAGCTCCTGTCTCTCAGATTGTAAGCCCTAGGGGCAGGGACCATGTCTATTTTATTACTTTGTAAAGTTCCAGGTACACTGCTGGCGCTATATAAATGTTTGTTAATAATAATAATAATAATAATATTAATAATAATAAATGGGCTGTGGCACAGCAGCTCCAGGAACATCTGGACCGCACTGGTCTCCTTGACCCCTTTCAGTCTGGTTTTTGGCCTGGCTGTGGTACAGAGAATGCATTGGTGGCCTTGGTTGACAATTTCCATCTGGCGCTGGACCAGGGTCATCAGACCTTACTGTTCCTGATAGACCTTTCAGCTGCATTCGACACAGTTGATCATGAGGTGTCGGTAACTCACCTGCGGGACCGTTCCGGGATTGGTGGGATGGTCTTGGACTGGGAGAACTCACCGGGTGGTCTTGGAGGAGTGTATGTCTTCTCCCCGGGACCTCATGTGTGGAGTCCCACAGGGTGCTATTCTGTCCCCCCTCTTGTTTAACATCTGTATGCAGCTGTTAGAGGAGATCATGAGCGGGTTTCAGGGCATGCAGTGTCATCAGTATGCTGATGACACTCAGCTCTACCTCTCTTTTTCCATAGACCCAGGTCACGCAGTCTCCCTATTTTTGCAGTGCCTGTTGGCTGTGGGGGCTTGGATGAGGTTGAGCTATCTGCAATTGAATCCTGACAAGACAGAGGTGATGTTGGTGGGCGAGGGTTTGGAGAGCCTGGGGGTGGTTGAATCACCTCTTGTTGGGGAGATTCACCCTCCCGTGGTCTCTCAAGTGCGGAGTCTGGGTGTGCTACTTGATTCATGGCTCAGCCTGGAATCTCAGGTTGTAGCCATAGCGGCAGTTAAATCTTGTCCGGCAGTTTAGGCTGTATCTCTCAGACTCCGACCTCGCCACTGTCATCCATACCTTCATCACCTCGAGGCTGGATTACTGCAATGCGCTATATGTGGGGCCGGGATTCCAGAGAAGCTGGTCCTGAGGCTGCAGCTGGTGTAGAATGCCACAGTGTTTCTCATTACGGGGGCACATGACACCAGTTCTCCGGGCTCTGCACTGGCTGCCTATAAAGCACTGGGCCAGGTTCAAGGTGCTGGTTCTAACCTTTAAAGCCCTTCATAGCCTGGGTCCTACTTATCTGCCGGTCCGCCTCACTACCCATGTGCCCGTGCGACCCTTGAGATCATCCGTTGGAGCCTTTTTGGAGGTTCCCCGGGTGAGGTGGGTGGCCACTGATGTTAGATCTTTTTCGGTGGCCGCCCCTGTGCTTTGGAATTCGCTCCCGGAGGAGGCGTGGTTGGCCCCCACTCTTCTGTCATTTCAATGTTTATGTAAGACCTGACTGTTTCGCCAGGCCTTTGGTGAGGGAGAGGGTGGGGGAGGGGTTTTTGTTGTCCCCCCCCCTCCTGCATTTTATGAATTTTTAACTGTTTTAAATTGTTTTTATATTGTTGTTTGTCACCCCGGGCTACCCTGAAAGGGCAGGAGGGGCAGAATAAAAATGTTATATATAAAAAGTTATATAAAATAATAAAACCCTGGCACAGCCACATTTCCCCCTGCCCCCATTGGCAGGGCTTCAAAAGACTCAGCATGCATGCATGCATGCTCCTCCAACATGTCTTGGCAACTGGGGCACCCCTCACCCCCAAACAGCAGATGGCACAAGATAGGTCACACAACAACCACAATCCTGGCACAGCCACATTTTCCCCTGCCCCCATTGGCAGGGCTTCAAAAGCCTCAGCCTGCATCCTCCAACATGGCTTGGCAACTGGGGCACCCCCCACCCCACAAAGATCACATGGCACACACAACACAAGATAGACCTGGCACAGTGGCACAGCCACATTTCACCCTCTCCCATTGGTAGGGCTTCAAAAGCCTCCACCACCCTGCATGCTTGTTGCTTTCCATGGCCTGCCCACATGGCATGAAGCCCCCCCGCCCCATGGGATTCCAAAAGACTAGGTCCCCATTCCATTTTTTCCCTTCCCTAAGGGGCACCAGGGGGTCCTAATCCCATAAAACCCCAAAGTAACTCATAACTTACCAACAGTCGCATGCTTGCACGTCTCCAGCAGTCTGTGGCAGTCCTTTCAGATGCCAGACCTGCTGTAAAATGGCTTCCAAAGCCCAAGGGCTAGAAGGAAAAAAAAATCCTACATTACTATTGGCCAGTGGCCACTCCAGGCAGCCAAGTGCCCACCCCCAGTCACAGACACATCTCTCCCCCCTCTAAAAAAAATCTTAGGAAACCTTCAGGATTGGATGCCTTTTTTATTTAAAAAAAGACAACCAATCCAAGGCAGGGTAAAAAAAACTCCAAATGTAACAGTTTGCACCACAGGGAGGGGGCAGGGAGGGATTAAACAAGTGCAAAACAAAAAAACAGTGTCTAAATGCCACAAAGTCATTTTTAAAAATCCAAGATCCAAGACCAATGGAAAAAATCCAGTACGGACAGGATTACTGGATCTTGGATTTAAATCCGGTACGACTAAATACTGGCAATATCAGATCTCGGTGGATCCAGAATTCCCACCCCTATTTCCAGTGTAGCCACACACAATGTGCCACACTGGTGTAATGTGCTCCGGGTGTTGTACTGGCTGCCTATAGTCTCCTGGGCCAGATTCAAGGTGCTGGTATTGACCTATAAAGCCTTATACGACCTGGGCCCCACTTATCTATGAGACCACCTCACCTCCCGGGTCTTGGATTGACCCCTACGGTCGTCCAGGGTGGTGATGGTTTTGGAGGTACCCCAGACACAATGAGTGGTCACTGATGATCGAGCTTTTTCGGTGGTTGCCCCTAGACTGTGGAATGCCCTCCCGATGGGGATCCGAGTGTCATCTTCCTTAGCCTCCTTTCACCGGGATTATAAGATCTGGTTGTTCCATCAGGCTTTTGGTGAGGGAGAGGGGTAGGGTGGGTCTGGGGGAGTAGGGGGTTTGTGTTTTTGTTCTGCCAGGGTTTTAAATATTTTATGGTTTTAATGGTTTATTCATGTTTTTATTCCTCTAACTTAATATATTGGAGTCAAGTCGTGACAAGAGAAAAACTGACTTTTTGTGGGGGAGGTCCTTGTTTTCTACGTTGGGTTTTAAAAAAAAGTTATTAATATATGACCTGCAATATCTGATCATAACTGCTGTTCTCGGTTCTATTGTATGGGTATTTTTCATTATGATCATTATAATTAGTGTATTATAATGTAAATGATAAAAGTTTATAAATAAAAATATATAAAAAAATAAAAAATAAAATGGTTCCCCGCACCCTGGCATGGTCCCGCAGGTGACTCACACCAACACCTCGTGCTCAACCATATCAAAGGCAGCAGAAAGATCTAATAAGATCAAGAGGGTCTGCTGACCCTGATCCATAGCCTGGCGAAGATTGTCAACTAAGGGCACAAGCATGGTCTCAGTGCCATACCCTAGATGAAAGCCAGACTGCAAGGGATCCAGAAACTCGATACTGTCCAGATGCGCCTGAAGCTGCTGAGCCACCACCCAGAAGATTAGAAACTGGGTGATAGCTGGCTATGGAGTCCATGTCCAATGATACCTTCTTCAACAGAGGCTTGACCACCGCCTCCTTTAAACACTCCAGCACCCTGCCCTCCCTAAGGGAGGTGTTGACAACCCCCAGCCACAGCATCTCCTGTCTGGCTTTCACCAGCAAGGACAGGAATTGATTTAATTCACACATGGTGGCCTTAGAAACCCCCAGCACATCCCCAGAATAAGTGGGTTCCACTGTCTGAAACAGATCCCACAAAACTGGAGCAGACAGGGCATCCACTGCCTCTCCTCCTACATCAACTGTCATGCTGAAATCGTGGTGAATGAGAGTGATCTTGTCCACAAGGTACTGTATAAACCTGTCACAGTGGACAATGGAATACTCCAGGTCCAGGTGTAGACAGGTTGGACTGACCAGACCTCTCACCACCCGGAAATGTTCTTCTGGATGAGACTTGGCAGATGCTATAAGAGCAGCAAATAACTTCTTCTTTACTGTCCGAACAGCCACAGCATACTTCCTCAAACTGCTCCTATGTAGCACTCGAGCATGCTCATCATGAGTACGGCGCCACCATCACTCCAACTGCATTCCCTCCCACTTCAGCTTCGCAGGTCTTCTGTAAATCATGGGGACCTGCAGTGCCGAAAGGACAGAAGTGGACACCTAGGAGCCACTGAGTCAATGGCCTTGGCCAAAAGCCTATTCCAAAAGGCCATCGACTGAGTGGTCAGTGAGGTCAGGGGGGAAATCCCCCAGAGCATTCCAGAACTGTTGTGGTTCCATAAGTCTCCAAGGAGCTTCATAAATGAGCCAGGAGCTGCTCTTGAACAAGTCCAGTGTCCCAGCCTCAGACTGGCTTCCTAGTCAAACTGAGGCAGCTGGGACACTGGTCTGGATCCAGGGAAATTAGGGCACTGTGCAAAATGGTGGGGCTGGCTGGCCCCCTGCTGGTATAGAAATGTTAGATGGACACTCACAGACTCAGCTATTGGAAAATAAAAATGTTCCTGTAATTAATGGGCAGGTCCATATGTAACGCGTGTTATTTCTGATTTATTCATGGGCCCCATACATTAGGGACTCCCCTCCTGAATTACCAAAGGCCCTCTGCAAAATGGGGGTCCCACAATTTGAGGTTCTGTGGGCTCAGAGTTTACACCAGTTTAAATGTCTGCATTCATTACTTGGCCTCCCCTCTTCTTTCCCAGCAGTCTTCCTGAGATCAGGGTTAGACGCTATATATACTAGGTTAAGCATCTGTATTCTGGGATATTGGTTGAAAGTTCGGTCATACCTACCTTCTCATTTCCCCAAGATGTGCATTATGTAAGACTTTAGTCTTTTGTTAGTAAAACAGCCACCATGGCTATCTTTTGTTTCTGGTTCCCTTTTAATAATGGGATTCAATGTTTATCTACTTAGTTATCAACGGTTTTACTCACAAGCAGATAAAAACTTTTTATTAGTGACATTAAAATCAGACTGCTTGGCATAATGCATGTCTGCAGAACAGCCCCTCATTATAATTTGTGGAAACTGAGCCAGGGTATAGAGGGCTATTTAAAGATGGATTTAAAACCAAAATTAAGGATAGCATTGACCAGACTTAGCTGTCAGCAGATGGCCAATGCCATTTTGGAAGGGCAGAGACAGAGTATTCCTAGAGTAGAGAAGGTGTGTCCTAGATGCCCTGGTACGACTGAAGATATTGAACATTACCTGTTAGAATGTCTGCTGTACAATGACATTAGAGAAAAGCATATATTGTCATTGCCTTTTTTTCTAAACTCATTTTCCCATTATGAAAAAACTATTTGGATTTTCCAGTGCGAGAACTTGGAATCAAGTACATAACACAACTAACTTTATTTGCATTTTGGGCTGAGGAATATAGGCATACGCTTTTATTATGAAAATCACTTAGCTCTTAATTTCCTTTGGTTGGTATTATTCTAAAGTGCTGTATCTTTGTATTGTATTATGTTAGCATTTTATATAATTTATTCCATAATAAAAAAACCTCTGGCTTACAAGAAGAGTTAAGGCTCTTGCAAATTCAGTCATGCACTAAAAAGCATGGAAGTTGCAAGGTAAGGCTCCCGCCTTAACTTCCATGTCATATTAGCAGTAAAGACATTGTACAGTCTCACACATTATGCTCACTTACAACTTAGGCTGTGTTTCCACCTGTGGTGGCAGTGACAGCAGCAGGAGAAGCAAGGGAAGATGCGGCAGCACAGAGGAACTAGCCGACGGGCAAAGAGTCGGTGTGAACGAGAATCTGCCGCGGCTTCTCTCACGCATGTCAGGGCACAAAATCCTGCCCTGACATGTGTGAGAGAAGCTGTGTCAGATCCCCATTCGCGCTGGCTCTTTTCCCGTCGGCTGGCTCCTCCGTGCTGCCACATCTTCCCTCGCCCCTCCCGCTCTCACCACTGCCGCTGCAGGTGGAAACGCAGCTTTAGGCTCCATGCCTTCATCTTTAGGCTCCATGCCTTCACACTTTGCCTTCATCTTTCAGCCCCAGTCCCCTTGAGGTTGGGGGAAACACTGAAGCTGGGGACAGGAGAGCGTAAGCTGGCCCCTCACCCCCTCTATCCTTTCATTTCAGTTGGGGAGAATGGGACAGCTAACTAATGGCTCCTCTTTTGTGTCTTTTAACAAAAGCAAAAGCACATTACAAAAGGCTCTTGGCAGAGAAGAAATTAAGATACCAACTCCAACTTTGGGAACAAATGGGGGAGGCCATCGCAAATAATGATGCTAGGACCTTTTGGAGTTTTGTTGACCTTGGGTCAAAAGATTATGCATTACCAACTGACCCTAGCATTCCCAATTTAGTGTGGACCCAACACTTTAATAAAATATTTAACAAGCATAAGAATACAGATCTCAGCTCTATATGTGAGTTGTCGAACCTCCCATGTTGGCCCCCTATTTTTGAGGATGAGCTGAGGAATTTACTCCTGAAAATTCCTAATTGTAAAGCACCCAATGAAGATGCATTGCCCGGGGAACTTTTTCGCCAATTCTCCGACTGGTGGATTCCAATCTTATGCAACCTTTTTACATTTATAAACCACTCTGGTTGCATCCCCCCAGGTTGGAACTCAAGTACGATAATCCCCATCTTTAAAAAGGGTGATAGGTCACTCACTGACAATTACAGGCCTATAAGCCTCATTGATATTATTGCCAAGGTCTATGCCAGAGCACTGTTGCATAGGTTGGAAAGCTGGGCTGAAGCCAACCAGATCCTGGCTGAGGAGCAAGCCGGCTTTAGGGCTGGTCGCTCCACTATGGACCAATGCTTCATTTTGGACCACTTGGTCTTTAAATACATCTTAGTCCGATGAACCAAGCTTTATGCAGTGTTCGTGGATTTAAAAGCAGCCTTCGACTCTATCGATAGGAACCTATTATGGGCTAAACTTAGGAAGACCAATTTAGATCATAGGATTTTAAGTCTTGCACAACTCCTTTATACCAACACTGATATGAGAGTTAAGCTCAACAATAAAGGTCTTTTTTTCGGACACCATCACTTCCTCTAATGGGGTAAAGCAGGGCTGTGTCCTGGCCCCTTTTTTGTTTAACTTTTTTGTTAATGATATAGTGGACCATTTGTCAGGGGTCCGGAGCCACCCTCCGTGTGTAGGTCAGAGAGCCATTTCAGTCCTGCTATATGCGGACAACATGGTCCTGTTGTCCCTGTCCAAAGTGGTATGCGTAGATTATTGGAGGCCCTCTATGAGTATTATACCTTTAATAACTTGGAAATTAACTATCTAAAGACCACGGTTTTGGTATTTGCCAACCACTACTTCTCTAGCAAGTGGCAAACTGGCCCCCATGAAATCGAACAGGTTAAGAGCTATAAGTACCTGGGAGTCCTGTTTAACTACCTAGGTAATTGGACAGGGCACATTGAGGCTGCTAAGTTGAAAGCAGATCGCACCGCCAACGGCATTCTCAGATTCTGGAGAATGGTGGGGGCCAAGTTGGTAAAGTCTGTGGTATTATTAATCAACCACGAATTGATTCCCCAAATGATATATGGAGCAGAGATATGGGGTCGTGCATGTGTTGGCAGTTTGGAAGCAATTCCACTTAAAATCTGCAAACGAGTCTTGGGGGTTTCTTGCTTTGCACCCTCAAGCTTGGTAAGAGCAGAACTGGGTTTGTTTCCAGTGGAGTTCAAAACCAGGTCAGCCACCTATAGATATTGGTCTCGGCTACAGAGCATGGATGAGGGGAGATTGACTAAAATGTGTTATAGGGAGCAGGAAGGCCTTAAAAGGAGGAGCTCATGGGCCCAAAAAATGGAGGGACTGATAAGCGCCTATGGCTTGCCATTGGAGGAGCTCAAGCCCAGCTCTCAACCCAAAATCAAGGTGCAACCCGTTAATCACCAGAATCATTGATGTTTTTACTCAAGACGGATTGTCAATGGTTAAAGCAAATTCTGTTTTGAAGATTATCTAATCCATGTGGAAAATCCGGCTGCTAGAGCTGCTTTCACCAGGTTGAGATTCCAGTTATTCCCCTCTGCTGTGTTAGAGGGGAGATTCTCTGGTACCCCGCACAATCTACGCTTTTGCAGTTGCTCACAAAACAAAATTGAAGATGTTGTTCACTACATTTTTGATTGTCCGCACGACGACTCATTAAGGAGCAAATATGTTACACCCTTATTGGCGGGGAAAGAGCACTGGCATATTAATTGGAAATTGCCATACTTACTGGCCAATACAAATTTGATCATTACCAGATCTATTTTAGATATTTGCACGGCAAGTAGAACTAAAAAATTTGCATATTTTGCATGGCAAGTAGAACTAAGAAAAAAAAAGGCTCAATGAATTTGAATAAGGTAGGCGGAGCCTGGAGACCCCTAAGGCTGAAATGTAATCAGTAAGCCAGGGTATCCCTATGGGAGTGTGCATCAATGTATGAGTTGGGTATGTGCCTCTATTTAAACCGACCACGACCAATATGGGCTCCCCATGCATCCTGCAATTGGTCGGTTATAATGAGGTTAATATTAAGCCAGTTCAGGGGCCAAATGCTGCTGCCATAAACCCTGGGAAGGGTGAGGCAATATCCTGTAAAAAGGATATTTATAAGTTAATTCAGGGGCCAAATGTGTTGCCATACACCCCGGGAAGGGTAAGGCAATACCCTCCAAAAGGATGTTTGTAAGCAAATTCAGGGGTCAAATGCTGTCGCCATACACCCCGAGAAGGGTAAGGCAATAATGTAATGTAACTGAAAAATTTTAACTCTGTTTTTTTTATATATTTTTTTTTTCACATGGTTGGATACTTGGTGTATATTTTGGTTATGTTTCGAATTTTGTGTTTTTAAGTAATTCATCTTTACTACTGTATTTGTTTACTTCTTGCTACGGCCTATGGCCAAACAAGTCAATAAACTTACTACTACTACTACTACTACAACTAATGGCTCACAACAGTCCCTTTTAGCTACTAGTCCCCACTGCCAAACTTTAAGTTAGGTACTCATTGAAATTAATAAAATAGAATGCCCATTGGAAGGAATGGAGGCAATAGCAATGTTGATTTCTAAAAAATACTATTGTTATTCCAACACCCAAGTAAGGCAATTTTTACATGGACTGGGGTGGGGTGTGTGTCCCTTTACACGGACACACACACACACCTCCACCCATCTCCATCCGTGGGGCCTCCTCTGGTTTTCCGGAGGGCTCTGTGGGTGGGTGATGGGTGGAGGTGAGTGTTGTGCGGGAGGGTGCACGTACCCCCATCCATCGCTCACAATTTTCACATGGGTGAACACCCACTTCACACCCTTCCCCCACCCAACCAGCTGTTTACATGGACACCCCCACTGGTGGAACACCCTTCTGCACATCCAGCAGGGTGGAGCATCTGTATAAAAATGGCGTAAGTGACTGTGAAATAATACAACACAGCTGCATCTTTGAGAGTACATGGGGAAGGGAAGAGGATGTGAAATTATTAGGAAGGCACCAGATGGAGTAAGTGGAATGGTTGGAATGGCAGAGAATAATACGAGTGCTGCATCAAGGAAGTATGTGTAATGACAGGAGAAATTAGAAATAGTTACAACAAGGTTCTGAGTGAAATAACTGATTCAGAAGACTGATAGGATACCAGGGGGAGCATTCCTATCATTTTGCCCATGTACCATAGCTGACTCCCTATCCTTTAACTCCCAATAGACTCCGTCCCGGTTATTCCACTTCCTCTCCTGTTTTTTGTTTGTGTTTTTTTTGTCATTCCACACACACCCTTACTTTTGTTCCATATGACAAATACAGATAAATATTGTATTTCCCAGGACTTTTGAGTTCCGTGTGAGAGGAGTGCATGGAGACTAGAGGGGTGACTTCGACCCACGACTCCTGGGTTGTCTGTTACAAAGTTGAGAGCAGAGGAGAGGAGAACAGGCTGGGAACCAGGACTACTGAGTTGCCTGTGAAGGGAGTGCAGACAACTGGATTAGACTTGGGAGGAGAGGGTGGAAGACAGGAGGCCTGAGTTCTCTATTACAGGGCTGGGACCAAGTAGATTAGAGGGGAAGAGGAGGTGGGAGCCAGGACTCTTAAGTTCTCTCTTTCTTAAAGAGGAAACAGAGGGGGTGAGGGGCCAGCTCATGCCTCCTGTCCCCAGCTTCAGTGTTGCCCCCAACCTGCAGAAGAGGAGGATTGGGGCTGAAAGACACAGGCAAAATGTGGGTGCATGGAGCCTAAGTTGTAAGTGAGCTCAATATGCATGACTGTGTATAATGACTTTACTGTCAACATGCTCAATATGTACAATGTCTTTACTGCTAACATGGCACAGAAGTTAAGGTGGGAGCTTTTTAGTGCACAATTGAATTTGCAAGAGCCTTAACTCTTCTTGTACAACTGAGGGGGTAGTGCAAATGTGAGAAGTGCAAGGCCCAGCGGGACAGTTCCACTGCCACCAGGATGGTTCTCAAAGCACCCGCAGTGCCGGGCCATGCACAAGTGCTTTGTGGGGCTGCCATCATGTTCCCTAGTAGTATGGTATAATGGGACCACACTTCCCAGCATGCCACACTACTAGGGACCATGGCGGTGGCCCACAAAGTGCTTGCGCGTTGCCCAGCACCAGGAGTGCTTTGAAAACCACCCTCCTGGAGGCGAGTAGAAGCAGTGGGAGATCAGAGGTAATAGAAGCAGCAGTGGCAGCATTAGGTGAGGGGGGTAGTGTCTCCCCCCCACCCTGGCTGCTGAGGGGTGGATGGCACAGGCAGAAGTAATGGTAATGGACTTAATCCGCGCTTAAACATCACACGCAGGACGTTATCGGGCCAATTTAAATCTACTGCCACTTGCTGGAACTTTCTCACATAATCCAACAAGGGGCCCCTTCCTTGCTTCAAGGTCGTGATTACGGTTTCTGCATCCTGAATTCGGTGGGGGTAGTCATACAGGAACTTAAACTCCCACACAAACCCCTCGTAATCCTCCAAAAAAGGGCTATTGCTGGTAAGTAGTGGGGTAGCCCATGCTAAGGCATGTCCTTCTAGTAACCCGATAATAAAGGAAACCTTCCGGGCATCCGTATCGTAGGTTCGGGGTTGAGTCTTAAAGGTTAACTCGCACAAGGCCAGGAACCCCTGAAACTGCCGGCGCTCCCCGGTGAATTTAGTAATCGTGGGTCCCTTGGGGCCAAGGCGACGACGGCTGCTGCCACTGGGGTCGGCGGTGGCGGCACCAATACTTGCGCGGTTTCTGGCCCTCATTGCTCTTTGAGGTCTTTAACCTCCATTGCTAAGGATTGCATGGAGTGGGCTAAGTCCCTAACTTCCGCAAGTAATTGCTCCATGAGCAAGGGATAGATGCTGGTGATACTGTGAGGGCTGGGCTTCCGCGGAGGTGGGACCCTCATGGGACGGGGACAGCCCAGGAACCAGGACAGCCGCTCTGCCCAGGGGGATCCTGGTAGGGAAGGAGCGTTGCCTGAAAAAGGACCCCTCAGGTTCTTATATGGTGGTTCAGGAAGGACTAGCCGTTCCCCACCTAGATCATCATAGGGGTGCAGGCGTTGCAGCTTCCCAACCAGGGAAGGCCCCCACGGGCCAAGGAACGCAGGCACACTGGGCCCGGGGCTGAGGGCAAGGGGTGAAGGCTTGTGGGGGTACCGTGCAAGAGACCCAGGGGAAGAAGGCAGGGCAGGGCACGCACACTCGAGTTTCCCTGTGGGCACCCAAGTGAACAAGGAAGGAACACAATACTCACAGTCACGCTGGAGGCCCAAGTCTCTCTCTCTCTCTCTCTCTCTCGCACACTCTCGCACTCTTACTCGTAGTTCACACATAGCTAAGTCACTCTATAGGTTGCAGGGGGCTCAGGGCCGGTCTCACAGGGAAAAGCTCTGATCACCAGCAAGGGAGCTCCTCTGAGTCCTCCCTTATAAGCAGGGCTGCAGCGTTCCTCTGCAGCAGGCGAGCGGAGCGTCGGGGTGGCGGCCTGAGGGGCGTGGCTGACTGCCTCATGATTGCAGAGGGCGGGGCTGGTCCTGGAGGCTCCGTCGCGCAGTGCTGCGGCGAGCCCGGGGGCGTGGCCGGGGATTGAGGCACTGATTGGTGTGGAGCGCTGTCAGCGTGCTCCGCCCCTATTGTAGGGTGGTTCATCCCCTGTTCCTCTATGGGCGCTGGGCCTGGGCCTTCCTGGGGTTGAGTTTGGTGTGACCCCGCCGGAGGGTCCTTCTGGGAACCCCATTGCTGTCGGGGACGGCGGCTCGGTAGGGCCCGCTGCCTGAGACCCGGCCTGCCCCGCCATCTCCTCAGGCCCCCAGGCCTGACAGTACCCCCCTGTCGATGCTGCGGCCAGGGCCCCGGCCCGGGCTTGCCGGGGTAACGGGCATGAAAACGACGAAGTAACAGGGGGGCATGTATGTTCGCTACAGGTTCCCAAGAGTTTTCGCACGCATCGTAGCCTTTCCATTTGACTAGGTATTGCAGTTGCCCCCGCCACCTTCGGGCATTGAGAATGGCTTGCACCTCGTATTTGGGGTCCTCAGATCCCAACATCGGTAAGGGGTCAGGATCCGCAGGGGGGCAATGATCTTTGGGGGCCTTCAGTAGGGAAACGTGGAACGTCGGATGTATCTTGTACTGAGGGGGCAAGGTTACCGTATAAGCCACCTCATTCACCTGCCGGTTAATGGGGAAGGGTCCCATGAAACGAAAGTCAAGCTTTGGAGAAGGACGGGTGGAGGAGTAATGGCGACGGTCGACCCATACAAGGTCCCCCACATTGAAGCGAGGGGCGTGTATCTGGTGCTGGTCTGCAAATTTCTTATATCGCTGTCGTGCTTGTTGGAGGAGTGCTTGAGCTGCCATCTGAGCTTGCCGAATTTGTGTTACTAATGCCCCCGCGGCGGGTACTTGGGGGGCGTCTAAGTCTGGGGTACAAATACGCGGGTGGAAACCATACGTAACAAAAAAGGGAGAGGAGCCCAAAGAGGCATTCAGGGTATTGTTGTATACAAATTCCGCTAAAGGAAGTAAGTCATACCAATTGTCCTGGAGATGGTCAACATAGCAATGGAGATATTGCTCCAGTGTTTGATTGGTGCGTTCCACCTGTCCATTGGCCTGGGGGTGGTACGCTGTCGTGAGGTTTAGGTTGATCTGGAGTGCCTTCAACAATGCCTTCCAGAGCCGTGAGGTAAACTGGGTTCCCCGGTCGGATACAATATCGATGGGTACGCCATGTAGCTTAATGACGTTGTGTAATAGTAGCAGTGCGGTATGTTTGGCAGTGGGAAGGCCTTGGCAAGCGATGAAGTGGGCCATCTTCGTGAAATGGTCGATCACCACCAGGATGGTGGTGCGCTGTTGGGAAGGGGGGAGTTCTACAATAAAGTCCATGCCCACCCGTTGCCAGGGGCCGTGTGGCATGGGGGCCAACTGAAGGAGTCCTATTGGTTTTTGCCGGGGAACCTTGGTTTTAGCGCAGATGTCGCAGGCGCGGACATAACGCGCCGTGTCCGCCTTCATGGTGGGCCACCAAAATTGCCGGTGGAGTAGGTCGTAGGTTCTCTTGATCCCGGGGTGCCCTGCTAGGGGGGCGTCGTGGTGACTCCATAAGGCTCTGGACCGGGCGGCTTGGGGAACTACTATTCTTTCCTGGTGCCAATATAGCCCCTGCCGTTGTTGCAGAGGGTGATTTTGTAATACCTCCTGATCCTGCGGTGAAAGCTTTTGTAGGTGGTTGCTAGACAAGCTTGACGTGACCAGTGCACAGGGTTTCAGGATGGGCTCGCCTTGGTTGTCCAGGAGGGTCTCTTCCTTGGTGGATCTTGAAAGGGCATCTGCTAGCAAGTTTTGGTTCCCGGGGTGGTACTGGATCTGGAAGGTGAACCGGGAGAAAAAGAGCGCCCAGCGTCCATGTCGGGCGTTGGCGATTTTAAAAGTTTGAAGATACAGGAGGTTCCGATGGTCGGTGATGACAGTGACGGGCAACTTGGCGCCTTCCAGATAATGTCACCAGGTAGTGAAGGCTGCCTTGATGGCTAAGAGTTCTCGATCTAATATGGTATAGTTGGCTTCCGCGCTCGTGAGCTGCCGGGAATAATACGCACAAGGTAGTAGGACTCCAGTCTGGGCTTCTTCCTGTAACAGGACGGCCCCAATGGCTTTGTTGGAGGCATCCGTCTCCACCACAAATGCTTTCTCAAAGTCTGGATACCGTAAAAACGGCGCTTGCATGAAGGCTTGTTTTAGGGTGTTAAAGGCCTTCTGGTGCTCGGTCGTCCACGAGTAGGAGGCTCCCTTGTGTAGCAACATGGTTAGAGGTTTTGTTACAGCAGCATAGCGGGGAATATACTGTCGGTAGTAATTTGTGGTCCCTAAAAAACGCTGTAGTGCCTTGACAGTAGGGGGTGGAACCCAGGACAGTATTGCCTGTACCTTGGTTTCATCCATCTTCAGCCCCTCCGGGGAAATGACAAAGCCTAAGAAGGCAATTGAGGTAGTATGAAAGGCACATTTAGATAATTTACAGAAGAGACAATGCTGTTGAAGCTTCTTCAGGACGGTCCAGACATGGCCCACATGTTCATGTTCTGACCGGGAGTAAATTAAAATATCGTCCAAGTATGCGATAACGTAGACGTCCAACACTTCCCAGAGTACATCATTTATAAAGTGTTGAAATGTAGCCGGGGCGTTGGCTAGTCCAAAGGGCATCACCAGGTACTCGAAGTGTCAGTATCTGGTCCGGAATGCCGTCTTCCACTCGTCCCCGGCCCGTACTCGTACCAAGTAATAGGCCCCTTGCAGGTCGAGTTTAGAGAAAATGCAAGCTCCCTGGAGTCGATTCAGCAATTCAGGGATCAATGGGAGGGGGTATCGATTTTTCACTGTAATAGTATTCAGGCCCCGGTAATCGATGCAGGGCCGTAATCCCCCATCCTTTTTAGGCACGAAAAAGAGGGGTGCCCCCGCCAGGGAGGTAGAGGGCCGGATAAACCCCTTTTGTAAGTTCTCATCAATATACTGTTTGAGGGTCCGTAATTCTGGCCCTGAAAGGGCATAGATCCGTCCGTAGGGCGGCTGGGTCCCAGGGAGGAGCTCAATGGGACAGTCGTAGGGATGGTGCGGGGGTAGCATGGTCGCCTCTTGTTCACTGAAAAGAGGGGCGTAGGCCTGGTAGGCCCCGGGTAACCCCAGAACCTCACAGTCTGGTATGGTGGTGCACCCGGTGGGGGCGCGGTCCTTGGTCTTGGGGACCTGGTTACTGGGCTCCCGGTACTGGGCTCCTGCAAGGTGTACCGTTGCCAGTCAATGGTCGGGTTCCATTGTTTAAGTCATGGGATCCCCAGGACAACGGGAAAAATAGGGGTACATACTATATCCAACTGCAGGGGTAAGGAGTGTCCCTGGATCATCAGGGGCATAGGGGGGGTCTGGCAGGTAATCGGGCCAGAGACCAACGGGGACCCATCAATGGAGTGGATGACCTCCTTCCGCTGGCGGGGTTGCTGTGGAATCTGGTGCCGCCGCACGAACCCTTCGTCCACAAAGTTCCCGGAGGCTCCGGAATCGATCAAGGCCCAAGCGACAAGGGTTTGGCCAGGGCCAAGGCCCAGCATCACGGGTATTTGGAGGTGTGGTCTTTTCTCTGGGTAGTTGGGAACCCGGGAAGCTAACGGCGCCAGGGGTGCATTGGCATGGCTCGAGAGACCCCCTACACCTCTCGAGCCTGGGCTTTTCCTACCTCTCGTCGACTTCTAGGGGCTGCCGGGCAATTCCGGGCGTAATGTGAGACTTCCCCGCAGTAATAGCACAGGCGGGATAGGCGTCGCCGCTCCCTCTCTGCTGTCGTTAAGGGTCCTCGGGCGGCCCCGACTTGCATGGGCTCAGCCTCTTCATTGTGGGGAGGCTGTCCTCGGCTACCCCCGGTAGCCACAGGGCGCAGTGGGGGGCCTCGGTAGGTCTCGCTCCGGTGTTCACAACGCCTTTCGTTGAGTCGTTCCTCAATCTGCAAGGACAACGTTACCAATGCCCCCCAAGTCTTGGGAAGGGTCGTAAAGGCCAGCTGGTCCTTAATTTCTTCACTTAATCCGCGCTTAAACATCACACGCAGGACGTTATCGGGCCAATTTAAGTCTACTGCCACTTGCTGGAACTTTCTCACATAATCCAACAAGGGGCCCCTTCCTTGCTTCAAGGTCGTGATTACGGTTTCTGCGTCCTGAATTCGGTGGGGGTAGTCATACAGGAACTTAAACTCCCGCACAAACCCCTCGTAATCCTCCAAAAAAGGGCTATTGCTGGTAAGTAGTGGGGTAGCCCATGCTAAGGCATGTCCTTCTAGTAACCCGATAATGAAGGTAACCTTCCGGGCATCCGTATCGTAGGTTCGGGGTTGAGTCTTAAAGGTTAACTCGCACAAGGCCAGGAACCCCTGAAACTGCCGGCGCTCCCCGGTGAATTTAGTAATCGTGGGTCCCTTGGGGCCAAGGCGACGACGGCTGCTGCCACTGGGGTCGGCGGTGGCGGCACCAATACTTGCGCGGTTTCTGGCCCTCATTGCTCTTTGAGGTCTTTAACCTCCATTGCTAAGGATTGCATGGAGTGGGCTAAGTCCCTAACTTCCGCAAGTAATTGCTCCATGAGCAAGGGATAGATGCTGGTGATACTGTGAGGGCTGGGCTTCCGCGGAGGTGGGACCCTCATGGGACGGGGACAGCCCAGGAACCAGGACAGCCGCTCTGCCCAGGGGGATCCTGGTAGGGAAGGAGCGTTGCCTGAAAAAGGACCCCTCAGGTTCTTATATGGTGGTTCAGGAAGGACTAGCCGTTCCCCACCTAGATCATCATAGGGGCGCAGGCGTTGCAGCTTCCCAACCAGGGAAGGCCCCCACGGGCCAAGGAACGCAGGCACACTGGGCCCGGGGCTGAGGGCAAGGGGTGAAGGCTTGTGGGGGTACCGTGCAAGAGACCCAGGGGAAGAAGGCAGGGCAGGGCACGCACACTCGAGTTTCCCTGTGGGCACCCAAGTGAACAAGGAAGGAACACAATACTCACAGTCACGCTGGAGGCCCAAGTCTCTCTCTCTCTCTCTCTCTCTCTCTCTCTCTCTCTCCCACTCTCCCACTCTCACTCGTAGTTCACACGTAGCTAAGTCACTCTATAGGTTGCAGGGGGCTCAGGGCCGGTCTCACAGGGCAAAGCTCTGATCACCAGCAAGGGAGCTCCTCTGAGTCCTCCCTTATAAGCAGGGCTGCAGCGTTCCTCTGCAGCAGGTGAGCGGAGCATCAGGGCGGCGGCCTGAGGGGCGTGACTGACTGCCTCGTGATTGCAGAGGGCGGGGCTGGTCCTGGAGGCTCTGTCGCGCGGTGCTGCGGCGAGCCCGGGGGCGTGGCCGGGGATTGAGGCACTGATTGGTGTGGAGCGCTGTCAGCGCGCTCCGCCCCTATTGCAGGGCGGTTCATCCCCTGTTCCTCTATGGGCGCTGGGCCTGGGCCTTCCTGGGGTTGAGTTTGGCGTGACCCCGCTGGAGGGTCCTTCTGGGAACCCCGTTGCTGTCGGGGACAGTGGCTCGGTAGGGCCCGCTGCCTGAGACCCGGCCTGCCCCCCCATCTCCTCAGGCCCCCAGGCCTGACACCTACAAATAACAAACTACTAATGAAGAGGTGCCTCGGGCAGCTTTTGGGGCGGGATAGAGTGATAAACAAATCCTGGGAGAGGAGGCAGCGAAGCAGAGAAAACCAAGCCAGGAGACTTGATTGGTGGCCACACTGGCCAATAAGCATCACAAGTATTTTCCAGACACTTGAATGGCACCTTGTGATTGTTCAAGGCTCCAGCTTCCCATATCCAATCACAAGGGCTGGGGGAGGGCACTGCGAAGCTTTATACGGTCGCAGTCAGGCTTTTTGTTCTTGTTCCGGGTTAGTCTCTGACTTGTCAGGTGGGGTGTTCAGAACTGCTGTGCCCTTTACCAAATTCTTTCTCTAGGCCACTGTCTTTCCTGATCCCTTCCTCAAACCATCCCACCGCAACACCCATTCCCACACATTACACAACCCTTATTTCTTCTTCCAACCTAATCTCAATACTTGCAAACTTCCCCATCCCCTCCCTACCCCCCATTGTTCCTAACTCCCCCGTCTGCATTACTGTCAGTCTCTCTATGCCGCCCCCCCATACACACCCATACATATTATATATTAGAGATGGGACACCGGGGAGAATACCAGATACCGGATTTACCAGTATCAAATTTACTGGTATCGGCATACCGGATTTTTAACATTGGCCGCTTTTTTACATTGCGGTCATTGACTTCAATGCCGATATTCCAACCCCTATTATATATGTGTGTGTGTGTGTTATGTATCTATAATATATAATTATAGGGACATAATTATTGTTAGGTATTGGGTACATATAATTTGCCTGATAGTGTGCAACATGGCAAAGGAAAGGAGAGGGAATTCTGGCCATTGGTCAGCAAAGCCAGGGGCAGGTGGCCCCTCAGGGTCTGGCAGAGGGGGCCATGGATGTGGAAAAGTTGGCAGAACTCCTGCCACTGGCAACCTCCCTCCCCCCTCCCAAGTTCATTCTTTCCCTCCCAGGAGCAGCAGCGCTTGTCAGGGGAGGAAACAGCTGCGATGTTGGGCTTAGAATCCAGCAAAGGCGGGGAATCCCAGGCTTCCAGCAGCAGTGGCACTGGAGAGAGGGACAAAGGGAGGGTGCAGTGCACCCTTCTGCAAGCACCCACAATTATCAGTCAGCAGCACCGATGTGAGGGCAGATGTAGGCAGCCCTGAAGTTGTTGTTGATGTGGGTGCTGTGGATGATGCGGAACAACATGCACCTGCCCTTTTGAACAGACATGCCCCTTGTGAAATTAACTCCTGCCAGGGGGCAAACTCAGTTGGGCAGGATTTGGGGGGAGGGTTTTTTTGGTTTCACAGTCCCCGCCCATTATGAGCAACCCCAGCAGGCACAGCCCATTGTTAGCTCCTACTTCGGCCACAAGCAGTAGGGCAGGCTGTCCTGTTACGTCTGTCAGGAGGAGAAACCTAAGCAGCAGCAACAGCAGTAGGAGCGGTGCTAGGACTCATAGTGGAAGTGTGGGGTCAGGCTCACTCTATACCCCTTCAGTGCAAGATATGGGGAGTGAGGTAGAGGAGACCCCCCCACTCTTCCTGCAGTGACCCTTACAGGTTCTTCTCCTGTGCCCCTCTCTGGGACAAATGCAGCAGTTCCCATCAGTATCAGTGGGCATTTTTACACATATGCCCACATATGCCCACATATGCCCACATATGCCCACCTTAAAGTGCTGGTCTTTCAATCTTCTGGGTTTACAAGTCCACAAGTAAGTTCCGGATGCATTCTTTACACACTCACTCACACACACACTACCCTCAGGCAGCCTAAAGTAGCTGCAGCTGTAGATGTGAGGGGTTGCCATGGTAACCAAGTGACCACAGCTGACCACACCTGCCTGGAGCAAAGTAGTTTACCAGAAGAACATTTTACACACAAGTTCTGGGAGACACCAAGATGTTACAGGATCCAGTTTTGTAAAGTCACAGAGATCAAGGACTTCTTAAATCTGTGAGAATATGCAGACGTTCAAAGAGCTAGATGTTTGAGATCTGGGTGAGTGATTTAGACACACAGAAAGTTCAGGTTGTACCAGAAAACATGCAGGAGTGTGTGTAAAAATGCCCAGTAGGACAGGAGCCCCCAAGAAGGCAGGAGCACCTCGCACGTCGGGTATGTGGGCTCACTTCAAGCAGCTGAGGGCCGATGATTCACGAGAGGTAACTTGCAATTACTGCAGAAAAGTGGTAAAGTGTGGGCAGCAGATGGGGAACTTAAGCAACAGTGGCATGATTACCCACATGAAAGCTTACCACCGAGCTGTGCTGTTACAAGGACAGGCAGACAGAGTAGACACTAGTGGCTTCCCTGCTGCAGTGGACAGACCTACCTCTTCTGATGAGAGCCACAGGAAGGAGGCACAATGACCACCACCATCTCAAGCCCACCATGTGCAGCACATTGGCAGGCCACCATGGAAGAGCTGGGATGGGGAAAGGTGCCACACCATGGAGGGCGTCATCCAGAGGCAATGCAGATCACCAGGCTGGTGGGTGAAATGATTGTGCTGGATGACCAGCCCTTCTCTGTGTTGGAAAGCATCAGTTTCTGCAGGCTGATGGCTCTGCTAGTGTCCCAGTACAAGATGTCCCCCCCCCCCACCACCTTCAGCACAGGTACCGTATCATGCTGCCAGGGAACGTGTGAGGGAGCAGCTAGCTGGGGCAGATGAGGCTAATATGCATTTCACCACCAATATATGGAGCAGCAGAAAAGAAGAGCATGCCTACCTGGCCCTGACTTCACACTGGTGGCAGGTGCAGGTGGCAGGAGAAGGAGCAGGAGGTGGCAGGGGTGAGATGGCAGGGTACAGGTGGGTCCTGCTTCAAGCCCAGGTGATGGTTGAAAGCCCCACTGTGGCTAAAATCTTTGAAGCCCTGATCTCCATGGTGGTTGGGTGGCTAATGGCAGGAGCACCATTCACCAGGAAGTTCATGGTGACTGACAGTGGGTCAAATATGGCAGATTTGTGTGCATTCCCTGTGCTGCCCACACCCTTCACCTGGTGGTGAGGAATGCTCTGGGCCTAGGGGAGAATGGAGCTGGCACCAGACCCCTTAACTCATTGATTGAAAAGGGCAGGAAGATAATGAGCTACTTCAACAGGAGTGTGAAGGGCAGTCACCTAGAGGCAGAATCAGGCAGAGTACGGGGTTCAGGAACCCTGCCTCATGCAGGATGTTAGCACGAGGTGGAATTCCACCTACCTCATACTGGAGCAGCTAGTGGAGCAGCAGCACATCCTGCATGACATAGCTCTCATGGGCAACATCAGGGTGATGACTCCACGGTTTGTGGGAAGAATGGGTCATGATGTCTCAGACTGTGTACGTCCTTAGGACATTGAAGGACACCACAGAGTCTAAGCACGTTGATGGCCAGCCTAAGTCAGGTCATCCCACTGGTCTGGAATCTGTGTAGGAGACTTGGGGGGGGGGGGGGAACTATCCTGTCCAAGCTGCCACCCACTTGGAACACACACACACACAGAATGAATATGTGCTCACCTCACTGGCTACATCCAGTAGCATACCCACCAGAGCAAGACAGAGACGCAGGCAGCATTAGTGCCTGGAACTGCTACCTACCACTTGTTAACAGGAGACCCCACTCCCACTCCCACTCATGGATAGTGGGGGGTTGGTGCCCCAATACCCACCTGACTCTTAAATTTAGGGGAATTAGCTGAATTGGTTGGACTAGGGGTCTGAGGTCAGATGCGCGCTACAGTCATGTTATGTACCCTCCCCAAAAGAATAGTAAAAGGAAAAAGAGGGAAACAAAATGCTTAATAAAAAGGAATATTTATTTAACAGGAATGGGAGGTATAAAAAACACACACACAGAATTGGCTAACACAGTTTCCAGTCTGGCTGGCAGTTTTCAGAGGGAAACACAAGCAGCGGCTGGGAAAATGAAAATAATATGGGAAGAGAGAGAGAGAGAGAGAGATGGCTAAAAGTGAAAGGAGGTTGGAGAATTGCCTCCGCCCGCTCCCCCTCGGCCGGGGGGGGGAGGGTGGCGGCCATGAGGCCCCTTGCCACGCCCGACTTAGGGGGAAGCAGGACAGCTGGGTGACTTTCCCGCTGTGGGGCTGCATGCAGCCTCAAGGCAGGAAAAAAGCGATGCAGCACCACTGGTTGCGAATCCAGCCGGTTGCATACCCAGCCGGGGTACGCAACCCTGGCTGGTAGTGATTGGTCAGTTGAGGCATGTGGGCCCCACTCGGAAGGTGGGGCTCACAATGTAGGAGAAAATCAGCTCCAGCCCCACTTGCGGTCTGGACCTGCAACAAGTGGCAGCATCTCCAGGCAGCGCAAGGAACTTTGGGCTTGCAAGGAGCGTTGGGCCATGCCTTAGGAACCTGTACTGGAGATGAGCCCGATGGGCAAAAACAAAAAGAACACCGTGGCAGCGGCGAAGAAACGGTGGCAGGAGGCCACCGTGACGGAGCCTGCTGCGGGGGGGGGGGGGATTTCCGGAGGCCAGCGAGGTCTCTGTAGGGAACCCTGAGGGTCCAGGCCACGTCCCTTCAGCACTGGGGGCGACCCCAGACGAGAGGGGGGAGATCCCCTTCAGGGACAGGATGGCAGGCTGCGAGGCCCTTTTGTTGCAGCTCATGGGGGGAGCAGAGGCCGACCCCCCAGTGGGCCTTTCGTTTGCACCTCAGGGTGGATCTCTCCAGGGGGTCGAGTCTGGGGCATCTGCCCCCTCACTCCTTCGCAGGGGCGGCCTGTGAATCCCCCCACATGATAAATTGAGGAGGTGGGGGGGGTGGCAATGCAGGTGTGGATAGGCGCCAGGCCGGCTCGGGGTGGCCCCTCTGGGCTGGTTTCCCCTTTGGTTCTGCCCCCCCGATGGCTGCGGGGGCAGCTGCTGCAGTGAGGGGGGGCAGTGATGGAGGGGGCCCCACTGTTGGGCCCAGCTGTCCCCCTGCGGAGGGCCCCCAGATGGCCTTTCGTACCCAGGCATCTGTGGGCTTGTCTGGGTGGCGGCCAGTCAGCCGCAGGCTGCATGGGCTACACCCATGCAGGGCTTGGCCAGTGGGCCCCCTTTGCTTCTGCCACCCCCCCGGAGGCTGCGGGGGCAGCGGGGATCAATGGGTTGGGTCCGGCTGGCCCCCTGCATGGGCCCCCCAGGCAGCCCTTCATATCTAGGAGTTCAGGGGCCACAGATTGCAGGGGCCGTGCCCATGCAGGGCTGGGCCGGGGAGCCCCTTCCCCCCTTTCTTCAACCCAGGGCAGATGCAGCGGAACCGGTACAGCAGGGGCTAGACAACAGTGACCTGCGCCAGAGGTTGGACCGAATGGATAGAGCGCTACAGGCACTGACGCAACAGCGCGCCCAGGCACTGGGAATCCAGAGGGAGGTTGTGCTCCTGGCTCTCCCAGCCCATTCTTCAGGTGAGGCACAGGCACGTCCGGGTGGTTTTGGCACTGGGGGTAGATGGCAGAGCCCACAGCCTGGAGGAGCCCCTGCTCCGGGGGGTGTTGGAACAGGAGGGGTGCGGCGCAGGATGCATACTGGGGACAAACGGGGGGTGCTGGGCTGACTCAACTGACGTGGTGGAGAGGTACCCGGGTTTCCGTGGTCCCCCTGGTGCACCTGGCCCATGGTGCAGGTGGCGTGGGTGCCCCGTTGGGGGCGGTCCTTCTGCTGGCTTTTCCCGTAGGTTCCCTTTCCTTGGCGGGGCAGGCCCTCCAGGTATGGCCTTCCACGGCCTTGTCAATCCAGCCATCGAGTGGCGGGCCGACCATGACTACTTTCATAACATCCATCCCGCAGCTGTGTCCCTGGAGGGCGGGGGCTACTCTGCGGTCTCCGACCCAATTGGGGGTCACCTGTTCCAAGCCACCAAGGAACAGATCTGGTGAGGAGAGTACGTGGACTTGTTTGCCCTCCTTTTTAGTGATCCCACAGTGGATCCAACTGAGCAGGAGGACAAGAAAGAAAAGGAGCGCTTGAAGCGGCCCAAGGTGGACCGAAACTGGTCAAATTGGACTGCCGCAGACATTGTCCGATATGATGAGGTGTTCCGCCATCGGGCGGCGTACGCCCCGGGGCTTAGATGGGACGTGCATGATCTCTGGCTCAACTGCATGAGTGGAGTGGNTGAGCAGGAGGACAAGAAAGAAAAGGAGCGCTTGAAGCGGCCCAAGGTGGACCGAAACTGGTCAAATTGGACTGCCGCAGACATTGTCCGGCATGTTTTGAAGCGGGGATGGCAGGAGCATGGCTCCGATATGATGAGGTGTTCCGCCATCGGGCGGCGTACGCCCCGGGGCTTAGATGGGACGTGCATGATCTCTGGCTCAACTGCATGAGTGGAGTGGGCAATGTGCCTAGATCATATGGTGGCCATCTGCTCACAAAAGGGGGGGCTTTGTCCACCATTGAGTTCTTTTGTGAGGAAGGAAAGAAAGGCAGGGCATTGGCCTCGGGGACCTGTTGGGAATTTGGCCAGTCCGGGTGATGTTCCCGAGCAACTTGCAAATTCCGCCATGCATGCTCCACCTGCTCGGGGCATCATACATCTTCTCCGTACCCCTGGGGAAAACCTGGATTCAAGGGGAAATCTTTTCCCAGGGAGGGTCTGGGAGAGCTGGGCCCGGTGGTAACAGCTCCGGACCAGCCGGAAAAATCCCCAATGCCAGTTAGGGTGGTGCAGCTCGAGCAGGCCCTCCATGAGCACCCGAAATGAGCAGAGGTGACATATGTAGTAACGGGCTTCCAACAGGGCTTCCGGATCCCCGCATTTGAGGTTCAGCAGCACTGGGTTGAACCGAATCTGAAGTCCGTGGTTGGGATGGAGAGAGTGGTCCAGGAAAAAAAAATCAGAAAGGAGATTGTGGAGGGGAGGGTGGTGGGCCCGTTTCCGCCCCTCCCTTCCCCAACATGGTAGGTGTAGTTCCCAAGAAGGCCCCTGGGGAGTTCAGACTGATTCATCATCTGTCTTACCCCCAGGGGAGCTCAGTCAACAACGCCATTCCCAAGGACCTTGCTTTGGTCAGGTATGCGTCGTTTGACTCGGCAGTGTCCCTAGTTAGGTCTTTTGGGCACGGTGCCATTCTTGGGAAGTGTGACATTAAGTCTGCTTTCCGGTTGCTCCCGGTTCACACAGAGTTTTCCTTTGCTTGGTTTCCATTTCGACGGCATGTATTACTTTGACAAGGCCATGCCGATGGGGTGTTCAATATCTTGCTTGGCGTTTGAGCAGTTCAACACCTTGGTGGAATGGATTGTCAAGCAATGGTCCTGTAGGACAGGAATCATGAAATATTTAGACGATTTCCTGTTTATTGGTCACGCCAACACGATGGAATGCTCGGACTTGATGCGGACTTTCCAGGTGGTGGCGGGGGAATTAGGCATCCCCTTGGCCCCTGAGAAGATGGAAGGTCCGACTACCAGACGGACCTTCTTAGGCATTGAGCTGGACATGGAGGCGACCACTTGCAGTCGATACTGGGACGCCTCAATTTCTCATGCCGGGTGGTTGCGCCTGGGCGAGCTTTCCTGTCACGCCTTTACACCAAGTTGGCCGGTGACCCCCCCTCACCCATATGGGTCATGAAAGAGATGAAAGAGGACTTCCGAATTTGGGCCACCTTCCTAGCAGACTTTAACGGCACCAGTTTCTGGAGGGATCAGCTTCTCCTGGAGGCTGAATTGCAGGTGCATTCAGATGCTGCAGGGGTTTCTGGGTTTGGCTTAATGTTCAGGAACCAATGGGCAGCGGCCCCGTGGCCCCCAGAATGGTCGGAACAGGGAGTTACCAAGGACCTCACTTTCCTGGAGCTCTTTCCGATAGTGCTAGCTATCCATCTATGCCCCAAAGAACTGGCTAATCAGACGGTGCTGTTTTGGTGTGACAACCAAGCTGTTGTCCACACTCAGTCCTCCAGGTTTCCGAGGGTCATGAAGCTAGTGAGGGCTTTCGTGCTTACTTGTTTACAATACAACATCCTTTTCCAAGCTAGGCATGTGCCTAGATTGGACAGTGGTGTAGCAGATGCCCTCTCTCGCTTCCAGGTGGAGCGTTTTTGTTCATTGGCACCCCTGGCCCAGTTGAACTGGGAGCCGCTGCCACCATCGGTTTGGAACCTTGGGTCGTAGAACTGCACACCACCATTCTGGGATCCCTGGCCCTGCGTACCAGGACTGCCTATGACACGGCCTTCTGGGAATTTCAGCAATACCAGTTGGCACAGGGATGGCCCCTAGGTTTCCCAATTCTGGAACCCCAAATGCTCCAATTTGCTATGCATCTGAGGTGCAAGGGGTGGCCCCGGGTACCATAGCTGGGAAGCTGTCTGCCTTGGCGTTTGTGAGTAACCTCGCAGGTCACACACACACACCCAGACTGGTTTTTTTTTTGCCAGGCGCTTATTAGAGAGTTGGGGTCAGGGAGGTGGGTAGGACTACGAATCAGCGGGCCCCTATTACCCCAAGTTTTCTGCTGGACATGTGTGGTAGTTTCCCACACATCTGTTTTGAAGTTTCGTTGTTTAATTAGTTGTTTAAATTAGCATTCTTAGGAGCATTTCGGGTGAGTGAACTGGTAACTGAAGCAGCCAAGGACACGTCAGGTAGGGCCCTCCGGCTCAGTGACGTCAGCATCGGCCCATTGGACATGGTCCTGAGCATTCGTCGATCAAAAACAGATCAGAGGGGGAGGGGGCAGGTCGTGAGGCTGAACAGGGCTGTTTCACCGGACTTGTGCCCAGTAAGGGTGCTAGAGTCATACCACGAAGTGCGGCAGGCAGTACCGGGCTTCATTTTCAGGCATGCTGGAGGTATGCAGGTGACCAGGTACCAGTTTATGGCGGTCCTGAGAACTGTGTTGTCCCGCCTCGGGTTGCCGGCCGCAGCATACGGTACCCACTCATTCTGGATCAGAGCTGCTTCTTTTGTGGTGGAGAGCGGAATGTCCAACCAGGGTATCTGGGAAGTGGACCGTTGGAGGTCAAGGGCATTCTGGACATATGTGCGGGGTGCTCTTTCCCCTGACCAGTCCTAATTTTCCTTTAATCTCCCTAGGTGTCTGGCCCCGATATTGGAAGCAGGTCTGGATTGTCGGCCACAGCCTGGTGCATTGGGCAGGTAAGGTGGCTGGGCACACCAGATGGGGGACCCAGCTAGTCCTTTTGGCCTGGGCACAGGTATGGTGGAAGGGTTGAGGAGGTATGAGGTGGCACCAACTCCTGCCTGCGCTCCATGATCCATCCCAGGGTCACCCACCCGACGTCCTGGTCGTACATCAAGGCGAGAACGACATCCCCCTGTTGAACTGATTAAGAACATTAAGTCTGATTTGTGGAAAGTTAAAAAGCTTTTCCCTGAGGTTGTCCTGGTATGGACTGACCTGGTTGAGTGGATGTCGTGGGGCAGTGGGGTTCAGCCCAGAAAGATTTACAGGACATGGAAGACGATCAACAGATACGTGGGTAAATGGGTCACTGTTTTGGGAGGTGAGCGCATAGATACCAGAGCCCTGAAACACAGTTGCCCTGAGTTATACAGGAGGGACGGGGTGCACCTGTCCCCGAAAGGTAATGATTGTTATCTGGAAGCTCTGAAGGGGGCATTGGTTCATGTGTTGGATAGGTTATAGATGTAGGGTGGGGTTCGGGCTCGTTCAGGTAACCCCGGCGACCCCTTAGTGGCAGGGGTCCAGTACAGTTATAGTATGTTAGGTTAATTGTAAGTAAGAGTCATCTCCTTAAGAGATGGGGAGACTCACCCACCGGAAAAGCAGGGTATGGGAAGCAGTGGGGCAGCCTCCCTGGGAGGGGTGTCGAGCGAGGGCGGTAGGGACAAGTATGGTCCCCCATCTGTAGACATCTTTATCCTTACTCGCAATCAAAGGATTGGGTCCCTCTCACCTGTGGTTCGGACCACTGAGAGGGGGAGACGTGATGTTCACGGTTGGGGTGGTAATTGAGGGTATGTCGAAACCACCCCTCGTTTGTTGGGTTATTGTTACAATGTCAAGTTCAAGTACTGGACCCACATCGCAATAGGCGATTTGCCCCCACCCATTGGTTAATTAATCTGATTTGAATAAAGATTGTGGTCATTTAAACCCAGCACTTGTGTCCTGTCTTCTTGGGTGTGTCGGCAAGGGGAACCAGAACCAGTGGCTACCTCTCTATTAATTCAAAACTATTCATTCAGGCATCCCCACGGGTCCAGCAAAGTTCGGGGATGCAGGGGAGGGACAGACCAAAGTCTGGGAGACCCCTTAAGATCCAGACTTGCACGGAGACACCTGCGCGTGTTTGCTTCCAAAGTTTTCTCAGTTTCAGAGGGGGAGCCAGGGGTGGTTATAAGTTTTGGGACAAAAGATTTGGGATCAGCTTAAGTATAGTACAATAGATGAGATGGGCAGATGTGAGAGATTTCATGGGTGGGTTTAGGTCTGAGAAAAGGAACATGGCCACAGGGGTGGAGGGACCAAGAATGCCAATAAGTGCGATGGGAAAGAGGTGCCAGTGTGTCTAGTTACACAAAAGGGAAGAGGCAAAGGGTAAACAAACTGGGGCCGTGGAGACAAAGGACACATCAGTGCATAAACAGGGGGAGATTTCTAATCAGTCTGGGGATGGAAGAGAATCATGAGGAGAGTCTGGTACTGGCAGGCAATTCCCACTGATCAGGTGTGGGGGTGCTAAAACATTGGGTGCTTCTAATTGTCCATGCTTTTGGAGTTGTTGCTAATCTAGATTCCATTCACCAGTGATTTCTTTAGACAGGAATGAGGCCTTATTTTAACTGCCCCATTGTTTACTCAGAGCCTCCTCCATCACTTTTTCCAAGGGCGGGCTGGTTTTTGCATGAAAGAACCTTTCCTTAGGCTACCTTGTTGCTCAACCATGACTTCGCTCAGGCTTTTCCGATGTCCAATGACTCATGTCCTTCATGTCCTTTCCGACCATTGGGGGGGGGCTGTCCTTTTCGGGGTGCATTCTGCCCCTCTCTCAACACACTCTTCACAGTTATTGCATGAAGTAAACCCATTCACTCAGTTCCCAAGTGAGGGGCTTCCTAAGACTGCCCCGTGTGGGGTGATCTTTCTGCAAGCAGAAGCCCTGCCACCCAGGGGCTTCCAAGGCCAAAAATAATACATAAAAGTACATATTACATATTGCATGCATACTACTATATCACAATGAAAATTTGTGCCACGTGCCTGTCTGCTCCTCCATTGCCACCTGGTGATGCCCGCTGCTGCCTCTGCCAGACCCTCCCCCCCCTCTCTGGCACACCCAGACACCCAAATGTCCTGCCCCTCCCGGGGTTCTGTCTGCAAGTTGAGACCCTGGCACTTCTTGGGGCTGCTTCTGGACATGCCCGCCTGCCTGCCACTGATTCAGTAATGGGTCCCTCTTGCACATCCCTAATATCTAGCACTGAGAAAGGTATAGAGTAAAAACAGCAGTGGAAGCCCGGGCAACCTTTCCCTTCAAGGGGCTACTTTGAAAATTAGTTCAGGCTACAAGGACTGGTAACAAATATAACTTTTAGTAAACAATTAAAAAAACATTTAAACAATTAAGTTAACTTTTGAGCTATGTACACAAATGGGGAGGAAAAACACTATTTACAAAGATTACTCTCCCTCTGGCACATTTGGGAAAGAGGATAAAGGTCCATGGGCAATTGGTGCAGGGAATTCAGGGGCCTCCAGGCCATGCTACCTTGCAACTTCCACCACACCAGACATTAATCCCTGCCAGTTTACGAGGGATTGTTGGTATGCCTCCAATACAAAATCAACAAATAGAGGGCAGTTGTCTTATACATTACTTATATTGTAAAACTGTGCATGCATTATTATACATAATGCCTATAAGGATACATGAGATATACATTTCAACAGGGCTATGGAATATATTTACAAAAAGTGGGTATGAATAACTCTCAACATACAAAATATGAAGACAATTCAAAACAAAATTAACAGAGCTGACATGTTTCAACCAAACAGTGGTCTTCTTCAGAACTTCATAGATATATTCCTGAAAGTAAAATGAAATAGATGGGAATAACACCATAAAATAGATGGGAATAACACCATATTTGAAGCAATATAATGTCAATTTTTATCACATTATAGGATACACAAGGTATCATGTAACAAATGTTACCAAATCAACCCCAGTGAAATGGGTAAAGGGGATATAAAACTATTTACCTGAACAAGGTGTAACCTTCAACCCCTAAGATGCTTCCATAGATGCTTCTCCTATGCACCATAGAGAAATCACAGAATGCTACAATAAATAACAACAATGTCATGTGTTTCTATTAAAATGTACGTAATAAACCAGGTCATAATAAAATAAAAGTAAAATAAAATATCCCTCACACATACCTCCATCCCTGATATCAAATTTAATCGTACATACCTGAAATCAAGCCTCTCTATCCTTCCAAAGTAGTGTTTATCTTATCTTGATGAAAACTGAAAGTGCCTTAGAGAAAATCAAAATCAATCCTTGTAACTCCAATACAGGGGTCAAGTTCTTATAAGTGAAGGCACCAAACACACCCAAAGGGTGTTAATACTGATTTTACATCCTCCAAACAGTGTGAAGGAAAATTCCTTCAAATACTATCTCTCTAAAATTACCTTGTAATTGGTAATTTACCAATTGGTGGAGGGTATACTCCACTCATACTTAAAACTCAAAAGGTCACATTCTAAGAACATAATCTGCTCTATCTTTAAATTTAGGGGAGTTAGCCAAATTTCTGGCTGGTGGAATTTAACAAGGGGAAAACACAAGCGGCTTGCGGGGATTGTAGGGAAAAGGGGTGTGTGTTCCGGTGTTGGCTCAGCGAGGGGGGAGCAAGAGAACGCGAAAGGAGAGAGAGAGAGAGAGAGAAATGCTCCAATAACGTATATGAAGGGAAAAACACAAACGAATGCGAGGGAAGGGAAAGTAAGTTTGTGTTGCTAGGAACCCCCTTCCCCTCGTAGCTACTGGGAACAGAGCCACCCAATATCTACCGTTCCTTAACTTCGGGGCGCGGGGAATGAGCTCAATGGCCTTAAGCCGGGATTCCCCAAATGTCCAGGGGTACAAACAAAGGCTACAAAGAAAACACAGACTGCGGCTGGGAAAGTGAAAGTAACAGAGGGGGGCGGGGGTTAGGCTCTGCAGAGGGGAAGAAAAAGCAAGAGACTGGACCTATAGTTTACCTCTCCTAGCTGATTGAGCAGGATCAGCAGCCCAGGATCCAGCGATGTTGGGGTCAAAAAGGGGGGGGGAGGCCGAAGTCTGGGGGATCCATTAGCCCAGACACATGCAGGGAGACCTGCATGTATCTGGGGTCCAAGGTTTCTCCCAGGTTGATGGGAAAACCAGGGGCAATTATAAGGTAACTGAACAAAGGATTTGGGGAGGCTATGATGGGTCGTTTGGGGTCTCTCTTTGTTAATTTTGAATTGTCGTCATTTTTTGTATGTTGGGAGTTATTCATACCCACTTTTTGTAAATATATTCCATAGCCTTGTATTGGAATTCATATCTCATGTATCCTTATAGGCATTATGTATAATAATGCATACACAATTTTACAATATAAGTAACGTATAAGACAACTGCCCTCTATTTGTTGATTTGTTTCGGGTAAGATTTTGAGGGCATGTTAAGAGTGATCATTGTTTCTCTACTTGTATACCTCCAACGCCGCCTGTTCACGCTGGAGGTAGTTGGCGTAGGAGTTAGCCTGTTACACCCTTTTTTCAAACACCCGGCACTGCCCAAGAAGGTTTTGTTCTAGGGCCTTTGCCGATGACTGTTGGTGTGCCAAAAGGCCTCAATAAATGCCCTCACTTGTGGACTGTCCTTCCCAGCTTCTTCTTCAGACAAGCTGGAGGAGGGAGGATGGGGATGCTCCTTCTCCCCTCTCTGGGATCTTGCTCCTTCTGTCTGCTGGGCCTGGCACTGCTGGAGCTGGTAGCACCACCACACCTCTTCTTCTTTAAAAGAATAAGGTGAACCTTCTTAACATAGGTTTGCAGGCCGGACGTGATTCCCTGTGACCATCTTTTAATTTCTTTGTCACAGATCTAAAGAACATAAGAGGATAAGAACATACTGGGTCAGACTAACGGTCCATCAAGCCCTGCATCCTGTCTCCTCAAGTGGCCAATCTCTGTCTCTGGGGAGGACTACCTAACAGGTGATAATGGGAAATCCATTCCCTGTTGTTCCAGCCCCCTGCTTCACCTAGCATCATGCAAAGCCACCTTGTAGATCTTCAAAATAATTCCATACTTCAGATCTTTTGGGCCTGCTTGCTCTTCTTTAGCTGTTGGTTTCGCCATCATCACCCTCTCTGAAACAAGAAAACATAGAACCTACATAAAATAGTATGCAATTATGGTGATGTCTCCAGTCCTTCCCATCCCAATACCCTTTCTCCCACACCAAATGGATGGATAGTGGTGCTGCCCTCCTTGCCTCTTTCCCTTTCTCCCACCTACAGCACCTCCTGGGGTGCTGTCTGCAAGTTGAGACCCTGGTACATCTTGGAGTGCTGTGTGCTACCAATGCTGCTGCTGCTCATGCCTGCCTGCCTGCCCATGCCTGCCTGCCTGCCCACCTGACAGGTTGCCTGCCCACCTGACAGGTTGCCTGCCCGCTCCTCCACCACCATCAGGTAATGACCGCTGCTGCCTCTGCCAGAGCCTCTCTCTCTCTGGCATACTCAGACACCCACAAGTCCTGCCCCTCCTGGGGTGATGTCTGCAAGTTGAGACCCTGGCAT
This sequence comes from Sphenodon punctatus, assembly GCA_003113815.1. Classification (NCBI taxonomy): domain Eukaryota; kingdom Metazoa; phylum Chordata; class Lepidosauria; order Sphenodontia; family Sphenodontidae; genus Sphenodon; species Sphenodon punctatus. Next base: position 5,897,516 of record QEPC01000715.1, read on the forward strand.
GTCTTGGGGTACTGTGTGCTACCAATGCTGCTGCTGCTCAGACCCAATTGCCCGCCATCCTGCCTGACTGCTCCTCCACCGCCACCTGGTGATGCCCGCTGCTGCTGCAAGAGCCTGTCTCTCTGTCATGTCTTGGGGTGCTACAACCAGTGCTGCTGCTGCTCATGCCTGACTGCTCGCCCACCTATCATGCAGTTTGCTTTAAAGAACACTATTCTTGCCCCTCCCTCCTCTAAGTTCTATAGAAAACTAAAGAAAGAAAGAAAATAATTTTATAAACCTGGCACCTCTTCTGTCCTCCTCTGATGAGGAGCCTAACTCCACCACCTCCATGACTTCATTCTCCACCTTGACCTTCTTAATCTTCCTGCCATCAGGAACTCAACATTTTTAAAACAGACTCAAATCACACACACACACACACACCTCCACCATACAGCCAATCAAACTTCCATTTCCGTTTCTGGTACCGTTTCTGCATTCCCATGCTAACAAAAATTAAAGCAAAATCATCGATATCAATACCAATAACAAAATCAAAACTGATATCAAAATCACTTAATTCCAAAATTCATCATTCATTCAATTCATTCATAATTCCGAAATTCAGAATTCCAAAATTTCAAATTCAGCAATGGATCCCCCTCGCACACCCCTATAAGACAGGCATAGTGTAGTACATAGCTTTTTCTCTGAGTTGGGATCCTATTCAAGGTGCTGGTTTTGATCTAAAAAGCCCTTAATGGTCTTGGTGCCTACATATCTGAAAGACCTCCTCCTCATGTCACACCGTCACCTCTGAACGTGCCCTCTTGCACATACCATCTGCCCATCAGGTCCATATTGTGAGGAAGGCGCGCACCGAGGCATTCTTGGTTGCTGTCCCAGTATTATGGAATCCCCTTTCCCTGGAGGTTCATTAGAGCCTGGGCCTACACATCTTCTGGAGGAAATGTAAGACATGGCAGCTTGTGTTCCAGGGCCCCTTCTCTCGGCATGGTGAGCTGAGCTCTGCGGTGGGACTTTGAGTGGTGGGTGCTGTCACCCTTCTCGCGCTCCCATGTCACACCTGGTGATGGGATTTTGGTTGGACCGGGAGACGGCGGCAGAGCAAAGCAGGGATATATGCCCGGCTCATGTGGCTGGCACCTCGGCCTGCTCTGGCCTTGACGGGAACTGACAGCGCCATGGCTGCCTGGCTGCCCTGCAGGGGTTGAGCCCAAACATCTGCCCAGCAACCTGCCCTGGCCCCGCAATGTGGTGACTGTGTTTTACCCATTACAGGGTCCCATGGGGATTGGACTCACTGCAACTCATGTGATTGCACCCATGAGCATCCTTGGGGTCCTGGACTCACAGTGTGTGAACTACTGCTTTATTTATACAAACTTCACTTGACTTCCCTGAGAACTGGGGCTGAAGCAGAACTGAAGGAAGACTGGGAGCTGGAACTGGGGATTATCTCCTCTTTCATTGGCAAAACATGCTATTGTAATATTTTAATTGGCATCACATTTGCCCCGTCTTCTATAGACATCTGCAACTGAACAGGTCTTCCCAGATCATTCATTGTTTGTTCCTGACATTTTATGGATTTAATGAAATCCTTTGAACCAAATAATGACATTAGCACTACAAATAAACCAAGTTATTTCATTACACTTCACAGATCTGAGTTTGGCTTTCATTCTTATGACAATCAAAGGCCTCTGGTACATCTGGGAAATGAAGCCAGCTTCATGCACAATACTCTATTTAGTGGCTTACAAAATGAAAAACCTAAAATGAATTTGGACATAATAAGGTGTATGGGAACCAAAACAAAGACATCTTGGTGGGGAATGATGATTACTTAAAGAGGAAAAATAGTCACGTAAATCTAAATTAAACTAGTGAATAAATAATATTACATCTCTAAAGTCTGATCTATATAGTTTTAATAAATAGCTAATATCAGGCCAGATATTAAAGTCCATGAAATGAATGAACATTGGATGAGGTGGAAAACATGGTGGATAGCTCCCCCAGATTCTATGCCCAAGAAGGATCTTTTGTGCATAGATCTTCATTTTGCCTGGACTTGCGCAAACATAGGTGGGAAGGAAGTGGGCCAACAAAGGGTGATAGAGTGGGCATGTCATCCCTGAAGTTTAGGGTGGAGAAGAGAGACATCTCCTTAATTTTGCTCTTCCCGATCTCTATGGTCATGGCAAAGTGCAATAAACTTGGACACACGATGGCATTTGATTTAACTTGGGCAGAGAATGGCATTTGACTGAGCCTGGACATATTCAGGCATTTGGTTTAACTAAGGAATGTAAAGGTGAGGGTCATGGGAAGGCGTTTTAGGTGTCACAGGACAGACTACCTCTGCCCCCCAAGTCTGTACTGTTATTACTCTACTATGGGTTACACACACAATAATTTTCTCTCACATGCCCCATACTCCATCCACAGAGAGAAGCAAGTGGATGGGTGACTTTTTGGGGCAAAGAGTTAACGTCATTCTCCACTGACCTGGTGGTATCTAAGCATGGTCCTGCAAAAATCCCTCCATGCTTGGACTCTATGGACTTCGTCTACAATTGGAAACATTTTTCAGTAAGTGAACCTGGATTCAAAAGACTTTTCAGGATAATTCCATTGATCAAGCCATGCTGCCAGACAGCTGTGTCTGTATGGAGAAGGATGAAGAGCACATATCAGCTATCTCAGCTTGTTCTCTCTCAAGAGATAAGGGCTTAAGAGAGACACCAAGAAGTAAGGGAATCCAGAGGGCAGATTATGGGGAGAGAGACGAAGAGCTGGCTGCAGTTACCAAATCATTACGCTGAATAAAAGTGGAGTTTAATCCTCAGTCAACTTTGCACCCTCTCTTTACTGCAGCTCAGCAGAGGCTACATCAATCATGGTGCCAGTGGTTTTAGCAAGAGAGAAAACAGTGTGATTAAAATGAAAAAAAGCAACAACAACAAAAAAAGCAGCAGGCTCAAGCACATGGAGAAAACAGTGTGCATGTACCACAGGGACCAGCAGAAAAGAGGATTTCTAGACAAGAAAACCCATAATCAGCCCACAGAGATTAGAAGTCAGAAATGAGTCTCTATACAGAGCTTGCCACATAGGCCAAAGGGGACAAAATCAAAGCAAAGCTTTTTCATTAGCTATTGGCGAAGCAAGAGTTGAAAAGTGAGCAAGTCACTGTTTCCAGGGATGGTGCCACAAACACAGCAATAACTGCGGAAGGTCTGATAAGTACTGTGACCCTAAACAGAGGCAGAGGTAAAAGCCTTTCTTTACATTTTATCTGAAAATAAAAGGGGCGGGGGGTGGGGGGGTGGAGATAGATGGTTGTGTCTCACAGCCAAGATCTCTGCCTGGAGAACTTGGTAATACAGAAGAATAAAGGTTCACTGAGAGACAGTTGGAGACAAAAGAGTTCATACGGTGTCTTTTATCAGACCAACTTCTGAAAGCGTTTGGTCCACACAAGAGCCTTCCTCAGGGATATAAAAAGACAGGAGTGTCATACTTTATTACTGCATAGACCTATATTTCTGGCATGCATATCATGATCAGCAAGAAATTCTGAGAACTGATGGTGGTCCACTGGTTCAAAAAGTTTGGAAACCACTAGTTTATGGCACACCTAATTGATAACTATTTAGAAATTCTTACTGCTTGGAATAAATGTAAAAGGGGCCATCTGTTTTAGTAAGGAAAGAAGCAGAAGAATGAAAAGCCCTAGCTAAGTGCAGTGATGTGGGAGTATGCCAAGGGAACCCCAGCGGCAATAATGAAGCAGAGCATGTAGATCATTACACTGCTGTGTTTACTCTGGAAGGAAACAGGAGGAGATGAATGCAAGATACCGATCATGTGGACATACATGCAAAGGGTTCAGAATACAGAAACATGTTGCGTTAATCCCACCATGGCCTGAGGAAGAAAAACAAACGGTGGTGTCTGTAGTGGCCAGCTGCTAATGTAGGACACCAATGAATATGAGGAAATCATAAGCATGACTGTAAACTGTGGGTCTGAACATGTAATTATTTGCAGGAGCAAATATGAAATGAGCTATTTGTTCCAGTTCTACCTTATAGCACAGTTCCTCCAATGAGACAGTACCTGCATTAGCACTAAGCCTGGGCACAAATCCCCTTCACTTCAAGGCTACTCATCCCCACTCTATAATCACTTAGAGGCTCTCACCCTTTGACCTTGGGCTTGCATGCACAAACATACAACTGCTAAGTAAATGAAACGAACTCCAAAGCAAGAAGTTTTTGTTTATATTTGAGTTTGTGGAAAAACTGCTCTGTTCTGGAGTATTTTTCAGGTCACTGAGGAGCTGTTAACATCATGGTGTGTGTGTGTGTGTGTGTGTGTGTGCACGCGCGCACTCCTGTGTAACACACATCCCCACCCACCTCAACCCATCATCCCCGCACGAAGCAGCAACTGGTGAAAATGTCATTTGCTCCGTGCAGGGGCATGCGTGGGGATGTGTGTGGAGGGGTGGGGGGTATGGCTGATGCACTCATGTGCACCTTCCTCCCGCACCATCCCCCAGTAGTGCAACCACAGACTGCCCCCACCCCCAGCTGCAGCCTGTTTAAAAAGGGCCCATGCTGTCATATATTATCATTCTACTGCAAATTAACTGCAGAGTTATTGTTCATGTAGACACTTTTTCTAGAGGGAAAGCAGCATTCCCTCCCCATTCTACTCACTCATTTCAATGAAAGACATATTCCATGATGCCCCACTGGCAGAGAGAAACGTCTGTACTGCTGCAAGGGAAAACAAATACCTACTGTTTGTGTACACACTCTGAGCAACAGATAGTAGTTCAGTAGATAGCACCTTAGTGTCAGGATTCTGGCCCTGAGACAAGGCCTGGCCTGAGAAAGAGGTTGAGCAGAGGCAGGGCTCAGAGTCCAGGGCATCATTTAAAACCAGTGTCTGGTCCTTGGGAGTAAGCAAGAGGCACAGGGTGTTTTTACAAAGACGTAGGGGTGCTTGACCTTGGAGCAAGACCGGGGGTACATCTACCCACACACTATAGCATTGTGGGCGGGTCATGTTGTGCCCCTCTCCCACATCTTAGAGTTGCATTGCGGCTGACAGCAGGGTTGCAGCAGCTGTCTGCTGAGCAGACGGACAGAAGCCCTGCCTATGGCCGGTGCCCCCGAGTTGGGTTGTGTGCCCTGCTGATGGTGCTCTGGGATGTTTTTGAGCACCGCTGTCAGGACAGCCTGCCCCACCTCTGCTGCACCTGCACATGTTGTGGACTGCCTTTAAATGGATGGCCCTCCTGGGGGTGAGGCGTGGTAGAGGTGGGGCAGCTGTCTGTGTGAAGATAGTCTGTTAGCCAGGCAGGTCTCAAAATCTAAGAAATCAGCACAAGCAGAGTCCAGAGAGAGATAGGAACAGCTGGGTGTCAGTAGACAAGGCCAGAAGACCTGGTGGAGCCAGATCTTACCTATTTGTTCAGGACAAAGATTTGCTGTAATCTAGTAAATTATCAAGAAGTTCCTGGCCAATCATGGCGTGGGTCATCAGTAACCAATCAGGAGGGTCGCTGGGTGGAACCAGACTTACAAGAAGACAGTCCTGTGTTTCCACTAATCCTCCATAACAGCCTAGTGGGAGTGTGGATCCCACTATTGGCTGTAAACCTAGAGGACCAGGGTTCTGATGCTTTTTTAATTACTCAACAAGACATTTATTTATAAGGGCACATTCCAATGAACAGTGCAAAACCCAAGTAACTACTACAACTGAATTAAACTGATGTAGATACTTCACTTCAGTAACACTCACTGCAATTCCAAAATCAATGCACATCCCCTTGCTGGTCATGTAACAACAGAGCATTTGATAAGGTACACCTTGGATACCGTGTTCACATTACAGGTACCTCAATGTAAAAAAAGATGGGAAGTACGTACTCCTAATTTTTACAGAGTACAAACTTCACCTCCTACTCTGGAAAACCATTGGTTTAATGTACTTGATATGTGAACTATTCTGAAGTAAAAGTCATTTAAGGCTTAACGACAGTGAGCCCAATCCCAAACACCATGGATCCTGTTCCCACACAGGTTCAATGTGCCTGCAATAGGGACGTGCGTGGATTGCACACGGCTCTACGCATGATCTGCACAGCTTGGGATCGGACTCAGTGAAGTCTCTGTTCACTGGAACATGCCCTAAGTAGCATTAATGTACCAGATGACTTGTAGACACCATTTTCATCTTATTACAACAAAGTCTCTTAAACAGATAATGCCAATGATGTGAATTTCCCATGCAGAAAATAAAAAATTCAAATAAATGGAGATTAATACTAGGGCTGAAATTTGATTTTGGCTTTTTCTCGGTTATCGCTGAGAATCACAATTTTCATCTTGTTTTAAGTGAGAAACAATAATTGAGGAAATTACCATCTCTCGACAATTCTCAGTTGAGAATCTTTTCTCAAATTACCATTTACCTGATTGTCGCTTACCACTGGATTGCTAGTTACTGTGTTACCATTTACTGGGTTGTTGGTTACCATTTACCGGGTTGCCTGTGATCCAAATCCAATAACCAATAAACACGGTAACCAATAAACCAATAAACATGGTAACTAACCAATAACCAATAAACATCAATAACCAAATAACCAATAAACCAATAACCATGGTAATAAACCAATAAACCGTTAATCAATAAACAATAACCATTAAAAACCAATAACAACCCCCTCCAATAACCAATAAACATGGCAAATGGCAATTCACAGTAACTAGTAAACATGGCACACGGTAAATTGCAATAACAGTACAACCGATAAACAGCGAAAAAACATAACCACTAAACATGGTAAACGATAAATGGTAAATTGTGATAACCGATAAATTGAGTTTTGTCTAAGATCTCAATTGGGGTTTGAAAAAGCTGTGAAATCTAGCAGCAATTCTTGATTCCTGTGAAATTATCACGAGAAACAATTTGATTCTTGTTTTAGCACTAATAAATACACTTGCTGAAGTTCCTTAAAAATAAGAAGAACAAGTCTTAAGACTAGCTGTGATGCATAAGAACATAAGTGTTGCCATACTGGGTCAGACCAATGGTCCATCAAGCCCAGTATCCTGTCTCCAACAGTGGCCAATCTCTTTCCCTTGGGAGAAGCACCCAACAGGTCACAACACGCAATCAGTTCCCTGTTGTTCCAGTAAGAGGTTATGTTTTCTTTCCCAAAACCTACTTACTTATTTATGCATTTATTTATTTATTTATTTATGTAATTTATACCCCGCACCCTCCTGTAACCAGCTCGGGGCGGCTTCCAACAATTCATAATAATATATAATAATACATAAAAACACTATAAAAACAATTTTAAAACAATCAACAATATTTAAACAGGCAACGGAAGTTTAAAACAATAAAACAGGATGGGGGCAAAAAAAGTAACCCCTAACCCACCCCCCATCCCCAAAGGCCTGGGTGAACAGCCAGGTTTTACAACACCGCCGGAATGACAATAGGCTTGGGGCCAGGCGGGCTTCCTCTGGAAGGGAGTTCCAAAGGCGCGGCCCGGCCACCGAGAACGCCCTCTCCATTGTGGCCCCCCGCTTTACGCGGGGCACCTCCAAGAAAGCACCCCCGGCCGACCGCAGGAGCCGCTCTGGGGCACAGAGGGCGAGGCGGTCCCTGAGGTACAAGGGGCCCAGACCGTAAAGGGCTTTGTAAATCAACATCAACACCTTGAACCTAGCTCGGGACGCTATTGGCAGTCAGTGCAGAGTCTGGAGTACAGGTGTAATATGCTCCCGACGGCCCGTCCCCGTGAGGAGATGAGCCGCCGCATTCTGCACTAGCTGCAGCCTCCGAACCAGGAACAAGGGAAGCCCCACGTAGAGCGCGTTGTAGTAGTCCAGCCTTGAGGTGACAAAGGCATGGATGAGGGAGGCCAGGTCCGGGCCAGAGACGAACGGACGCAGCCTACGCACCAGATACAACTGACGGAAGGCAGCCTTAGTGACTGCCTCCACCTGCCGCTCCAGGTGCAGGTCTGCATCCAGTATCACCCCCAGACTCCAAACCTGCTGAGCTATAGGAGGGCAAACTCCCCCAATCAGGGGGGCCACTACCTCCCTCGCTCTCCCCACCAACATCACCTCCATCTTATCGGGGTTGAGCTTCAGTATGCTCAGCCGCATCCATTCAGCCACGGCCTCCAAACAATGGGATAGCAACGAGACAGCAGGGTCTGGGTCAGTTGAAAAGGAGAGGTACAGCTGAGTATCATCAGCATACTGGTGACACTGCACCCTGAACCCCCTCACGACCTCCCCATTAATTTACCTATTCTCCAAGAACATATCCAATCCTTTTTAAAACAAACTACACTACCGGCCATGACCACATTCTCTGGCAGTAAGTTCCACAAGTTACTTGGACTGATCTTCAGCACCAGTCTTCTTTAAGAAATTCTTCTTAAGAGGATGAACTTTTTGAAAGACAAAAATTCTAAGACAGCAAAGATAGCCTTTAAACATCTTTCTAGTGAAATCTGCACTATAAAGTTTGTTCTAAAGTTGTAAAAGCAACCGTGATAGTGGGGTGACTTGAAGAATTTGCTTTTCTTTTAGGAAATATGCTTGAGTATTCCACATACATAATAATGCCACATATTGCCACATACATAATAATAAAATCTGTAAATGTAATGGCTGCTGAAACGGGAACAATATATCGACTAGATTGTACCACAAGGAATCTGTACTGTAGTGAGGAAGAATGATCATCCAGTCTGTCCCTCAGGCACAGAGACAGGGGTTCATCTTGGACTGTTCCCTCTCTTTTAAACCTGAGATCCAGTCTGTTAAGTTTTGTGGCTTCTCTCTGGATAATTTTGCTAAAATCCAGCCCTTCCTTACTGCTTCCACTGCCAAAACTGTGGTTCACACTCTAGTCATCTCTTACCTTGGCCCTTTTTAAATGGGCTGAGGCAGAGGGCCGGGGGCAGTCCATGGGTGTGCCACTGCAGGGATGGTGTGTGTGTGTGGTGCACACAGGCGCACATTGATCCCTCCTGCATCCCCATACATGAGCATTTTTGCCGGTTGCTCCATGTGTGGGTGGTGGGTGGGGATGCATGGGAGTGTGCACCCATGCACCCCCTGCGTGGCTGATGAGTGTTTATGTGGGGGGAGTGTCTTGTGTAAAAAGGGCCTTGGAGTACTACAGCCTCCATAAAATTTCTTGCCCCACCAGCAGGGGATTGGGTAAGGTTGAAACTTGATTGTGAGTTTCTCTAATTTATTGTCGAGTACCACCATTCTCGACTCATTTTAATCAAGAAACGATTCTTGAGAAAAATACTGATTCTTGACATTTCTCAGTCGAGAATTTTTTCTTGAAATACATTTATCATTTACCGCTACCATTTACCGCAATTTACTGTTTAACCTATGCTGATTTACCATGAACCGTAATCATCTCGGTAATGAGTAAGCGTACCATGTATCATAATCATCTCGGTAATGAGCATGCGCAAAGTGGCATTTTGCATTTTGTGCATGTGCATTACCAGGATGACAGCAGTACATGGTAAGCGGTACACAATAAGCGGTATATGGTAAACAGTACATAGTGGTACATGGTAACAGTAAACAATAAATGGTAAATGGTATTTTGAGAAAAATTTCTTGACCAAGATCTCTGTCTGTTATCGAGCTTGTAAAGAGATCTTGGTGACAATTCTCGCCATATTTTCATGAGAAAAAAATTGCTTCTTGTTTCAGCCCTAGGATTGGGATGGTTTGATGGGGAAATGGAGGAATGCTAAGTCTCAGCTTAAAACTCTGGCCTCCTTTTTTAGACACTCTACTGGAGCAATTCCCATTGATCTTTTTTTGGCTTTCAAGAAGGAATATAGGGACCTCCTGAAATTCAAGTAGTATAATTTTTTTCAGGATTCATGGAAGGAACTGGAAACTGCAGCCTTAGATAAGAATTCTTCCCTTTTTTTAGGGATGGGCAAACAGAACCTAGTTTGGAAATTCGGTTCGGTCGACCGAACTATTTGAGTTCGGTCCGAACTCCAAACTTCCAAACAAAGTTCAGAAATTCAAACCCCATTAAACTAAATGGAATATTATCTTTTAGGGATGGGTGAACAGAGCCGAGTTTGGAAATTGAGTTCGGTTCGGTTCGAAAATTGAGTTCGGTTCGGTCGACTGAACTGATCGAGTTTGGTCCAAACTCCGACCTTCCGAACCGTGTCCGCCCATCCCTACTCTTTTTGGAATTTAATGGCCAGGACTTGCTCTTTATCAGTTTATCCCTGAGTCTCAGATCCTTGTGGAGGCATGGGAGGCCCATTTCCAGCCCTTATTTAGTAACATTGCTTCTTCCCCATCTTCCTCCTTGGATCTCCTCCCACTTTCAATGTGACTTAGTTGGCCTCCTGTTAGTGGAAGAAGTTTGCCAGCTAATTCACCAGACAAGGTCTGGCACTCTGCCAGAACATTTGGAAACGATGTAATTTGGTGGAGTGAGTTGTTGGCCACAATTAATGAAACGGGTCTTCTTTCTCAGGGTTGGCAGAGGAGAATTATTATTTCTATCTATAAATAAAATGACAATTTAATGACCCAGCAAATTACAGTCCTATGTCTTTTAGACATAATAGGCAAATTATATTCTGCCTTTTTACTTGGGAAATTGCAACACTGGGCATTTTTACACACAGCTTAAAGTTTTGGATTTTTCAATCTTCTGGGTTTACAAGTCCAGAAGTAAGTTCCCGATGCATTTTTCACACAGACACTGCCCTGAGGCAGTTCCTGGATGCATTCTTCACACACACACTGCCCTGAGGCAGCCTAAAATAGCCACAGCTGTAGTCGTGAGGGGCTACCATGGAAACCAAGTGACCACAGCTGCCTGGAGCAAAGCAGTTTACCATGAGAACTTTTTACACACAAAATTTCTGGGAGAAGTTCTACACAGAACTTCAAAGAGCCGGATGTTTAAGGTCTGGGTGAGCGATTTAGACACACAGAAAGTTCAAGATGTAACAGCAAACATGCAGGAGATATGTGTGTGTAAAAACACCCACTGGGTTGCGGAAAATGATATCCTTGGACAGGAACAGGCTGAATTTAGAAAGGGTGTATCAGCAATAGATCATATTTTCCTGTTCAACTAGATCATTGCCAAGCATGCTCCCTCTCGGAAGAAGCCTACCCTCATTGCTACCTTTGTGAATCTTAAAACTGCTTTTGACTACTTATATCGTGATTGATTATTTGATTATGGTAGAAATTGTCTAACACCAACACCAACTGCAGGCTACTGTATTTACTAGTAACTATCCATCAGTGAACGTTTCTTCATGTTCGGGTCGGTGGTTAGGGCCAACTGACCTGTCCAATTCCCTTTTCCCAGAGTGTAAGGCAGAGTTGTTTTCTGGCCCTGCTGCTATTTAATATCTATATTAGCAATGTTTTGCCTTTTCTTAATGATCAGTCACACCATTTATTTATTGATTTATTTGCATTTCTTAGCTGCCCCCTCATGCCCATGGCATCCCGGGGTGGCTTACAACACAAAAATACAAATACATTAGAAAAATAATTTTTAAAAACAATTTAAAATCCCCTAAAAACCACCCCCCAACTTTTATCCCATCCCCCCCCTGCCCTTCCTCTGAAGGTCCCGGAGAAAAGCCAAGTCTTGCAGGCCCGGTGGAAAGCCAACAGACTTGGGGCCAGATGGGCTTCCTCTGGGAGAGAATTCCATAATCGCGGCCCAGCCACCGAGAACGCCCTCTCCATTGTGGTCCCCCGCTTTATGCGGGGCACCTCCAAGAAGGCACCCCTGGTGGACCAAAGGGGTCACTCTGGGGCACGGAAGGTGAGGCAGTCCCGGAGATATGAGGGATCAAGACCGTGTAGGGCTTTATAGGCCAAGATGAAAACCTTGAATCTGACTCGGTACACTATAGGCAGTCAGTGCAGCATGCGGAGTACGGGAGTAATATGCTCTGGTCGGCTCGTCCCTGTAAGGAGACAAGCCACCGCATTCTCCACTAGCTGCAGCCTCCAAACCAGCATCAAGGGAAGCCCCACATAGAGTGCATTACAGTAGTCCAGCCTCGAGGTGATGAAGGCATGGATCAAAGTGGCCAGGTCGGGTCTGGAAATATATGGACGCAGCCTCTGCACCAGATACAGCTGGTGCCAACATCTCCACCTGCCAATCTAGGCAGAGATCCGAGTCCAATAATACTCCCAGGTTCCGAACCTGCTGGCCTACGGGAGGGCGGACCCCCTCTATGAGGGGAGCCGACACCTCCCTCGCCCTACCCACCACCATCACCTCCGTCTTATCAGGATTGAGCTTCAGTCTCCTCTGCTGTAACCAATCTGCCACGGCCTCCAAACTTTGGGACCGTACTGAGATGGCAGGACCTGGGTCGGTTGAAAAAGATAGGTAAAGCTGGGTGTCATCAGCATATTGGTGGCAGCGCACACCAAACCCTCTCATGATCTTCCCCAAGGGCTGAATATATACATTCAACAATAATGGAGACAGAATAGAACCTTGAGGAATGCCACAATCCAGGGCCCGGGGGCTGGAAGACTCAGCCCCCAGGACAACCCGAGAGAGGAAAGATCAGAACCAATGAAGGACAGTCCCGTCCAGACCCCCCAGAGCTCACAATCATCTCAACAGCAGCCGATGGTCCACTGTGTCAAAAGCGGCCGAGAGATCTAGCAGGACCAAAAGTGTTGAATGTCCTGCATCCATCACCCGGCGGAGATCATCCACCAAGGCCACCAACGCAATCTCTGTACCATAGGCTGGGCGGAACCCTGATTGAAATGGATCAAGGAAACTGAAGCTGTCAAGATGAACCTGGAGCTGCAGTACCACCGCCCGTTCAATAACCTTCCCTAAAAAAGGAAGGTTAGAGACAGGTCAGTAGCTGGCAAGCGCGTCCACATCCAAGGATGGCTTCTTCAAACTTCAGCAGGGGGCGCACCATGGCCTTCTTGAGACCAGGGGGAAATCTTCCCTGCTGAAGGGATGTGTTGATTACCCTCTCCAGTACTGTCCCCAATGTCTCCCTGGAAGCTTACACCAACCAGGATGGGCATGGATCTAATTCACAACTGGTGCCTCTCATAGACCCCACGACATCCACAGCATCAACTGGCATCACTTCCTGAAACTCAGCCCAGGAAGATGGACCAGACGGGGCCTCCATCACCTCACACTCCATCTCTACTGTTCCTAATCCAGTGTCGAAGTTGCTCTGGATCCGAGTGATCTCGCCTGCAAAGTAGATTGCAAACTCTGCACAGCAGCCTGGGACAAATCCCCGTCCAGGCGGAGGGAGGCTGGACTAACCAGCCCCCACACCACCCGGAACAGCTCAGCTGGATGTGACTTTGCAGACGCTATAAAGGTGGCAAAGAACACTTTCTTTGCCATCCTCACAGCCTCAACATAGGACTGCAAATGGAGAAGTCGGTCAGATTCAGCACGAGTCCGATGCCAGTTCCTCTCTAGTCTCCTACCTGCCTGCTTCATACACCACAGCCTCTCAGCCTACTGCGGTGATGAGACACAGGTAGGAGACGTCTCGGAGACACCCTGTCAATGGCCTACCCGAGCAAGGTGTTCCAGGTCCGGACGAGTTCATCAAAAGAGTGGCCATCGGGGTCTAAGGTTAGATCCCCCAGGGCCTCCTGGAGCCGTTGAGGTTCCATCAGCCTCCAGGGGCAGACCATCCTAACTGGTCCATTCCCCTTCTGGGGTTGGCGTGCTAAGAGACTGGCCTGTAGGAGGTAATGATTCCTCCATGACAAGGGCGTGACCCTCACATCCCCCACTACCGGATCACCCGCCTCAAGGCCAGAACAGAACACCAGTTCGAGGGTATGTCCCCCCACATGGGTCAGGCAGTTAACAACTTGGGACAAGTCCATGGTTGCCATGGTGGCCATGAACTCTTGCTCCGCTCCCTCAAGGCCGGCATTGGCATGGCCATTGAAATCCCCCAGGACCAAAGACCTGGAGAAGTTCAGCACCACCGCTGAGACCAGCTCTGCTAGAGCGGCAAGGGATGCCGCTGGGCAGGAAGGGGCTCGGTACACCAGCAGCACCCTGAGATTGCCCCCATTCAAATAGAACACCATATGGAGGGTCTCGATCCCTGGAATCTCCTGAACTGGATACCTCCTCACAGGCCATGTCTCTTTAAGAATAATGGCTACACCACTTCCTTGGCCCCCAGTGCAGGTCTGGTGCTGCATAGCATACCCAGCTGGAACGAGATCAGCCAAAAATGGCCCCGCCTCCTCGTCCAGCCAGGTTTCTGTAATACATACAAGGTCTGCGGTATTACCATCCAGTAATGTTGCTTCAAACTCCTATCTAGGCTTTATTATATGCAGATGACATGATTTTGTTGTCTCTAGGGCTGAAGCAGCATCTCCTTTTTCCACGCCAATATTTTCCAAACCATCACCAGGGGTAGCTCCACATAGAGCACGTTACAACAGTCCAGTCTTGAGGTGATGAAAGCATGGATGATGGTGACTATGTCAGAGTTGAAGACATCTGACCGAAGCAGTCGCACCAGATGTAATTGGCGAAATGCCCCCTCTGCCACCTCCTCCACCTGGGCATCGAGACGGAGGTGTGGGACAAGGAGCACCCCCAGACTCCACACCTGCTGGACCAATGGAAGATGGACCCCATCAATGATGTGAGCCACCACACCCTCAGCCCTGCACCTCCAGCATCACCTTTGTCTTGTCAGGATTCAGTTTCAGATGGCTCACCCTCATCCAGTCCCCCACAGCCGCTGGACACCAGGACTGCGGGGCCTGGGTCAGCTGAGACAGAGAGGTAAAGCTCAGTATCATCCACATATAGATAACACCACATACCAAACCCTTAGCCACAAGTGCAGTCCAAGGCCACAAGTGCAGTCTCAGTGCCAAAATACAGACTTTGAGGGATCTAAAAAACTGACATGGTCCAGATGGCCCTGAATCTGCTGGGACACCACCCACTCAATAACCTTCCCTAAAAAGGGAAGGTTAGAGACTGGCCGATAGTTGGCCAGGGAGTCAGCGTCCAAAGATGTTTTTTTAAGCAGAGGTCACACCACCACCTCTTTGAGGCAGCCTGGCACTCTGCCCTCCCTATGGGAGGCATACCTCAGCCAGCAGCAGCCCTGACGTCTCCCGGCTAGCCTTAACCAGCCAGGACAGGGAGGTGTCAAGTTCACAACAGGTGGCACAAACAGCCCCAAGAACCTCTTCCACATCAGCGGGCAATACCGACTGGAATTGATCCCAGTAAACTGGACAAGATGGGTCTGCCATTACCTCTGATTCTCCTACTGCTCTAAACGAGGCGTCAAAACCCTGGTGAATCCAGGTGATCTTATCCATGAAAAAGTCAACAAACATGTCACAGCAAGCACTGGAAGAGTCCAGTTCCAGATGGAGGGAAGTTGAACTGACCAGCCGCCTCACCACCCGGAAAAGCTCAGCTGAACGCGACTTTGTAGATGCTATGACAGCAGCAAAGAACCTCTTCTTTGCTGTCTTCACAGCCACAGCATAGGTTCATAAACTAACTCTATGCTGCAATTGATCGGCTTCAGCATGAGAACAGTGCCACCGTCGCTCCAACTGCTGCCCTTCCGCATCATCCTCTACAGCTTTTCCATATACCATGGGGACTGGCAGAATCGGTGTTCCAGGAGTGGAAGCCTAGCAGCCATTCGGTCAATGGCCTCTGTCAACAAGATGTTCCACAAGGCTAGGAGGTCATTGAGTGAATGGCAAACCGTCTGCAATCACAGAAGGGAGAGCGATGGGAGTTCCTTATGTGTACCGAGTCTGTATTTGTGATAGGCAAACAATTGAGGCTCTCTCCCATGCAAGATTTGATTGTAGGCTTTAGGCGGAGTCTTGGGCCAAGTACTTGTCCTCAATTATCTTAACCATGCTCCCTTGTTCCCAATCTACTGCTTTGATATCACTTCTACAGGGAAAGGATTTATATATCACACTACTCAGGTTGCCAAGCAGCTAACTGCTGCCCTTAAGATTAGATATGGTCTGGCAGTGCTTTGACTGTCCTGTATTCTTTGATTACTTTTACCTTATTTGATTGTTATGTTATTTGTATTAATTTATTTGTGTTGCGATGGCCTGTGGCTAAGAAAATAAACTACTGCTGCTGCAACCTCCTTCTTACTGGCTTTCCAAGCCCCGAGAAGGGCAAGGCCCGTTCCTTTTCCTTGCTATACAGGGGTCAAGTGTCACCAACATAAGCCCCGAGAAGGGAAAGGCAGTCTATTTAAAGGTTACCCTTGGGTCAAGTGTAGATCTCCGTAGCCCCTGGGATGGGTAACGCTGTTTGGGAGACTATTAAGCCCCGAGTAGGGGTTTCCACCCTTTCATTCAGGGTCCTCTTCTCACCTGTAACTAATGTAAGCATGTGCACCTGCAACGTCTCAAATTCATGAATGTATCTCTGTCTTTTCCTTTGTTCCCTTCTCCCTTGTCTTTCCTAGATTGTAAACTCCTTGGAGTAGGGGCCAGTCTTTAATGGTTGTACATTGCCAGGCACATTGCTTGCCTTATATAAATAAATAAATAAACAAATAAATAAATAACACTATGAGGAATGTTAATGATTTCAACAGGAGGGTACAATCTGACCATTTATGCAAGTAGTTCAAAAATTTTTGCCTGTGAGATCCCAATTTGAGACTTAAGTATAATTCTGTGACACTACGCAGCAAAAAAGACATGTAAAGTGTATAAAACAAGGGCAGGCAAAATGCCCAAACCCAAGAACTGCATTCCACTATACAACAAATCAGATATTCATTCCACTCTCTTCAGATAACTGCACTGGATATTTTGGTTCTGGATATTTGGCTTACTTTGTTTACTGCACACATGCAATAGCGCTAAACAGTGCCAAAACAAATTAATTGAATAATCAAACTAAATAAACAAATATGCAAATATCTGCTTTGGATGCAGATATTATTTATATATTAGTATATTGTGTGAATATGCAAATATTATCCACAAATTCAAACTGAGTATTTAATCCCTACTCACTGTCCATAATTGGCTATTAGTCAGTCAGGGCACATAATATCTGACTGTTGGGAGCTGGGCAGGAATAAATAATGGGGAATGGATCACTCCATCATGATCTATTATATAGTTCTCTGAAGCAAGTGAAGGCGGTCACTGTTGCACACGGTATGCTGGGCTGACTTGACCATTTGTCTGACATAGCATGTGTGTGTGTGTGTGTATCAGGTGCCAGGGCCATTAAACCACTGCTCCTAGGATAAGGCAACAACAATGCACACCAGCGTGATTTCATCAAGGACAGCACACAAATGTTACAAGGTGAAAGGAGGGAACATTAATACTTTTCCATTGCATGATGAATATCTTAAACAAGCCTCCGCGTGTATTGTTCATGAATGCCGATGGTCGATCAACAAATGCATTAATATGAAACATGCCAGTACTATCACTATGCAAAAAAAAAAAAATTAAAAAAATTTCAAGGACATTTCTTCTACAATAGGGCCAAAACCAAAAATCATTCGGGAGAAACAAAATGGATTTTCTGATTTTATAATATCTTTTCTTTGGCTTCTTTTTCTTTCATTGAACCTGGCAAACAAATAAGTATAGCCTAACATAATTTAAGTATTGGTAAGAGAATTATGCTGGACTTTAAAGATGTCCTGAAGACCTGTCAGCTGGTATTGGTTTTCTGTCTCTGGGGACTGTGGAGTGTGTAATGTTTTTTGATGGGCAGATGGATGTGAGAATTTGATATATTGGCACAGCACTAATTAACTCCATCACACTCAAAGATTAATGGCATATTTTACCTTGTGCACACTGGAATCATCCATCTTCTGCCTGGTTATCTGAGGGAAATGTACACTTTTGTCTAAGTAAGCATTTGACAGCTTTAATAGTCTAATTGTGGGTGTCAAAAAAAAGTAGATAGAAAAGCTGTGGTTTAAAAGCATCCTGCATTTGCTGGCCCTATAGCCTAATGAAATAGATTTTATTTCCCAAGTCAGCACCTGCAGCAAGCTGTATTGTTTTCCATTTCAGTAGGCTTGGTGTTAGCACAAGGAGAAGCAAGGGACAGCCTAGTATGGTGAATTTAAGAGGATCAAAAATGTTGATTAGATTTTCTATCTAAGAGCTGCGCTTCAGGAATGCTCTTGGTTTCCAGTAAAGCTGAAATGAATATGGAATTTTATATTTGCCGATATTATCTTTATTTATGAATATGCAGCCAAATATTTGTGCAGTATTCTCAGGCCAGGAAGTGAATATTCTAAGGTAAAAACACATCTCCAGAATGCTCTAGGAGAGATAATCTCTATAGCAAGGGGGTCTTTCAGGGCCACACAGGGCACTGGGATGTCTCTGGGGAATTAGCCAACCCCATGGCCATGCCTATTCAGTCCTCCAACCTGGCTGTATCTCCAAGTATGGGGGTATACTCTGTGGGTTACTCCTGTAGGGGCCTCACCCTTGGCCTCCTACTGCCACTCATTTCCAAGGCCTACGCCTCCAAGTAGTGCACTTTGTTATTCAGTGTTTAATACCCTCTAGAGTCCTTTGACCCTTCAGGGTTCAATATAGTCCTTCCTGGTTGGGGTTCAGCCTCCAAAGACTGAGACCCTCAGAGTTCACTATGGTTTCTGGTGGGTGGCCAGCCTAAGCAGATCTCACCTGGTCTCTGGGAGGCCTCCTGTTCCTCCTCTCAGGTCCTTGCAGGCTAGGTCCAGGGGGGTTCACTGGCAGGGCTTCCAGTGAAGAGAGAGGAGAGAGCTCAAGCAGGAAGCTCCTTTCTCAGTGGTCACCATCCTAGGACTGAGCTCAGACCCCTTTATAGGACCTGAGCATGCTCAGTCTCACATAGCTCCACTGAGCATGTCACAGGACTTAGAACAAAATCCCAGTTCTAAAGCCTCACTGGGCATGCTTCAAGATTTAACCTCAGAAAGGGCTTGGGAGGCTAACTGAGCATGCTCCACAGATGCCTCTGCTTAAGGGCTGCAAGAAGCTCAGTAAAAGGGCTATTACACCCTCCAATCTCGACGGTCGACTTCTTGATGAACTTGTGACCCACTAGAACACTTTGTTGGTGGAGGCTATCAATTGGTTGGCTCCCAGACATCCACTCCTGGAGCATCAATGAAGCAGGTCCCCATGATTCACAGAGGACCTGCGGCAGTTGAAGTAGGAAGGGAGGCAGTTAGAGTGACAGTGACATTGTACCCGTACTGAAGATGACAGACTGAAGCAGAGAGCTAGTTTAAAGCCTATGTGGTGGCTTTTCAGGCAGCAAAGAAGGATTTCTTTGCTGCCATCATAGCATATGCAAAGTGTCATCCAACTCACCTTTTCTGGGTGGTGAAAGGGCTGATCAGTCCAGTCTGTCTCCACCTGGAGCTGGAGTCTTCCACCGCTCTCTATGACAGGTTTATTGATTTATTTATTTATTTATTGAGGTATTAGCTTGCGCCATAGCCCTTTCAAAAATAAAATATAAATGGATACATACAAAACACTATTGACAATACAAACATAACAAAACAGTAGGCATAACAAAGGCAAAACCATCAATTAGTTGCTTACTTCTATCGAGAGATACTCATATAACAATTTTCCATAACTATGAAAGGTTTTGTCTAAGGTACAATTGCTCCCAAAGCATAGCCATACCTGGTGCTGTGCCTTACCCTTCTCGGGGCTTACGGCAGCAGTGCTTGACCCCTGCAGCTCAAACAGGAAGAGATTTGGCAAAAGATCTAAGTAAATAGGGATAGTTTGATCCTTACTAGAATGATTGCACAATTCCTGGCTGAGTGCACAGGCAGTCACCCAGACTTAGGGCCTTCAGAGCCCACCCACCCACAATTCATCTCCCAGGGGCCTATTTAAAATAAGATAATAAACTTTGATGTTTAGCAAATGCCATAAGATAACAAAACATAAAATACATATACAGCACCGCATAACGTAAACATGAATAAATAAACAAAAAATCATAAAATGAGAAAAATATATAAAGAAAACAGAACCTCCCCTATTAGGACTGCTTAACTCGCAGTATACTATACAAAAAATATGCGACCCTCCGGGATAGCACTTCATCTTGACCCGCAAGATATGTTAAACATGTAACACCATTACCAGGGGAGATAGAGACAGAGGCCAACCATTTGACCCGTAAATTAGACCAACGAGGGCAATAAAGGGGGAGATGCTCAACTGAATCAATCGGGCCAGGGGCAGAGCTTGCACAATCACATACACAAAAGGAGGGGTCTAATCCCCCAAACCATCCCTCAGTAACAGCCGTGGGGAATATATTCAAGCGAGCCAGCGAAAGTCACCTGCGGACCGCATGGGACAGCTGGAATTGGAGATAAGGGAGGGGGACCTGGGGACTGCCATACAAAGCCAAGAAGTCCACCAGGGAGATCTTACTCCGAAATAAAGCCAATAACCTTTTTTAGGGAAGGTTATTGAATGGGCTGTGGCACAGCAGCTCCAGGAACATCTGGACATCACCGGTTTCCTTGATCCCTCCCTGTCTGTGTTTCGGCCTGGGTACGGTACAGAGATGGCATTAGTGGTCTTGGTTGATGATCTCTGTCTCGTTGGACCAGGGTCGTCAGACCTTACTGGTCCTGCTAGACCTTTCAGCTGCATTCGACACAGTCGATCATGAGGGGTTGGTGACTCGCCTGCGGGACCGTGCAGGAATTGGCGGAACGGTCTTGGACTGGTTTAGTTCATTCCTGGCCGGGAGAACTCACCGGGTGGTCTTGCGGGAGCATACGTCTTCCCCCCGGGACCTCACGTGTGGAGTCCCACAGGGTGCCATTCTGTCCCCCCTCTTGATTAACATCTATGTGCAGCCATTAGGGGAGATAGTGAGGGGGTTTCAGTGCATGCAGTGTCATCAGTATGCTGATGACACTCAACTCTATCTCTCTACTCCCTCTCTCTCTCCTTCTGTTCAAGCTCGTCTCATCAACTGTCTCTCTGACATCTCTACCTGGATGTCTCAACGTCAATTCAAACTCAACATGGCTAAAACTGAACTCCTTATCTTCCCCCCTCATCCTTCCTCTCCTTCCTCACTGTCAATAATTATTGATGGAGTCACCATTCTGCCTGTCCCCCAAGCCCGTAGCCATGGGAGGCAATGAGTTTGCCTAAGGATGAGGTATAGATTGAGAAGAGGAGAGGGCCAAGAACAGAGCCTTGAGGAACACCAACTGAGAGGGGGAAGGAGGAGGAGACAGAGTTGGAGAGAGACACATTAAAGGAGCGATCAGAGAGGTAGGAGGAGAACCAGTTATGGACAGGGCCACAAAAGCCAAGGGAGTGAAGGGAATCCAGCAAGAGTGAGTGGTCAACAGTATCGAAGGCAGCAGAGAGATCAAGGAGGACAAGAATGGAATAGAGTCGTTTAGATTTAGCCACCAGAAGATAATTGGTGATCTTAGCGAGAGAAGTTTCAGTAGAATGAAGGGGGCAGAAGCCAGATTGGAGGGGGTCGAGGGAGGAGTTGGAGGATAGGAAATCAAGGCAGCGGGAGTAGACAACATGTTCAAGCAGCTTGGAAGCAAAAGGAAGGAGGTCTCAAGTGGATCTCCTCTTGTTGGTGGGGTTTGCCCTCCCATGGTCTCTCAAGTACGGAGTCTGGGTGTGCTCCTCGATTCGTGGCTTAGCCTGGAATCTCAGGTTGCAACCGTGGCGGGGAGTGCGTTTCGGCAGTTACATCTTGTCCGGTGGCTTCGGCTGTATCTCTCAGACTCCGACCTTGCCACTGTCATCCATGCTTTCATCACCTCGAGGCTGGATTACCGCAACGTGCTCTACGTGGGGCTGCCCGAGAAGCTGGTCTGGAGGCTGCAGCTGGTGCAGAATTCTGCAGCCTGTCTCCTTACAGGGACGGGTCGCAGGGAGCACATGACATCAGTGCTCCGGGCTCTGCACTGGATGCCTATAAAGTACCGGGCCCAGTTCAAGGTGCTGGTTTTAACCTTTAAAGCCTGGGCTCTGCTTATCTGCAGAACCGCCTCACTCCCCATGTGCCCGTGCGACCCTTGAGATCGTCCATGGGAGCTTTTTTGGAGGTTCCCCGGGCGAGGCGGGTGGCCACCGATGTTAGATCTTTTTCGGTGGCCGCCCCTGTGCTGCGGAATTTGCTCCCGGATGAGGCTCGGTTGGCTCCCACTCTCCTGCTGTTTCGGCGTGTATGTAAGACCTGGCTGTTCCGTCAGGCTTTTGGTGGGGGGGTGGGGTTTTCCCCCACATATTGTAATTTTAAATTGTTTTACATTTTTAAATATTTTTATTGAATGTTGTTCACTGCCCTGGGCTGCCCTCAGGGAGGAGGGGCAGAATATAAATTTTAAATAAATAAAATTATTTGTTTATTTATTTATTTATACATATATACAAATACCTTTATCCTGCCCCCTCCTGCCTCTGGAAGCTCGGGGTGATGTACTGTAAAATTGATAAAACATAGAACAATAATAAATACTAATATGAAATAATCCCCAAAAGTCTATAAACACAAAAACAAATGACCTTCCTCTCCCTTGCCCTGTGTGCATGGTTGTCCAGAGGTCCAGAGTTGTATGCTCGACCCAGATAAACTCCCTCAGAATGCAAACACGTAAACAAGTAATGTGGGAAGTCCTCAATATATCCAGAGCCACACGGGCATAGCTTAAATTCATACGGCACCTGGTTGAACCTTCCCTCAGTAACCCTTGTAGGCATCAGATAAATAAATAACTAAATAAGTAGATAAATAAATAATCTCATATTTGTTCATGCCTGCTACTTTATGACTTAGCATATACCACTCCATATGAAAATTAACCAAAACAAAAAACTTAACAGTTTGAAAAAACCTTAAAATAGAAAAAACAAACCCAAATTCAGTACTATTACAACTCAAAAAACCTTCCACTCCATACATTGCAACAAAACATACGCCAAAAACCATAGAAATTTCAGAATTTGAGCAATATTTAATATTTTATCCTCATCAACATACATGTAATATATGTACTTAATTCCTTACCATACACATTTTAATTCATTTTTATCAATAACTAAACATCCACATTTTTCCGTTATTAAACTTTAATTTATTATCATAATTCGACAAGGAACAATTTTTTCAGAGTGCATTAAGTCTGTTATTTACATGTATACAAATTGTATACAGTTCATACAATGAACTTAAGAATGTGAGTGTAGACAACATTATACAATTCATTGTACAGAATAAAGTTCTGTACAAATTGTTCTTGTTGAAAAAATTGTTCCTTGTTCAATTATGAGCCCCTGCCTAGCCCAACATGTACGAGTCCCCATCACGCTGAGAGTGGACTCGGTTAGAAGCCTCATTGTTTGGGCGTTAATGGACTCCAGGCCCTCTGGAAATTTAATGGATCCGGACTTTGTACGATGTTACGCCATACCCAGCTCCCGGAGTTTCTCTCCTGAACAGGTGCACTCCATTGATGGTTCTCCCTTGGTGTCGGGATCCATCACCTCGCAGACCACCAAGATGCAAGTGTCCATTGGGCGACATGTTGAGCAATTACAATTTGACATAGTGCCAACGCCTATGTTTCCTGTTGTCCTAGGGCTGCCCTGGTTGTGTTACCACAACTCTACTATAAATTGGACTTTCCGAACAGTATCGTTTCAGTCGGATGAGTACCTCACGTCCTGCATCCTGCCAGCCCCACAACGAGGAATAACCGCTACAGAATCAGGGGATACCAGAACGATGCCCCCACAGTACAAGGACTTTGCAGACATTTTTGACAAAAAGGAAGCTGCGATTTTTCTCCCCCCCTCGGCCGTATGATTATCCCATTGAATTGATCCCTGGAACAGAGCTCCCCTATGGTCAGATCTATGCCCTCTCTGGTCTGGAACTCGCTACGTTAAAGGACTACATAAAAGGACAATCTACAACACGGGTTCATCCATCATTCCTCCTCCCCTGCTGGAGCACCCTTGTTCTTCGTCCCCCAAAAGGATGAAGGGCTTCATCCCTGTATTGATCACCAAGAACTTAATACCATTACAATCAAGAACTGGTACCCTCTTCTCCTGATACCTGAATTGCTTGACAGACTGCATGGAGCAAAATTGGACCTTCGTGGCACATACTATCTATTGCACATCTGGCAGGAAGACGAATGGTAAACTGCATTTAGAACCCGATATGGGCGTTATGAATATCAAGTGATGCCCTTCGGCTTGGCAAATGCTCAGGCGACCTTCCAACATCTCATTAACGACATACTCAGGGATATGCTCGACAGCTACATAGTGGTCTACCTGGATGATATACGTATTTATTCCACCAGCACATCAGAGCACATCCACCA
This sequence comes from Sphenodon punctatus, assembly GCA_003113815.1. Classification (NCBI taxonomy): domain Eukaryota; kingdom Metazoa; phylum Chordata; class Lepidosauria; order Sphenodontia; family Sphenodontidae; genus Sphenodon; species Sphenodon punctatus. The sequence goes on from QEPC01000715.1 coordinate 5,922,063, forward strand.
AATACACACTGTTACAACGCTTGAGGCAGAACTGCCTGTTCTGTAAACTGGAAAAATGTACATTTCACAGAACCACTATCGAGTTTTTAGATTTTGTTATTTCCCCACAAGGGGTAGAAATGGACCCTGGGAAGATTAATGCCATCTTGGCCTGGGTTCCCCCATCATCAGTAAAGGCGCTGCAACATTTTTGGGGGGACCACAAACTATTATCGGCAATACATCCTGAACTATGCTAAGTTGACAGAACCCCTTACCAAGCTCCTGAGAAAAGGAGTTCCATATATATGGACTCCGACCCAACAGGCGTCCTTTGAGGAGTTGAAAGGGACTTTCACATGAACACCAGTCTTGCAATATCCCAACTTTGATAAGTCCTTCACTTTGGAGACCGATGCGTTCAGTGTAGCCATAGGAGCAGTGTTGCTCCAAGCGGGACCAGAAGGTAACCACCTTATGCCATGCACCTACTATTCTCACCAACTATCTAGCGCTGAAAAGAATTACACGATCTTGGATTGAGAACTTTTAGCAATCAAGGCAGCCTTCACCACCTGGAGGCACTATCTCGAAGGAACAAAACACCCTATCACAGTTGTTACTGATCATCAGAACCTTACCTACCTCCAGACAACACGTATTGCAAATGCTCACCATGGCCGCTGGGCCCTTTTCTTTGCCTGCTTCAATTTCTGTATCTGTTATCGCTCTGGACAACAGAATATCTTAGTTGATGCTCTGTCACGATGCACCGAAAAAGGGGACCTGCCAGAAAACAGAGATTTGTTGTTGAACCAAAGGGCCTTTGCCACCACACTCATTTCCTCCAAGCAATTACAAAAACTCTCTTAGGAGACCCCCGCGCTGGTACCACAGGCCATGCATGATGCACAAACTGGACTATATTACCACCGAGGGAAGATTGTTGTACCGATGCAAGCACGACAACAGATTCTCTATGGGCATCACAACGCCCCCTTGGCTGGACAGCTGGGAATCAAACAGACCTTGCACCTAATACAATGGTGTTTTTGGTGGCCCACCTTAAAGATAGACATGCACAAATATGTAACAGCCTGTGCTATGTGTGCGAGAACCAAGGTACCCAGACAGTGACCACAAGGACTATTGCAGCTACCCCCACTGCTTCAGGGTCCATGGCAAAGGATTGGTATGGATTTTATTGTTGAACTACCCCCCTTGCACCTATGCACCACGGTCCTTGTAGTGGTGGACCACTTTACAAAGATGGCCCATTTTGTGGCCTGCCACGGCCTCCTGACTGTGGCACAAACCGCACAACTCTTCCTTCAGAACATGATCAAATTACATGGAATTCCAATAGAAATGGTCTCCGATAGAGGAACCCAATTTACCTCACATCTGTGGAAGGGGCTGCTAGCCAGTCTCCAAGTAAAGGGTAACATGACCACAGCATACCATCCACAAGCGGTGGAAAGAACAAACCAGACCCTCGAGCGGTATCTTAACCACTATTTGGATTACCTCCAAGATGACTGGTATGAGCAGGGCCCCGATTCTTCTGCAAAATATTTTCCAAAATTCTGCGACCCAAAATGGAAAATTCTGCGACCCATATGGCAAAATTCTGCGACTCACATGACAAAGCAGGAAACCCACCCAGAAAAACCACATGGCAAAGCAGGAAACCCACCCACAAAAACACATGGCAAAGTGTGTTTTTGCCATGTTACACACACATTACACACACAAACTGTAAAATGCAGAGCGCACAGCGGGACCCCCTCCCCCCCCAAACTGTAAAATGCAGAGCATGCAGCGGGACCCCCCCCCCCCCAACTGTACAATGCAGAGCACGCAGCAGGACCCCCCCCAACTGTAAAATGCAGAGCGTGCAGCGGGACCCCCTCCCCCCCAAACTGTAAAATGCAGAGCGCGCAGCGGCCCCCCCAGGAGAACACCCCCCCAACCACCTACTTACCTTATGCTGGAGTGGCGTCGATCCCTCGAGCGACTGGAGAAGCGGCAGCTGGAGGTTGGGCTGGAGTCCTTCAGTGGCGGCAGCAGCAGCAGCGGCGATCCCGGAGCGGCCGGAGAAGCGGCGGCTGGAGTTGGGTCCCTCAGCGGCAGCAGCGGTCTCAAGTGAATTCCGGACCATAAGTGACATGTGCTGATGTGACCTGCTTTATAAAGGCCGCGCAAGCCCCTGATTGGCTTGTGGCCTGAATAAAGCAGGTCCTGGATTGACTCACCGCCAAGGAAGGGAAATTCCGCGGGGATTTCCCCAGTTTCTGCGATAATCCTGCCTAGGGCAGGATTCTGCTAAAATTCCGCGAATCGCAGAAGCGCAGAAGACTCGGGGCCCTGGGTATGAGTTACTGCCCCTTGCGGAGTTTGTTTACAATAATACTTTGAACGCTTCAATTGGAACATCAATTTTCTATGTAATGTATGGGTACCACCCCCGAATCTGTCTCCCTGAAGTATCTCCGGTCACTGTACCTGCCGTGGAAGCATTAGTTACACGAATCTGTAAGGCCTACACCGTGGCTACCATGCTGCTTGGACGCGCTTGAGAATTCTATAAACACTTTGTGGACCAACACCAACAGCCGGCACCTGAGTATCAGCCCGGCGATTTGGTATGGATAGACCACCGACTTTACCCTACTGAGCGACCTTCGTCTAAATTGGACTATCGCTACCTGGGTCCATTCCCTATCATCCAGAAAATAAAAAAGGTTACCTACATGCTTCGCTTGTTTCACCAGTTCTGTATACTACTATCCACCCATCGTTGCACATATCCCTTTTCAAACCAGCCAGGACCCCGGTTCGGGGCACCATGCCCGAGCCACCCCTGTCTCCCCTCCAGGGGAATATGAGGTCAGAGGTATCCTGAACTCCTGCCGCCAGCACGGTCGTTTGTATTATCTGGTGGATTGGAAAGGGTATGGCCCCTCCAAGCATTCATGGGAAAAAGCAGATGATGTTCATGCACCATGGTTGGTCTGCTTTTTTCATGCTCATTATCCCTTGAAACCGTGTTCCTCAGCCTTTCGCCGCTCTTGGAGGGGGGGTGTGTGCTGTCAGGCCGTCTGAGGACCGAGGGGGGGCACAAGAACTACCACTCACCCCAGGGGTACACCCTCTACAGAAGCCTCCCCCCACCTCTCCACTCTTGGATGCAGATGTGCCACTGCTGCCATCAGCGGCGCAACCTCAGGCCCCTGAAGGAAGTGCGCTGCATGCTCAGGACACACCCCTGCGCTTGCACGATATTCCAGGGGGCATGGCTCCAGAGACGCTGCCGCTCCCGGATGCTGCCACGCCCCCAGCCCCGCAGTGCTTGGAGCACGTGCGGCAACGCCTGGCCACTGGGGATAAAAGCAGCTCGGTTCTTCCCTAGCACTGCTGGTGATCAGTGCCTTGCGCCTGGGAGACCGGCCCCTTGCTTGAATGCCTTAGTGTACCTTGTGGAGAACCTATTGCTTGTTGTTAGAGACATGTAGGTGGAAGGAGCGAGTGTGATGAGTGTTTGTGGTGAGTGTGTGTGCAGCGTGACTTGGGTAAGCGAGACCCTTGTTATTCATCCTTTAGTGCACTATCCTTGGGCCCCCTCAGATTGTACATCCTATCCAGCTTCCCCCTTCCTGGGGCTCGACACCCCTGTCTCCCTGTACCAACCCACACTACCTTCCTCTCCCTTGACCTGTGTGCATGGTTGTCCAGAGTTGTGTGCTCGACCCAGATACCCAATGATGATCCAGGCTGTGGATTCTTAATCCTAGACCCCATATATGATATATGGGTTTGTTTCCAGGCCTAACCTCTCTGTTAGTGGCTCCTGTGTGTCTGTGGACCTTCATGGCTCCCAGTCCTTTCCCCCACCTCACACATACGCATTTAGGCTTTTAGTGGCTGGTGAGTCACTAGGCTGGTGAGGCAAAGGAGCTGGCAGGATAAGGAGAGTTTGCTAGATGAGTTAGCTAGCAGAGGCAGTTAGCAGTAGCAGTGTATGGTTCTTGGTTCCTAGTCAATTTATAGGCAAAAAGACTAGGAGTCCACAAGCAACGAGAAAAATGGCTACTGCAGTGAAAGCTGAGGGAATCTGTGGAAGAATGGAGACAAATAAGATGGCTAGCTGTGGAAATTGTGGAATGTACATTATCCTGTAGTCCAGAAGAGTCTTATGTGTGCATAACATGTCGGTTCATTAACCTTGTGGAAGAGAAGATCCAGGGCTTGGAGATGCAGCTGGAGTCATTCATTGAGTTTTGAAGGGAAGGGGAAGAGCTTGTTAAGCTAAGAAGTGAGGAGATTACACCACAAATGCAAGTTTCCATACACTGCCTGAGCAACAAGACCAGAAGAGAATACTTCTACAGGAGCCATGGAGGAATGTGAGCATGAAGAGAAGGCAAAGGAAAAGACGAGCTAGTGAAGGAGAGAGTGCGAGAGCGCTGAGGAACAGATTTTCTGTTTTAGGGAATGAAGAACAGATAGAGAGAATTTGGAGCTGTGAAGAAGAGAAGGAGGCAAGCTAATTCCAGCAGAAGTAAGGAAGAAATGATAGAGCAAGTAAATGATAGCAGTTCAAGGAAGAATGAAAGTTCTACAACTACAAGGCTAAAGAGGAGCTAAGAAGTTCTGTAGACAGAGGAAGAAGGACATGGGAAGGAATTTCAGAAGAAAGAAATAATCATTTCCAGGCAGATAAGAGTGGTGGTGATTGGGGATTGCCCCCCGAAGGGAACCAAAGCATCTATTTGCCAGCCTGACCCAATGTTCCGAGAGGCATTAGAGACATTAGAGAGAGAATGCCAAAGCTGCTTGAATCTTCTGACCACTCGCAGATAGTGCTCATTCATGTAGGAACAAATGATATTGCAAAGAATAACAATGAGAAGGTCAAAGATGACCGTTAGTCTCTAGTAGGAATGAGGCTGAAGGAGATGAAGTGCAAGGTAGTGTTCTCCTCCAACCTCCCAGTGGAAAGTAAAGGTCAAGGAAGGATCAGTCATATCATGAAACTCAACTGATGGTTACATGGGAGGTGTTGTCAACAGGGATATGGCTTCATCAACATTGTACTGGGATTTCAAGAAGGTAGACTTCTGGGGAAAAGATGGATTTCACCTAACCAAGGATGTGGAAAGCATTCTAGTTGATTGGCTTACAAACTATGTGAGGAAGAATTTAAACTACGTTTGAAGGGGGCTGGAGACAATGGTAAACAGAACTGTAAACACAATGGTATAATGAATGGTGGTTTAGGGGTATGCATGTTTTTTTCGTTATATCAATAATGAAAACTACATTTGTCTTTTTTGTTATCGTTATTACAATAACAAAATCAATAACAATAATGAAAGTAGTTATTGATTTTGTTATTGCCTACCAGGTGTTTTTTGGAGGGAAATGTGGTGAGGAGGAGGAGGGAGCAGACATCTCAGAGCCAGAAACAGTGTTGAACTCTTGAACGGGACCTGTGATAGGAGGGGAAGAATCCAATCGATGTGATCACTGGCCAATGAGCAGCACAAGCAGGTCCCAGGCAGTGGAATGGCACCTTATGATTGCTCAGTAGGGATGGTTGAACGTGGTTCGGCAGTTCGGAGTTCATCCGAACTCGGCCTGTTTGGATGACCGAACTCGAACCCAAACCCGAACATACCGAATAAACCGAACAGCGAAATGGCCGAACAGTTCGGTCAGTTCGGATCGCGTTCGGATGAGTTTGGGTGGCAAAAAAAAGTTCACTGGAAGGTCAAACATGACAGGGAGGTGTCAGTCACTGAGGACCAGACTTCCAGGCACCAGGGGTGGAGAGGCTTGCAAGAAACGAAACTAATAATCTGCCTCCCCCCTTCCCAGCACCTTCTGAGCCACTGTTCCTGAACAGCAGGCATTGAGTGGGATTTTTAGATTGCTTTAAGTTTCATTTCACTTTTGTAATGAAATGAAACTTAAACCATAAACTGAAACTTTGTGTTATGCACTGTACAGACTCATTGAGTATGTATGTATTTCACTACAGACTCCTCTTCTGTTTGTGATTCCCCCCCCCATCCCATATATATGGGATGTATATATCTCCATGTATATCTCCATGTATATCTCCATATCTATATCCATATCTCCAAACCCCATAAAAAACAAAAAAACAAATAAAAAGCAAAAGAAAACCATATAAAACCAATAAAAAACCAAAAAATATATAAAAAACAAAAAAACACCCATAACACTTCCCGAACGGCCGAACCAAACAGCCAAACGGCCTATCCGAACTGAACAGCCGAACCCGAACTCAGCGAACTAGCTGAACGGACAAACCGAACACAGCTGAACCGAACTGCCGAACCCGAACCGCAATCTGTTCGCCCATCCCTATTGCTCAGTGCCTCCTGCCTCCTAGAACCAATCAGGGGAGTTCTGGGGGAGGGCGCTGCAAACCTTTATACTGCAGGGTTGGGCTGCTTGACTCTGGTTCTGTATTAGCGTTTGATTTGTCAGGGTGCATTTGCAGAATCTGCTGGTGTTTGCACTAAAAATCCTCCCATATATCTCTCTACCACCTTACATTTCCAAACCTTATTCCTTACCCGTACACTTATATTTTACCTTTTTCCTTCCCCTGCCTGTCTCCCCCTGTACACACATATACTCCGGACCGCACTCCATCATTGGGGGCTGGGAACCAGATAGGCTCACCCCGATAGGGGAAGGAGTTGAGCCCCCATGGGAGAGATGCTATCCCCCCCTCCATTGCAGGAGGGTTGGGGATGAGGTCGGGGGCTCCTCCCCCCTCTGGGAGACTTCTGGTGGGAAGGGGGTTAAAGGACAGGGCGGCCCGACATTGCCGCAGGCCACGCACCTAAGGGCTACACCAAAGTGCCCTTGGGTGCGGTCCTTAGGTGAGGGCTGGGGGAGGCTGCCTACGGGATAGGTTTATAGGGCAGTTGGCTAGGGTATATGTTGATGGGTATGGGGGAGGATAACAGGGAACATGACTCCTCCCCTGCATATGTGGGGAGGGGACTGGGTTGGGGAGGATTGGGTATGGCTCCTTGGTGTGAGGGGGGTTTGACCCAATAAGGGTGAGGGGATCTGGTCTCCCTGTGAGGTGGGGGACCAAGGAGGGGAGGGTTTTTTGGGGGGGTTGGGGAGAAGGGGGGATGAGTGAGGGGAGATAGGGTGTTTCCTTGGGGGTCCAGTGGGACAACCACCAGGGGGAAGGGGGTCCGGGAGGTGTCCACAGCCATTAGGGTCATGATGGGCCTGGGTAATTATGGTCTTTCTGGGAGGCAAATAACTGAGGAGGGACAAGTACTTAGTTCCTGTCCCTTGTATAAGCCCCCAGACAGGTAATGCAGAGATCAAGACTGGAAGAGCCCCTGGTCTGGAACTGTTGCTGTTGAATGCGAGGTCAGTTGGTAATAAATCAACGTCAATCTGAGAGTTGATCTTGGATCAAACAACCGACCTCATGTGTATTAGATACCTGGCTGGACAATGAGTCAGGACTGATATTGGCTGACCTTGTTCCATCTGGGTACTCTGTGCAGCATAAGCCCAGATCAGAGGGGCAGGGAGGCGGTGTAGCTGTTGTCTTTAAGGACACTTGGTCTGTGAGGTGGTATCCTCTGCAGACCATCTTTGGGTATGGAGGGAGTCCATCTTGTGATCGATTTAGCAGGAGACAGATTAGGGCTGCTATTGGTATTAGGGGTAGGACATCAGGGCAAATACCGGGTACCAGTTTTATCGGTTCCCGGATTTAAAAAACCCAGCTTACCGGATTAATACCGGTTTACCAGTACCGGATCTTTTACATTGATTTCAATGGGGAACTGTGTCCCCATTGAAATCAATGGAAAAAACCAGAAACCTCCCCCCTCCCCCTCCCAGACTGTGCCGGTGGAAGGGGGGACACACACCCCCTGCCCAGTTTGGATTTTAAATTTTTTCCCCTAAGTCCCCTAGTGCGCTGGGCTCCGGGCCGCCGCCAGCGACCCAGAGCCAGCACCAGGTAAGTAGTAAGTACCGGTACTGTACTGATCTCTGGGGTGGGGGTGGTTTAACACCCCCCCCACCCCAGGGATCACCCTACCTCCCCACCCAGGGATTGCCTACCTTGAGCTCCGGGTGGCGGAGGCGGCGGTCCGGAGCCTTCAGCGCTGGCTGTGGCTGCCAGCTTCAGCACGCTACTAGGCCTTCCGGGGAACTTCCAGAAGTCGCCGCCACCCGGAGCTCAAGGTAGGCATGACAATGGTAATGGCTATGACATTGGCATTGGCATTAGGCAATCCCTTAGTGGGGAGGTAGGGTGGTGTGTTAAACCACCCCCCACCCCAGATCTCAGTACAGTACCGGTACTTACCTGCTGCTGGTGCTGGCTTTGGGTCGCCGCCGGCAGCCCGGCGCACTAAGGGACTTAGGGGAATTTTTTTTTAAATCCAGACTGGGCAGGGTGGGTGGGGGGGTGTCCCCCCTTCCAACCGCGCAGCCTGTACTCGGGGAGGGAAAGTGTTTGGAGACTTTTTGAGGGTTTTTTTTTACATTGCAGCCATTCATCGGAATGGCCGCAATGTAAAAAAATCCGGCACGGGGGGAATCCGGTACTGGACCCAATAATACTGGAATATTCCGATACTGCCGGTACACCAAAATACCAGCAGTATCGGATACTGGATGATCTGGTAGTTCCACCCCTAATTGGTATACTCCGTAACTATCTGTACCGCAGCATCCCTACATGCTCTAGCAGAATTGGTATCGGAGGTGGGCTTGCGATTCCCGAAGACCTTGGATCTGGGGGACTTCAATATCCACACCAATGCCAATCTAAGGGGTGCAGAGCGTGAGTTCATGGATGCCATGACAACCATGGGACTGTCTCAGAGGGTTGACGGCCCAACACATGTGGGGGGACATACCCTTGACCTGATGTTCTGCACCGGCCTTGAGGCGGGGGAACCAGCGGTGGGGGATGTAGTAGTTTTACCCCTTCTTTAATTAACCACAGAAGTATAAAGCAGATTAGTTATACAAATGCAAAACAGAAGAGTGGAGTAGGCAGATTAGTCATACAAATGTAAAGCGAGGTAATGAAGTACACATGAACAAATGCTTCAAAGTTTGAAACAGTTTGTTGATTTGTTGTTTGTATAGTGTATACTGTTTCTTTGTATACCCAGTGTGATCACTGATTTGTAGTTTTACCCATCATGGACAGATCATTACCTTCTCCGGACCAGTCTCCTGGCGCATGTCTGCCCCCGGAAAGGTGCTGGACCAGTTCGTTTGGTCCACCCCCAGAGACTTATAGAATGAGAAACATTCCGAAATGCTCTAGGGGAAATGTCTTCCGATATTGATGATCATTCACTCGATGACCTTATTGCCTTCTGGAACAGTTTGTTGGCTGAGGCTATTGACTGAATGGCTCTGAAGCATCCGCTTCCAGAAAGCCAACGGCGGGGGTTGCCATGGTTTATGGAGGATCTGTGCCAGATGAAGCAGGAAGCAGGATGGACGGCAGTTGAGACGATGGTGGCGCTGAACTCATGCTGAAATTGACTGATTGCAGCATAACGTTAGTTTAAGAGCTTATGCTATTGCAGTACAGGCAGCAAAGAAAGATATTTTTTGCTGCCCTCATTTGATCTTCAAAGTCACGTCCAGCGGAGTTTTTCTGGGTGGTGCAGAGGCTGGTCAGTCCGGCCTCTCTCCACCTTGAACTGGAATTTTCCAGTGTCTGCTGTGACATGTTTGATGACTTTTTTGCAGATAAAATCGCTCAGATTCACCGCGACCTCAATGCTGCATTAATGACAGTGGAGGGATCAGAGGTACGGGAAGGCTCACCATGTCTGTTGTTGTGCAATCAGTTTCAGTGGGTATCAGTTTCAGTGGATGGAGGTCCTTGGGATGGTTCAGGCCACTGGTTGTGAATTAGATAATCTGGACTCAATACATTGAGAAAAAAAGAAAAGAAGGTAAAATTGAATGCACATAGTGTACTTCACAGCCTTCAGGCAAAGGAGGAGGAAGAACAGGTTCATTTGCCAGACATGGACTAAAGTGTGTTTTTATCCTTAGATAAGGGACAAAAAAGAATTTAAAATAATTTTGAATATAAAGTTATTCTTTAGACTGTAGTTTTCTTAATATACTTCCCTCCTGTACAAACAGTCTTTCAAACCAAGATACATAGAGATGGTAGCAAAAGGATAGCACCTTAGCACCAATAGGGATGGGCGAACAAAATGCCGTTCGGACGTTCGGTCATTCAGTTTGAAACCCAAGTTCAGGTTCGGCTGTTCAGTTCAGCGGAGTTTGGTTCGTCTGAACTCGGACAAACATTCAAAAAAGTGCTATCGGTAACGAAACCGAAACCAATTTTTTTCCGGTGGCAGTATTTGTGGCCCTGAAACCACCCCCAGTGCTAGGAAGTCTGATCCTCAGCTGCCTCCCCCCCTTCCAGTCACATTTTCCCTGCCCCCGAACTCATCCGAACTGTTCAGAAGTTCAAGCATTCGGTTCGGAAGTTCGGTTCGGTCGTCCGAACAGGCCGAGTTCGGGCCGAACTCCAAACTTCCGAACCGCGTTCGCCCATCCCTAAGCACCAAGAATATAAAACACTCATACTGCTTACTGACAACATTATGCATTTATATTTCTGACTTATTACCAGCCGAGGAAGGGTCCTGTGTGGCCCAAAACCTTGCATGAACTCTCCAACTACAGTTCATCCAATAAGACATATCACCTGAACTACTTTGTCTCCACAGCATTGTGCATGACATGCAATTGGCACCCTCTACTCAGTCATATTAAAAAAAATATTAAACATATCCTCTGACTATACTAGAGAAATTAGAAATCGCTGTCAAGCTTGTACCTTTGTCAAATGCAAACCCCTTGAGAATAATGTCACTGCTCTTTCAGCTAGCTCCTGGAAAGATGTTCATATCCTCCCTCTATGACAGTGCTGCATTCAAAAACCTGACAGCACTTCATGAATAAATCAATAATGATATTACTTTTTAGAATGGTCTAAAGATGAGTGCCCCAGGTGAACTGAACTAGCCCTGCAGGAAAGTTTTAACTCCTGTAAAACAGAACTTAAGTAGCTCAATATATAGCTTATCAAAGAGAGGGGGAAAGGTAACTTGATCACACTTCATAATTGCATAGATAATAAAAGAGTATCAGAAACGAGTTGGCTCTAACAAATAAGCAGGAAACAAAGTCTGGACAAATTTAAGTTGGAAATGAGACTTCTGGATTTATCTGAATGTGAATAAATTTATGCAAGTGCAATTAACTACTGAAACAGGCTGCCAGAAGATGAGGTGGAGTCACAGAGCTGAAATGGACCTAAAGGGTCAATTCAATTTTATTTTATTTCCGGTACTAGCTTAATGCCATGGCCAAATAGAATACAACAGTACAAAAATATAAAACGACTAATACAAAATAAAACAAAGATACTAATCGACAACTCAAAATAGGTATCATGGATACAAAGACCAGCAGTTCCAAGTGCAAGGAGCAAATTATCAAGCAACTCAAGCAGGCAATCATTCTCCAATTATCAAAGTCAACTCAATTTTTACAACCAGTTATAAATTCATGAACCCATCCAGTGTCAACATCTTTCTCGGTACTGCTCGGCTAATATGACACAGGAGGCAATTATCCTTAGATCCTGAGTATCACTAGCCGTCAATATTCTTATAATTTTCCCCTCATCCGAAAGTGATTCACTTATAGCTCATAATGGCTTAAACCAAACTTCTCTTAGGTTCTCATGAAACGAGCAATGGAGTAAGAAGTGGACTAAATCGTCCACCCCTCCCTCCATACACTGACACACTCAAGAGTCATAAGGCTTATTAATAAATCATCCCTGATGCACTGCCGAGGTAAACAATTGAAAACGCAATCTCAAATGCTCTACGTTGCATTGGATTCTCCAATTTATCTAAATATGTTTCAAAGCCAAAACAAGTTTTAATTCTCGGGAGATAGGGAGCCACCTTCCATTTTGTCAAGTAGGCCATGTCCTCCTGCATGGCTATATCCTGCAAACGGACATCAATCATAATTCTCTGTTGTTGTTCACTCTTCCCCCAAAACAGGCAAATGACCAACCCGCATTTTGCACATCAGTCAAAATCTGCCTTATCCATTTATAACCAAGGGGCCCTTGATATTCAAGTTGTTCTTGCAGACAAAGGGAGGATAATGAGTTTTCTTCTAACCTCAACAACTTAACTCAGTACCTCATCCTCTGTTTTTTTCCTAATGTTAAGATTGCGGAGGATCCTGTCTCAGCCCTTAAAATGGGAGCCGGAACACTCTGGGGTAGACCCAATAAATTCCTTAAAAATTTATTTTGTACTACTTCCAGTACCTGTCCTTTATTATCTGGTATGATTTCCAATCCATAAGTTAACAATGCTTGGATCTTCATTTTATAGACTTACAATATATCAGTAAGGGGAACCCCCCTGGCTTTTCTTGCCAGTCTCAAAACTCCCTTGGCTATTGCTAATGCCTTAATAGCATTTTGATGTTTATGTTTTCCCCATATGGCGTTGTTTGCCAGGGTCATACCTAAATAAACATACGAATCGGTTTGTTGAAACTCAACTCTACCTATACGCTATTTAAATTTCAGCTTTTCCCCCCCAAAAATCATAATCTGAGACTTTACAGGGTTCACGATCAATTCATTACCCTTACAACCAATCCCATTCTAGTTTGGGACAGGATCACAATATCGTCTGCATACATGAGGGCACCAATTGCCTCATTCTTAATTTTCGGAGGGCAACAATCTGGGGTGTTTAACACTTTTGGCAGATCACTCACATAGAGATTAAACAAAATAGGAGCAAGCACACATCCCTGGCGTACTCCTTTGTTTACACTTATCGATTGGGATAAGACTCCTCCATATTTCCCTCTGATCTTGGCCGTATTCTCCGAGTGTATGGTTATTATCAGGTCTAAAAGATCCCTATCTATTCCAAGATGAAATAATTTAGACCACAGTTTCTGTCTCGAGACAGAATCAAAGGCCTTCTGGAAATCTATAAAGGCGAGGAAAAAATTCCCCGTCTTTATTCGCACATATTTATCCAATATATGGGAGAGAACGAAACAATTTCCTAGTGTGGAATGCTGTTTCTGAAAGCCAAATTGGTTCACGGGGTATAAGATGGTTAGAATCTACCCATTCCTCCAGCTGCCTCAATAAAAGTTGAGCAAAAACTTTACTCATAACGGGGAGCAAGCTAATAGGGCGGTAACAGCCTGGATCCAGGGGATCTCCTTTTTTAAATATGGGAGCTTTAATACTCACCCCCCAAGATCGTGGAAGCTTTTTTCCCCACGTTTATCTACGTGATGTATTTCGCTAATACAGGTAGCCACCAAGAGGGGGCTGCCTGTAGCACCTCAGCCACAAAAAAATCATGACCGGGGGCTTTTGCTTTTTTTAATGACCTAATCATCTTCAGCAGGTCCTCTTCTTTTACTTGAGGGTCAAAACTCTTTTCCAATAATTTATGTTGTTGTACAGGGAATGTAAAACCTTTCCCTGGGGCATCCGCATATAATGCCCCAAAGAAACTTTCCCAACACGCAGTACTTATCTGGGATTCCTTTTTGGGGGATTTGGGTCACATACCTTGGTTCACTAAAGCCCAGAAGCAGCGTAAATCTTTCTGGGCTGCTGCTAACCTTACCCTAGCCCAAATATAGTTTATGGCAAACACCTTCTTACGTTTAATCAAAGCTTTATAATTTCTTCTAGCTTCTAAGAAATCCCTTTTAGCTTGTTTCAAACTGGATTGAATCCATAAGGTTCTTAAATAAAGGAGTTGACGTTTTGATTTTCTACATTCACCGTCATACCAGTCATTCACATGAGGTGTACTTTCCTTCCATTCCTTAGACAGAACTTCTCTTTCCAGAGTGGATACAATCTTATCATATTATGAATGTAATTTTTCAATATCCAAATCACCTAGACTGATAATCTCCTCTCTTATTTGTATCAACATAGGATTCCAGAGCATATCTAGTAATTTTACTAATACTGAATTTGACCATTTAACTCTAAAGCTGGTGGGTGCGGGCTGGTGTACCGTGAGCCGGCTGCCTTGAGACACGTTTCCTGTGGAGCACGAGCTAAGCTGGGCACTGGAGCAACAGCTGTGGCAGAGTGCGAGAGGAGGCTGACAGCTGAGGCGGGGGCGTGGCCAGAGCTCCCTATCGGCAATAAGGCGCAGCGCTGACCAAGGCATACGTGCCTTGGGCATGCGCGCCTAAGGGCTGCACGCACAAGGGTGCGCCCTTGTGTGCATGGACTTAGGAGGTGGCCAGGAGTGCCGGGGGAGACTATGTGTCTGGCTCCTTATCCTTGAGTAGTGGTGAAGTATGGAGCGAAAGAGGCAATGACGATCAGTGTCCCCGCCGCTGGCAGGAATTCCCCAATCCAAATACCTGAAAGCAGGACATTTGAACAGCCATACTCCCCTTCCGGAGTCATCTAATTGATTTCAGGTCTTGGAAGAATTGGGGGACTTGAACCTTGCAATACATTAGCCCCCTGTGGGCTCAGATGAACAGGGTAGTTTGGGTGTTTTACCTGAGTTGAGGGATGATATATCTAATACCTTGTATGATCAGTCTGATGGAGATGCACTGAGGTATCAATGTCATTTGATTGCAAAAACAATAGCCTTATTGTTTAAGAATATTGCAGATATCGGAACCTCATTGGTGGGGATGAAAGGTCAATTACATACCCTATTGGGAAAGATCAATCAATTCAACCCAAGCGTTTTTGCTCAAAGTGAATTACAGAATGTTGATCTGGTAACACAGGAACAATATGTAGGGGAGGTGAAAAAAAGGACTTTTTTAAAGCAAGGGTCTACTAACAATCTGGCTCCATCTTATAGGTTGCCGAGTGTCAAAGGTCTAGATTATAAAGCCATTTGGCTGAAAGTTAGACCCGTGGATTCGGGAATTATGCCAAGCAGGGGTTCCGTTGATGAAATAGTTAGAAATATCTCAGCCCTAACTGCGATTATTTATTATTATTATTATTATTAACAAACATTTATATAGCGCAAGCAGTGTACCTGGCACTTTACAAAGTAATAAAATAGACACGGTCCCTGCCCCTAGGGCTTACAATCTGAGAGACAGGAGCTGGGGGAGAGACTTAGGAAGGGGAACAGAGGGAGAGACAAGGGGTCTAACATTCATGAAGATGCGAGGTCTCAAGTGCACGTACGTGGCTTGGTTATGATGAGAATGACAGCAGGCAGGTCCATGTTGCAAGGATAAGGGTAAACCGATCGTAGGTATAGGAATAGTGGCAAGATAGGAATTAGGCAACATAAAATGGAGATAGTCGGCTGGGAGTGTCAGAGTAACACAAGCTATAGCAGATGTTTTAAGGATTTATTTTTCCTCTCCCTGGATGGTAGATAAAAAAATTTTGGCTAGGAAAAACCTTAAGCGATTTGGGGTATCTATTGACCGAGTATTCATGAATATGGGGGAAAATAAGTATGGGAAAGAAGGAGTAAAGCTGGATAATCCAAATCAGATTCCTATTATTAATCCAAGGCTTCAGGTGAAATTAAGTGCGGAGGATTCTATAGTACCTTCAAATGTAAATAAAAGTCAAGAAAGGGTAGATATGGAAACAAATGTCATACGGAATGCCTCCGATGGTATAGTGGAGGATCTATTGTCAGTAAGTGATCTAGCTATTGTACCGGCAGTGAGAGTTGAGGCAAAAAATTATTCTTGTGGTCCCCTATCTGTGGAAATACAGGAATATCTAGGGAATGAAGGAATTGGAGTACTGGCCCCACTCTCACTGCAGGCCTTTGAGAACCTCTCTATTATCCAGCAAGATATCATTATACAGAAATTAGACCGTATTAGGAAAGAACTGCTGGTATTAAGCTTAAACTTTCAAGAAGATCAAAAGCGAGCGATGGGATCCGTTCAGTCCCCAAAGTGTTCAGCCCAGGCATGGACAGCTGCCCGTTATTTAGAACAGAGTGAGCTGGGACAGGTGTCACCTCCAACACTTGGTACCCTGCAAGGAAAAAAGGTTAAAAACCTGATTCAAGCTAAAATAGAATTATATAGGAAGCAAGGGCCTAATGTAAGGGAGGAAGATGGAGCTGTTCAAATTCTACCCTGGGAAAAGGGAGCTGAGAGGGAGGAAGATCTCACAGAGCTGGAAGCTGATAATGGGACTGATATACTGGAGGCTCAGGGGAAGGAACTTAGGAAATGACACATGGAGGTTCCCCAGGTAGGTTCAATTATTAATGAACCAGGGGAGCCGAAGTATAGGGGGGAGGTATATTGGAATTTGCCTGGATCAGTCATCTACAGGGAGGAAGGTGTAAAAGAGACCCCCCAAGATGATACATCTATTTTATGAAATGGGGAATCCCACCTTGCAGTTAAAACTCCTGTCATGGAATATTGCAGGTTTAAAAAATAAATTGGATGATCCAGAACGGGTTAGGTTCTTAAAGAGGTTTGATATAGTATTATTACAGGAAACATGGTGTCAAAAGGAGGATATGGTGGTAATACCTGAATTTTACGTGTACTCAAAGCCAGGAGTTAAAGATAAACATAGGAGTCGAGTTTCAGGGGGTTTGGTTACATTGCTTGTCGATAAATATGGATGTAGTGGTAAAATTATCCATTTGGACAGAGCAGAGTCTTAGGAAACGCCGCTGCAGCTGGAACAGGAAACAGCGCGGCGGCAGACAGGCACGGCAGCGGCAAAAGGCCACGCCCCCAGGGAGTGAGGAAGGGCGGCCAAACGTAGTTTCACGGGGACTGGCCACACCCCCAGAGCTAGCACCGCCCCCAGAGCGTCCAGAGCAACGCAAGGACGCAGATAGCCCCCACGCACTAGGGAGGGGCCAGGAGGAACACCAGCCTGGGGGACAATTAAGAGAATTACGCCGCTCAGTGCATTTGAGAGGAAAAGGGGGCGGGGCTTCCCCTATTTAGGGCCAGGAAGGACTCTCATACACTGCCGGTGATCAGCAGTGCTGTGAGACTGGCCCCAGAGCGTCGTAGTGAAGTGTGGAGAGCTAAGTTGTGATTCCTCGTAACTTGTTGGAGTGAGAGAGAGAGTGTGTGAGTGAATGCGAAAGAGTGTCTGCCTTGAAAGGTATTGTGTATAGTTTCTTATTTTGGGCACTGTGATATACTCCTGATTTCCCTGGAAACCTTCGTTGTGTACCTTCCTGTGTCTTCCCCCTTTCAACAACCTTCCCGTCTGCCCTTGGGCCCTACCCCTCCTTTCCCCCACGGGCAAAGCACCCCCTACTCCCTTAGCACGGTAAGACTGGGTGAGGGTGCCAGGGGTGTGTGGGTGTGGTTACAAGTGTTGAAGCGTGAAGGGGCTTCACACCGGGCGTGGTGGTACCGGAACCCCTGTGATGATAAAGCCCGTATCCCTTTAGGGAGTTTTCGGCCACCTTACAACCTGAGGGAAAGTTTTCCAGTGTGGTGGAGCCCTTGGGAGAGTGAAGGCGAGAGTGCATGGAGCGTGGGTGCGCTAGGTCCTTGGGGAAAAAAAACCTTTTCCCTACCCTTCCATAACAGTATCACCGGCCACACCATGGACCTAGCCACACAGTTAGCAGAGATGAAGATAGCAATACAGTCTTTGGCCCTTGAGGTTAAGGATCTTAAGGATAAACAGGGGGCAGACTTAGTAGGGGAAGATATGGCGGCAGCCGCAGCCATAGAAGTCCCGCCAGAGGCCATGCAGGGGGAATTAGGGAATGGAATGGGTCAGCTACGGGAACCCCGTCACCCCCCTATTGCTAAGTTTGATGGAGATCGTAGGCAGTTCCAAGGGTTCCTGGCTCTCTGCAAGCTTGCATTCCAAATGCAGCCCCGAACCTATGCAACAGACTCTGTTAAAGTAGCCTTTATCATAGGACACCTGGAGGGGATGGCCTTGGAGTGGGCTACACCCCTCCTCATTAAAGAGAGTCCCTTATTGCATGATTTTCCGGGGTTTCTCCGTGAATTTCAATTCCTATTCGACTATCCCCATAGGCTTCGAGATGCAGAGGCAGCCATTATGACCCTTAGGCAAGGCCGCGGGCCTTTATTAGAGTATGTGACCCGGTTCCAGCATCTGGCTGTTGAACTAGGGTGGGCAGATAATGTCTTGAAAGTTCTCTTTCGAAAAGGCTTGAACGATGAAATAAAAGACCAACTCGCCACCACCTCCATTCCAGCAAAATGGGGAGAACTGGTTAATTTGGTATGCCAAATTGATGAAAGATTGTCGGAGCGGCGCAGGGAGCGACGGCAAGAGTCGGGGTGGCCTTGGGGAACCCGAGCTCCACCGACCCCGCTAGGCAAGGCAGAGGGGGCGAAGGGGGACGAACCAGAACCGATGCAGATCGGAGCAGCTAGGAGGCCACTGACACCGCAGGAGAAAGAGCGACGACGCCTGGATAAGCTATGTTTCTACTGCGGTGGAGGGGGCCACTTCTTGAGGTTTTGCCCACAGCTTCCCCCCTACAGCCAAGCGTCGGGAAACGCCAAATACCGAGATGTGTCGGGGGCATCTCGGTAGACGGATCAAAGGCCCCGCCCGCCAAACGACAACCGATAGCCACCACTATGCCCCGTTTGGAACATCTACGAGTCACCCTTATGCTGTTACTCGCCCCCACGAAGTCTGTAGTCCTATGGGCCATGATAGATTCAGGCGCTTCAGGAAATTTTATAGATGATGTCCTCGTACATAGGCACCAATTCCCTTTACAATCCAAAACACACCCCGAAGCCGTGTATGCCATTGACAGTTCTTCTCTTCTGTCCGGTCCCATCGTAACCTGTACTGCAGGCATCGAAGGCGTCATCGGGGCGCACCATGAGACATTAGTATTGGATGTGATTCATACCCCGACGTTTCCCATGGTGCTTGGCCTTCCGTGGCTGAAAAAGCATAACCCCTCTATCGACTGGTCATGTAAAACCCTCCTCTTTAACTCACCATGTTGCCAAAAACACTGTAGGCGCCTAGGCCCCGACAACGAGACACCCACAGAAGCAAGCCAGCTTCTGGGGCTCACAGCGTTAGGACTGCCTCCAGAGTACCAGGATCTCATGGATGTTTTTTGGGAGCAAGAAGCCTTGGAATTACCTCCACATTGCAGCTATGACTGTGGTATTGACCTTCTGCCGAATACCTCCCCTCCTTTTGGAAGGATTTATGCTCTATCCGGACCTGAATTACAAACCCTCAAGGAGTATATAGACGACAACCTAGCCAAGGGGTTCATCCAACCCTCTACCTCACCAGGGGGCGGGCCCCTTGTTTTTTGTACCAAAGAAGGACGGGGGGCTCCGCCCCCGTATCGACTATCGCGGCTTAAATGCCATCACCGTTAAAAATAGATACCCCCTGCCACTGATCCCAGAGTTGTTAGATCGCTTACAGGGGGCCCAAATATTTACAAAACTAGATTTGCGTGGGGCCTATAATTTGTTACGAATACGCAGGGGAGACGAGTAGAAAACGGCATTTCGAACACGGTATGGACATTTTGAGTACCTTGTAATGCCCTACGGACTCACTAATGCTCCAGCTGCGTTCCAGCACCTAATCAATGATATCTTCTGAGACATTCTAGACCAATATGTGGTCGCCTACCTTGATGATATCTTGGTGTTTTCTCAGACCCTGGAGCAACATATACAGCATGTCCGCACAGTCCTCCTAAGACTACGGAAGTATCGTCTGTATTGCAAGGACACTAAGTGCATATTTCATCAGCAAGTGGTACCCTTCCTGGGATTCATCATATCCCCACAGGGAATAAAAATGGACCCCACGAAGGTCAAGGCCATCGACGCCTGGCTGGCCCCCCAAGCCGTGAAACCCCTCCAGCGCTTGCTCGGAAGTGCCAACTATTACAGGCAATACATCCCTAACTATGCTCATCTAACAACACCCCTCACGAAACTTCTCAAGAAAGGTCAGATATATGTGTGGGGGACAGAACAGGAATGGGCGTTTAAGCAACTGAAGGCAGCATTTATGACCGCACCAATATTGCAACACCCTGATTTTACAGAACCATTTATTGTTGAAACCGACGCTTCAAACACTGCCCTAGGGGCAGTCTTATCACAGGCGGGGGGAAAAATGTCCGAGCGATGGCCATGCGCATTTTTCTCCCGGCAACTCAGCCCGGCAGAACGAAACTATACGATACTAGATCGCGAATTACTAGCCATAAGAGCAGCCTTCAAGAACTGGAGACATTATTTGGAAGGGGCTAACCACCCTATCCAGGTCATTACTGACCACAAAAACCTCACGTTCTTACAGACCTCCCGGATCTTGAATGCACGGCATGCGCAATGGGCACTTTTCTTCGCTCGTTTTTGTTTTCACATCACATACCGACCGGGAAAGCAAAATGCCATAGCAGATGCCCTTTCCCATTGCCATGACCAACCGTCAAACCTTGCTACACAGGGTGACCCTATTCTCGCCCCCAAGGTTTTCGCCGCTGTTGGACTCTCCTTAGCACACCTGCAACAGCTAACACGTCAAGAACCCACCATCAGCAACCTAGCTGATGCACAGGGCCCAACCGGGTTGTACATGCGCCGTGGTACCATAATCGTCCCGACGGGAGCACAAAAACACATATTGTGGGGGCACCGGTCCATGACGCGCCCTTAGCGGGCCATCCAGGGCAACAAAGAACCCTTGGATTGATACAGCGCCACTTCTGGTGGCCCACGATGCAGCAAGACATAAAAAATTATGTTCGAGGATGCAGAATATGCAACCAAACCAAGGTCCTGCAGCAACGACCCGTGGGGTTGTTACAACTTGCACCTTTACCAAAAGGACCGTGGCAGCGCATAAACTTAGATTTTATCGTCGAACTCCCTAACTCGCAGGGATACACCACGGTCCTTGTTGCATGTGACCAGTTTACGAAGATGGGGCATTTTATCCCTTGAAAGGGGCTACCTACCTCAAAGGCCATGGCCCATCTGGTCCTTGACCACGTAGTTAAGCTCCACGGTCTCCCCACCACCATTATTTCCAATAGAGGGTCACAATTTATAGCACGCTTCTGGAAAGCGCTGTTCGCGGCAGTGGGGGTCAAGCTCGCCCCCACTACAGCCTACCATCCACAGGCCAACGGGCAGGTCGAGAGGGCCAACCAAACATTAGAGCAGTATCTACGATGCTACATCAACTACCTCCAGAACGATTGGGTAAGGTTTCTTTCTCTTGCGGAGTTCACCTTTAACAATGCTCCGAACGCCTCTATAGGCACGTCCCCTTTTCATGTCTCCTATGGATACCACCCTCACTTGACGCTCCCAGAACTTCCGGCGGTGGAGGTCCCTGCTGCAGGAGCCCTTCTACGTCGCCTCCACGAGTGCCATGCCCACGCCCTGACCATGATGCGACAGGCCCGCCAACAATATAAAGTTCAAGCCGATAAAAAACGCCGGCCCAGTCCCCCCTTTCAGATAGGGGAGCTAGTTTGGATAGACCGTCAATTATCCATCGCAGCGACCCTCAGCAAAGCTGGATAACAAGTTTTTTGGACCATTTCCTATCTCGCAACAAATTAATCCCTTCACCGATCGTGTCGCCCTGCCCCTATCTACTCGGATCCACCCTGTTTTTCACATTTCTCTCCTAAAGAAATATCAGCCACCCTTATTCCCTTCGCCGACACCCCCACCGCCCATCTGCGATATTCCCGAGACTCCCGAATTTGGAGTTCGTGCCATTCTAGATGCCAAGCGTCGCCGTGGCGTCCTCTACTATTTCATTGACTGGAAGTGATATGACTCCGCCAGCCGTTCCTGGGAACCCGCTTCAGCAGTCCATGCGCCACGTTTGGTACGCCTCTTCCACCTCCGTCACCCCTCCAAACCTGGTCCCTTTCGGGCATGGGGGGGGCATGGGGGGTGTGCTCTTAGGAAACGTCGCCGCAGCTGGAACAGGAAACAGCACGGCGGCAGACAGGCACGGCAGCGGCAGAAGGCCACGCCCCCAGGGAGTGAGGAAGGGCGGCCAAACGTAGTTTCACGGGGACTGGCCACACCCCCAGAGCTAGCACCGCCCCCAGAGCGTCCAGAGCAACGCAAGGACGCAGATAGCCCCCACGCACTAGGGAGGGGCCAGGAGGAACACCAGCCTGGGGGACAATTAAGAGAATTACGCCGCTCAGTGCATTTGAGAGGAAAAGGGGGCGGGGCTTCCCCTATTTAGGGCCAGGAAGGACTCTCATACACTGCCGGTGATCAGCAGTGCTGTGAGACTGGCCCCAGAGCGTCGTAGTGAAGTGTGGAGAGCTAAGTTGTGATTCCTCGTAACTTGTTGGAGTGAGAGAGAGAGTGTGTGAGTGAATGCGAAAGAGTGTCTGCCTTGAAAGGTATTGTGTATAGTTTCTTATTTTGGGCACTGTGATATACTCCTGATTTCCCTGGAAACCTTCGTTGTGTACCTTCCTGTGTCTTCCCCCTTTCAACAACCTTCCCATCTGCCCTTGGGCCCTACCCCTCCTTTCCCCCACGGGCAAAGCACCCCCTACTCCCTTAGCACGGTAAGACTGGGTGAGGGTGCCAGGGGTGTGTGGGTGTGGTTACAAGTGTTGAAGCGTGAAGGGGCTTCACACCGGGCGTGGTGGTACCGGAACCCCTGTGATGATAAAGCCCGTATCCCTTTAGGGAGTTTTCGGCCACCTTACAACCTGAGGGAAAGTTTTCCAGTGTGGTGGAGCCCTTGGGAGAGTGAAGGCGAGAGTGCATGGAGCGTGGGTGCGCTAGGTCCTTGGGGAAAAAAAACCTTTTCCCTACCCTTCCATAACAGTATCACCGGCCACACCATGGACCTAGCCACACAGTTAGCAGAGATGAAGATAGCAATACAGTCTTTGGCCCTTGAGGTTAAGGATCTTAAGGATAAACAGGGGGCAGACTTAGTAGGGGAAGATATGGCGGCAGCCGCAGCCATAGAAGTCCCGCCAGAGGCCATGCAGGGGGAATTAGGGAATGGAATGGGTCAGCTACGGGAACCCCGTCACCCCCCTATTGCTAAGTTTGATGGAGATCGTAGGCAGTTCCAAGGGTTCCTGGCTCCCTGCAAGCTTGCATTCCAAATGCAGCCCCGAACCTATGCAACAGACTCTGTTAAAGTAGCCTTTATCATAGGACACCTGGAGGGGATGGCCTTGGAGTGGGCTACACCCCTCCTCATTAAAGAGAGTCCCTTATTGCATGATTTTCCGGGGTTTCTCCGTGAATTTCAATTCCTATTCGACTATCCCCATAGGCTTCGAGATGCAGAGGCAGCCATTATGACCCTTAGGCAAGGCCGCGGGCCTTTATTAGAGTATGTGACCCGGTTCCAGCATCTGGCTGTTGAACTAGGGTGGGCAGATAATGTCTTGAAAGTTCTCTTTCGAAAAGGCTTGAACGATGAAATAAAAGACCAACTCGCCACCACCTCCATTCCAGCAAAATGGGGAGAACTGGTTAATTTGGTATGCCAAATTGATGAAAGATTGTCGGAGCGGCGCAGGGAGCGACGGCAAGAGTCGGGGTGGCCTTGGGGAACCCGAGCTCCACCGACCCCGCTAGGCAAGGCAGAGGGGGCGAAGGGGGACGAACCAGAACCGATGCAGATCGGAGCAGCTAGGAGGCCACTGACACCGCAGGAGAAAGAGCGACGACGCCTGGATAAGCTATGTTTCTACTGCGGTGGAGGGGGCCACTTCTTGAGGTTTTGCCCACAGCTTCCCCCCTACAGCCAAGCGTCGGGAAACGCCAAATACCGAGATGTGTCGGGGGCATCTCGGTAGACGGATCAAAGGCCCCGCCCGCCAAACGACAACCGATAGCCACCACTATGCCCCGTTTGGAACATCTACGAGTCACCCTTATGCTGTTACTCGCCCCCACGAAGTCTGTAGTCCTATGGGCCATGATAGATTCAGGCGCTTCAGGAAATTTTATAGATGATGTCCTCGTACATAGGCACCAATTCCCTTTACAATCCAAAACACACCCCGAAGCCGTGTATGCCATTGACAGTTCTTCTCTTCTGTCCGGTCCCATCGTAACCTGTACTGCAGGCATCGAAGGCGTCATCGGGGCGCACCATGAGACATTAGTATTGGATGTGATTCATACCCCGACGTTTCCCATGGTGCTTGGCCTTCCGTGGCTGAAAAAGCATAACCCCTCTATCGACTGGTCATGTAAAACCCTCCTCTTTAACTCACCATGTTGCCAAAAACACTGTAGGCGCCTAGGCCCCGACAACGAGACACCCACAGAAGCAAGCCAGCTTCTGGGGCTCACAGCGTTAGGACTGCCTCCAGAGTACCAGGATCTCA
>QEPC01000715.1:5960091-5970540 GCA_003113815.1 Sphenodon punctatus
AAAGGTACATGTTACATAGTTATAATTAAAGTTAAAACTTAAGATTGTTCTAAGTATTAAACGTACAAAAGTTAAAGTAATAAACTTAAAACTAGCATAGTTACCCAGGCATACAAGCTCAAGGAAGAAAGAAGATCATGTGACCAGAGGATCACCATGGTGACGAAAGAGCACCACGAGAGGGTCACACTCAGGCTAAGTAATTCATATATTAATAACTGCCAATAACATGGTTAAAAAGAATTGATGCACGCATAAAATTATAAATGTGTAACAAGTTTTGTGGTTAAAATATTGGGGAACTAAAATCATTGGGTATTTTCAGACGTTACGAGATCACAGTGAACCACAGTGAATACCCACCTGTGGTCACTGTGCCTCGAACGTCTGTTTGGCGGCCGCCAGATGTTCGCCACGGTCAATCTGCACAAGGGGTCAATTTGAACCACGCTTCCCGGGCTAGCCGGGGGAATGTCCTGGGAAGCGTGTTCAAATGGACAGGGACCAAAAAAAAGTAACGTCTGACCGCTCGCCACGGCCCGGGATCACCGGCGGGATCCCAGGCCGTGACGCATTCGGCCGGATGCGGTGGCCGCATTGGCCCCGCCGCCCGCCCGTCTCCTCGGAGGGCGGGCGGCGGGGTGCGTGGAGGGGGCGGGGCCGTGCAGCCGCACGCTGCGCCGCGCAGCCCCGCCCCCTCCCGGATTCCCCGCCGGGATCCCCCCGGCACGTCTGATATGGCGTGACGGGGTGACCCCGGCGGGGAACGAATGGGTTGATTTCGGTATGGGGCCAACGGGCCCCGTAACGTCTGAAATCACCCATTAATGAATACATTGAACAGCACCGGTCCCAATACAGATCCCTGAGGCACACCACTTTTTACATCTCTCCATTGTGAAAACTGCCCATTTGCCCAACCCTTTGCTTTCTGACTTTTAACCAGTTTCTGATCCATAGTAAGACACTACCTCCTATCCCATGACTTTTTAATTTTCTCAAGAGTCTCTCATGAGTAGGGATGGGCGAACAGAACGTGGTTCGGAGGTTCGGACCGGAACCCTAGTTTGGGTTCGGCTGTTTGGTTCGGCGGAGTTCGGTTTGGCCAAACTTGGCCGAACAGCAAAAAATGACGCTATTGATAGCGAAACAGAATTTGAATATTTTTTTTGTATTGGTATCATTTGACCCTGAAACCACACCTGGTCTCCACTCCTGGTGCCAGGAAGTCTGCTCCTCAGCTGCCTCCCACTTCCAGTCATGTTTTTCCCATCTTCCAGTCATGTTTTTCCCACCCCCGAACTCATCCAAACTTTTCTGAACTGTTCGGCCGTTCGGTCATCCGAACAGGCCAACTTCAGCCCAAACTCTGAATTTCCAAACCGCGTTCGCACATCCCTACTCATGAGGAACCTTATCAAATGCTTTCTGGAAGGTACACTATATCTACTGGGTCTGCCTTGTCCACATGCTTATTTACATCCTCAAAGAATTCCAACAGGTTAGTGAGGCATGAGTTACCTTTACTAAATCCAACATCTACCAACAACTAAAAAACTTGAATTAAAAGTTGAAACAGAGGTACAAATCACACTGACACATACTCAAAAACTGCAGGGCAGTATTTGTCTTTTGAATACAGAAGCCAAAAAGGGTGTTTTTGTTTGTTTTGTCCAAACTTGAATGCACAGCCCTAACAAATATCCAAATTTTATCTGCAATTGAAATAAATCTTCACCTATTGTCAGGACCCTGGCTCGGTTGCGGTGCACCATGGCCTTCCTTAGAGGTGCGGGCAGGGCCTGGGCTTGCTGGCGGCGGGGCCAGGCCCCCTGAGCGGGGGATCTGGGTGGTGACAGCGGGGGGCAGGATCGGGGGATTGAAACCCCGCCGGTTCTGACAAGACCCACACATCAGGCAGCTGGGGAGGTGGGGGCAGTAAACATGCCCCCTGACTCCTCGAGACGATGCAGCTGGGACGCTGCACCACTCGGCATGGCTGCATGCTAGGCAGGGCAGGGCTAGTCCTATTTAAGGACGCCGCCAAGGCTCAAGCGCTGCCGGAGAAGAGCAGCACGGTGAGAGTGGCCCCGAGCATCTTGAGAGTGATTTATTGTAATGACTCTGAGTATTACTGAGTGAGAGTTGAACGAGTGAGTGTGAAAGATGAGTTAGTGGGTTCAGCAGTGTGAGGGGTGTGTTTGAAGTAGTGCATGACCACTACCTCCCTGTCCCTCTCAGGTCTGGGCCCCCACCTAACCCTTTCTGGTGTGAGTGAACCTTGAGAAACCCTTGCCCCTAACCCTGGTATCTCTCCTCCCCCATTCTCCCACACTTGGCCTTCACCCCCCTCCTTCCAGTCCCAGGCACGGTGCACGTGGGTGTGGTGGTGGCGATTATCAATGTGAGTGGAGGGGCTCCACTCGAAGTTGCGTTCCGTTGGGACACCTAGGGCCAACTACTATCCTGAGGGGTTGTTTCCTCCATCTATTTGAATGGGGCCCAGTGGCTGCAGGTGGTGTGACATCAGGGGAGGTAGGCATTGAGGACCCCTTGCTGTGTCCATGGGTATTCCCTCACCCCACCCCCACCTACCCTAACAGTTTCTCCAGCCCTACCATGGACATAGCAGTCCAGCAAGAGGAGATGGGCCAGGCCATTCAATCCCTGGCCTTTGAAATAAAAGAAAAACAAGGGGCAGTAGGGGGAGTCGAGGAGGAAGGGCTAGGTGCTGCCACCACCCCGGTGGCTGAAGCCCCAGCCCCCCCAATACTGGAGGGTGGACCCTTGAGGCAAGACCCTAAACACCCCCCTATTGCTAGGTTTAATGTGGATAGGTGCCAATTCCAGGGTTTTTTGGCCCTATGTAAGCTAGTCTTTTGTACGCAACCAACAACATATGCTACCGATGCCACTAAGGTGGCGTTCGTCATAGGACACTTGGAAGGGATTGCATTAGACTGGGCCACCGCCCTGCTTACCAAAGACAGCCCCCCGTTAAACAATTTTGAGAAATTTGTTAGGGAATTCACATTCCTTTTTGATTATCCACATAGGGTTAAGGATACGGAAACCACCATTATGCCATTAAGGCAAGGGCGGGGCCCCTTGTTGGAATATGAGACTCATTTTCAAAAGCTGGCCGTCAAACTGAATTGGCCGGATAGTGTTTTGAAGGTACTGTTTTGTAAAGGGCTCAACAATGATATCAAGGATCAACTATCCTTCACCACCATACTGGAGAAGTGGGTTGAACTTCTATTGTGGGAAGGCCGACCATTTCGCCAGGAGTTGCCCAGCACTGCCCCCTGCTTGTCGGGAGGCAGGAAATGGGAAAGACCGGGATGGGAGAAGGGCACCCCGGTAACCTCAAAGAACATTCCCTCTTCGGTATCAGGAAGCTCTAGCATCGAGCCGGCCCAGGTGGATCAGCTCCAGGTGCCCCTCACCTTGTCAATTTCCAAGACTCAGTCCCTGGTAGTCATGGCCCTCATAGACTCGGGGGCATCAGGGAACTTTATTGATGGCTTACTAGTCCAAAAACAATGCATCCCTGTGCAATGGAAGGCCAGACCCGAAGCAGTGTTTGGCGTAGATGGTTCACCATTAGCCTTAGACCCCGTCACTACTTGTACTTGGGGGTTGCGTGGAACCATCGGGGAGCACCATGAAGAATGGACTCGATGTAGTGTGCACACCTGCCTTCCCAGTGGCACTGGGGATTCCTTGGCTGAGACAGCATCACCCCCACATAGATTGGCAACATAAAGTAGCAACCTTCTCCTCGCCCTTCTGTGTTCACCAATGTGCAACTCCTAGACCCCCCCCCAACCTGATACACCGCTGTTTTGTGCCACGACGTGCTCCAATCTTCCTTTGCTACCCCCGGAGTATCAAGATCTCCAAGAATTTTTAAAGGAACAGCAAGCCCTACAGCTGCCTCCACATAGGAGCTATTATTGTCCTATTGAGCTGCTACCAGATACTATGCCACTCTATGGTAGGATTTATGCCCTTTCGGGGCCTGAACTCCAAACCTTGAAGGAATATATACATGAGAACCTAGCAAAGGGCTTCATCAGGCCCTCTACGTCCCCTGGGGAAGCCCCGTTGTTTTTTGTACCAAAGAAGGATGGAGGGCTAAGACCCTGCCTAGACTATAGTGGACTGAATGCTATTACCATTAAGAACAGGTATCCCCTACCCCTTATCCCGGAACTATTAGATCGTTTGCAGGGGGCCATGATTTTTATGAAGCTAGACCTGCGTGGAGCTTATAACTTGTTACACATTAGGCAGGGGGATGAGTGGACGATGGCTTTCCGCACTAGATATGGGCACTTTGAATATTTGGTGATGCCCTATGGACTTGCTAGTGCCCCTTCTGCCTTCCAGCAAGCCCCCACTGCCCAGCACCAGTCCAGCACGACTCACTGTCAGCAGCTGCTGTTCGTCCTGCAGCATGTGTGCTGGTCAGCGCGAGCTGCACGGCGCACAGGACCTTAAAAAAAATTATCCTCGAGTGGGAGGATAATTTTTTAAAGGTCCTTTGCACCGCACGGCTCGCATCAACCCGTGCGCATGCTGCAGGAGTCAGATAGACAGCAGCTGACACTCAGCGCCGATAGAGTCTCCGTGTCTTTTCTGCACATGGGCACAAGCCCGGGGAGCAAGAATAACTGCCCGCAGCTGGACTAGTAGTGCGCAGGTGCAGCTGCGGCTTCTAGTGGGTCGGCACTGCCGCTGACCCAAAGACGACGCAATTTTTGGAGGGTGTGGCCAGTCTGAATAATGGGTTCTAATGGAACCCAATTCCCAGCCACTTGAACTCATCTTTCGCAGGCTGCGGCTGCGAAAGGCGGCAGCCATTACTGAGTCCAGACCTGTCTGAAATCAGGTAGGGTTTAAAACTTTTTTACCAGGGAGACTTGGGGACAGTGGTTAACTGGGGGATTGGGGGCATTGGAGGATACGGGGCAGAGTGGGGACCACTTGAGGATACGGTGGGGGCACAGGACATTTGAGGACACAGTGGGGGGAGGGGGGCACACTGGGCGAGTGGGAGCATTTGAGGACACACTGCAGGCGTGGGGGCATTTGAGGACACAGCGGAGGCACTTGAGGACACAGTGGAGGCACTTGGGGGATTCTGCAGCTTTGCTGAAACTGACATTTTAACCTGTGAATATAACCTGCCTAAATTAAGGTGCCTCATTGTAGGTTGGTTTCTGGTTTACTTGTGGTTTTAATATATTTGTGCATAGGGCCCTGGGAATAAAGTTGATTGGTTCAAGATCAGTTGGAATGTGGGTTTTGTTCACTTGATGATGTGGAGTGTTTGTTTTGCTGCTGTCTTTGGATGCCTTTGGGGGCTTTGAACCTGGGCAGACTTGTGGGAATGGTTTGAGTCTGCAGCTTTGCTGAAACTGACATTTTAACCTGCTCAGATTGTGGGAAAGCTTTGTGTCTGTTCTGTGGATCTTTTTATTTATTTTATCCCTGCCAAGGGGATCTCAGTGAAACAGGAAAGTGACTATTTTAATTAAGAGTACCCAGCCAGGCAACAAACTAGTCGAACTGAGAAAAGGCCTATTTGTTTGGTCAGGCATTGGTTGGTGGGGGATACAGTATAGGTATGGGTGTTGTTTAAGTGATGGGGGGGGGGGGGCTGGATTGAACCAAAGAAGCTACATCACCTACACAGCACCCATACCTACACTGTATCCCCACCAACCAATGCCTGTCCAGACAAATAGGCCCTTTTCAAAGTCTGAGGAGTTTGGGGGGGTGGGGGCTGGATGGAACCAAAGAAGCCCCAATTCCTCAGACTTAGAAAAGGGCCCATTTGTTTGGACAGGCATTGGCTAGTGCGGATATAGTGTAGATAGGATGCTGTTCTGGATGGGCTTCTTTGGATTCATTCCAGGTGACACTATTATAATAGTTCACTATTACTATTGTTGTTACTATTTTAACTAAGAAGGTACCCTGTTGGGTGGGAGGGGGCAAGGTCTTTGATGGTATTTCCAGCTGGCCTGTGTTGTTTATTTTAATTCTTTGCTATACTGCTGTGTATTTTGTTGCCTTGCCTGCACCATTGTGGTGGTCTGTGCCAACCAATGTGCGATCTTGCTATGTCCTGTGACAAAAAGAGCTTCTGTTCCCAGTCTCTTGGGGATGGCAGGGAAGAGGGGTTGAAAATCAGCGTTCTGATTTTTTAATGCAGCTTTTTTCCATTCTTCTTGTGGTGGGGGAGGGAGTGCAATAGCAATGTGTAATCTGTCATTCTACTTTACTCAGAATTGCATGCTGCAGCTATTTTGTTGTGGCCCTGAGGTTTTGTGTGTGTTAAATATGTGATCTTTTTTTTTTTTTATCCTGCTATGGCACTACCACTGTTGGAGAGAGAGAGAGAGAGTCGTCCTACTGGAGTCCCATCCACTGAATGGATAAGATGCTAGTAGAAGGGTTCTCTATGTCTCCAAGTGGCAGGATTTTACTCAGCAGCAAGGAGTTCCCAGTGTTAACTAATGTTCTGTCCATCAAATATTAACACTGATAACTCCTAGTTGCTGGATTTATGGAGGCTCCACCTATAATGGACAAGCCCCACCCTAGAGCTCTGCCAGCCATAAGGTTCCACCGACCTTACGGCCTTATTGCCCCACCAACCTCAAAACCCACCAGCTGCCACCGTATGAAGGAATAATTTCTTACAATTAAATGGATTGTTTAACTGGAAACCACACACACACTGAGGTGATTACGTTGTCCTGAAAAAAGTGAATTGCAGACAAAACATTCACACCAAAAAGCGTGGACAATATGTCCAATGTCATGCAGGCTATTTAGTCCTCTCTCATTTTGTTCCATTTCGTACTTGTGACAAATCCCTGCTCACTCACAGAGTGTTCAGAGTCAGACCCCCCCATCTGCTCCATACCCAATAGCTGGAGGGAGAATGAAAATGTTGCATGGTTGGATGAGCAGGCATAGATCTGTGCATGTGAGGGGAACAGACTGCAAAGTCTTTGTTGAGAAACGGTCAATGTGGGGCTTACAGTTTGTGAGAAGTGTTCTATATGTCACAGCAGTGCACACTGCCTAAGCTTGATTGGGGAGGTGTTTTTGATCCATGAGGGATGAAAGCAAGCTTCTTCAAGTTTATAGTTATTGCAGCCAACTAACGTGAATGACATTAAAGCTGGCAAGTGGTATGCAGCAGATGAGAGGCCAGCTCTACAGCAGCAGTATTCTGCACTTGATACAAGCAGACTGAAGACACAATGCTCCTGCATAATGGAACAAAGGATAAAAATAGACATGCCCCCGGTCAGGGTGCTGGAAAGGGTGGGGAATGTGTCAAGTGTGTGGCCAGTTGGCCCGGCTCCTGTGCTGCACCAAGCGCCCCACCTCCGATCATTAAAAGGCAGCCATGGCAGCTAATGACATCCGGCCATGGCTGACCTGACTTGGTGGCCCAGATGGGAGAGCCTTAGCCCAGGCTTAGACCAGACTTTGGGGTTTTCCTGAGGTCAAAGCCTGGGCTAGCCATCAACAGGGCCCGGGGCAATCCCTCACCAACATCTAGCAGTGCCTGATCTGGAGTCCCAAGTGGGCCACAGCAGGCCACTGTCACATTTGTTTTTACCCAAAGTGGAACTCATAATTCACAATTAGCGATGCCAGAAGAATGGATCATATTCAAGAGAAAGACAAGTACTAAGGCAGTGTAAACTTTCTTGAATTTCAGTTATTATGGAAAGGTACCTTTGTGATGGGAACACTTATTTTGACACAGAAGAGCTGTGTATCCCTCTACCTGTGAATCGTGCTGAAACAAATTGGCCATTCCAAAATGGATGGGAGTTGTCATCATGTTGGGTAACATCAGGTTGGGTAACATACCAGATTTTTGCTGAGTCCATGCAATGAGGCAGAGCCTACATGAATGGAGAGCTGGGGTGCATTGGGGTGGGAAGGCAGGAACCAGCAGGCCTACCCAAATCCTCTGTCAAAAGCAGAGCAGGACCTACAGAACAGTATGGCAGGTCTACGAGGCCCTGTCCCTTGCCTCCCAGTGCACCATTCCTCCTACAATTCATGTAGTCTCTTACTCACATCGCACTACCCTATGACCTCAGACTCCCTGCCTTGGTGGCCACAGTGGGTATTTTCACACGTGATGGCTCTTTGAGCCATTGCACATTGATCCTGCCCACTGTGGGAGCCTTCATCATGGACAGGAGCTGGCCCGGCTGCTGAACAAATGTGCTGGTAGCTGGGGAGGGGAGAGGACGGAGGGACGTGCATACATGGGTCCACATGGCCCTGCCCCCCATGCTACTCAGCACAACCCCATCTCCTCCCTGATGGGCGGGTGTGGCAACCTATGGAGGCCCATCAGATAGGACGGCCTGCTCTACCACAGTCTGGGGAAGTCTTGCTGGACCATGGCAGGGTTAACTCTAGGATGTACGCTGGCAGGGAGCCCAGTGCACATCCCGGAGTTAGCCCTGCCATGGTCCAGGGTAAGTTTGTTCCCACCTGAGCAAACATCTGGCGGGCAGGAACAAATGTGACGCTACCATGGGTGGCCACGCTGGAGTTAGGGTGGCCACCCATGGTAGCATCACATTTGAAAATACCAAGCGTGTCCCCCTCCTGGCCCAGTGATCCCTACTAGTTCATCCCCATGGCCCCAGAATGCCCCAGTCCCCCACCATCCCACAGATTGCTCCACAGAATGGAACAAAAGGCAGCAGTCTGGAGGCAGGCTCGAAATTCTTATCCCTGATCAAGACACTTTGGGTATTTTCAGACGTTACGAGATCACGCTCAACCACAGTGAACCACGCTCAAACCCGCGGCAGGGCCAAAGGGCCCTGAACGTCTGTTCGGCGCACGCCACATGTTCATCACGCTCAATATGCACATGAGGCCAATTTCAACCACGCTTCCCGGGCTAGCCGGGGGAAGGTCCCGGGAAGCATGGTCAAATGGACCCCCATCGGGAACCAACCAAAAGTAACGTCTGGACGCCAATCCCCGCGCGGAACCAAACGAAATGAGCCCCAGCCAGGGACGAGGCACGCAGTGTCGCTGACGGGCAACCAGCAACAACACAACTGCTGGAGGGAGATTTAAAATGAAATCGGCAGCAAGCAAGCGTGGTGGGATGGAGCGAGGAGGGAGGCGGAAGAGAGTGGAGGCACAGACAGCAACAGTGGCAGGGCAGGAGTCGGAGGAGGTGCAGGCAGGCCCAGCGATGCAGGTGGAGGGGGCACAGGCAGAGAAAGGGGGCCCATGGGTGCACCCGACCAGGGAGGCGGTCCAGGCACAATGCCCACAGCTGCAGCCGGGTCGCGACACCCCGGGGACAGCGGCCGGAACGGGCCCAGAGCAGGCACCAAGGAAAAGGGTAAGGGGGAACAAGGGGGGGGGAACAGGGGGCACGGGAGACCCCCCTGGGGGGGGCCCGGCGGGGCAGCACCGGGGGACTGGGAGGAGGGATGGGGTGCCCCGCGAGGGGGCCCCACTGGCACCCACTCAACCACTCCCCCCTCCCCTCCCCCGCAGACACGGAAAACAGCCCGGGCGGACGAGCCCCAGGACGTGCCCCATCCCAGCTTGGGGCAGGCTCTGACCCACCCTCCCATTCCCACAGGGCAAGCACCGCGCATGCCGCCTCCACGGCCCGTGGCCCCAGCGCAACGGATGAGGGAGTACCGGGCGCGGGTCCGCAGGCACAGGGAGGAACAGGCCGAGGACATCATCCGGAAGGCGGAGGAACAGGGGGAGCGCATGATAGCCTCCGTGGACCGCATGGAGGCGGCCATCGAGCGCTCCCTGGAGCAGGCCCTGGAGAGGGACAGGTGGCTGGAGGCGGAGGTGCACCTGGAGTGGAGGCAGGAACGCAGAGAGCACAACCGGCAGCAAGAGGTGCTCAGGGGCCTCCGGCAGGACATCCAGGGCATGGTGCGGGAGCACAGTGCAAAAATGGACCGGTCCCATGACATCGGGACCTCCCTGCTCCTGCACGATGTGTGCTTATGTGATGGCAGGCGTGGCCCCAGGCACCATGCCTGGCCAGGTCCCCATGCCGGGCCCCTCGGCACCCCCGCCCCGCCGCCCCCGCCCCCAGGGCCCACGCATGCGCCTCCCAGTGCCCCCAGTGCTCTGGAGGGTGCATCCCCCCCGGGGAACGACCAGGGCTCCGGGCACCCTCTCCCCCCCACCACCCGCCCCCCTGCCGGGACCGGGGCCAGCTCAGGACACTGCAGGGGACACTGACAGTGGAGGGGAGACGAGCTCGCAGAGCTCAGTGGTCCCCAGCAGGAGCTTGCAGGGATGCACAAGGAATCGAGGGGGGATTCTGGGAAGGGGGGGAGGGCCACATGATGGGGGTGGATGGACAGGGACACGGTGATGGAGGTGGGATGGGGGGAC
>QEPC01000715.1:5973105-5988981 GCA_003113815.1 Sphenodon punctatus
CTTCTGGAGCTGGGGCATCTTCCGTGGCCCCCTTCTGCTGCCTGCTGTGTGCCGGAGCCTTCCGCGGTGGAGATGTCGGCCCTGTTGGGGGTGTGGGCCCGTGTGGACGTCCAGCTGGCTCTCACCATGCCTGATCCCTTCGAGGCCTACTACTTGATCGCCCGCTACATGTCCTTGCAGGGATACCGCCGGGGCATGCTGCACTGGCCCCACCTGGTTCACCGGGCTGGGCACCCAGGTCCTGGAGCCTCTGGGACCCCCAGTGGTGGCCTGTGACAGCTGCATCACCTCCCTGCCCCCCCCGGTGTCGTGCCCCCATGTGGGCTCCCGCCCCGGTCCGGGGGGGCGCCTGGTCCCCGCTGCCTGCTCCCGCCCAGGTGTCTCCGCCTGGGTGAGCTCCCCCCTGCTTTGTGGGGCACTGCTGCCCCTTCCTGTGGCCCTGGGCCCCCTCCGCCCACCCCTTTTGCCCGTCCAGGTGGCAGGGTGGGGCGCTCTGTGTGGCCTCCCGCCCCGTCCGTGTGCAGCTAGCGGTCCGCTCCCACCGGCCCTGGCACCGACTGCACCCCCCCATGGGTGCTTGGGTGACTTGGGTGTAGGCCCCCCCCAGACTGGACCTTGTCCCTTGCCCGGGTGGGGGGTGTCGGAGGGTCGCTGGACCTGCAGAGGGGCTCCACCGGACCTGACTGCCCTCAATCTGCCCCCCTGTGACTGTGGGGCCCCCTTCCTCCTCCTCCTCCTCCTGGACCCCTCTCTTCCAGGCTCGCTGTGCATTGGGGGCCCCCATCATGCCTTGTTCCGGGGGTCCCGGCCCCCCCCTCTGAGACTGGCTCTGTTGCTGTGGGGGCACCTCTGTGGACTGGGGTGGTGTGGGGGTGGGGGTTGCTGCTGCCTGTGCCCTGCCCCTTGGCGGTGTCCCCCCTTGTCCCTCCCGTTGTTCCTCGTGCTGTGTTCCGGGCGGCCCTGCCCCCCCTTCCCGACCTTTCCCTTGTGTGTGTGGGTCCGGGCGTGCAGTCGTGCAGTGTGTCCTGCTGCGGGTCCGCTGTGTGTGTGTGCGTGTGCGTGTGCGTGTGCTGGGTGTCGGCTGTCAGCCTGTTCTCCCTCTTCCCCCCTCCCTTCCCATTTCCCTTGTGTGGGCATTCCCTTGTGTGCCTTTTGGCTTCGTTTGCCCTCAGGCGGCCATGTCTGTGTCCCGCCCCTGCCCGGTGCCTTGTGGGAGTTTTGCGCCCGGCGGGGGTTCGGCTGCACGTCTGTTGTGCTGCCCCGTTCCACGATGGTTCGGCCCGGTTCCCGCCCGTGGTCCCGGTCCCGTCACGTCTGTTTGGGTCGTTTTTCCACCCTGGCCTGCGTTTGTGCTATTCACCCCCCTGGGGGTTCGCTGTGGTGAACCGCCCGCCCGTAACGTCTGAAAATACCCAACGACAATGGGAAAATAGATAAATGTCTCTTAAATTTTATCTACCTAGATCTACTATATATTTAGTACATACACATTCAGTATGAGAGTTAGGTTTAAGAAAGCATTGAATTTCAACATTCATTCTCTTTTCTTTGCCATGAAACAATCAGAAACAAAAATGTCCTCCTGTGAATCCCATGCAGACAATAAAAAAAACAAACCTCTAAGCTCTAAAATACATACTTGTATTAAACATTGATTGAAGAAGAAACATTTCTTTATGCCCTCTGTACTGAAAGTTTCACATTCCTTAATGTGAACTTGAGAGAAAGGTGGCATAAGCCTTTCTGATTTCCCTGGAATTTTTCCAGGCTACTGAGTACCAGCTACAGACTAGTGCCAGAGTCCGTGATGATCATGACGATTCAGATTAGGTGACAGACAGCAGTGATACTGCTGAATAGTTTTTACAGTGCCTTCAGGTAAAGGCTTTGTGACTTCAAATACAAGCTGCTGAATTAAGTGGCATCTACTTTACCTGCATTGCTGAATTCTGTTGTTGGAGTGGTGCATAGCTAGCACAATGCTCTGGGGAAAATAATTGTTGTCTTTATTGACTTTGGAAATTCATTTCAAGCTTCAGCAATATAAAATAAATTAAATACAGGGTTTGCAATAGAAATAGCACCCAGTCTCCATCAGAAGAAATCGGTAAGGCAGTATAAGTTCTCCCTCTTTCTAACATCTCTCTCTTTTAACAACAGTAGAGAAATTGCCATAGTATTTCAGTGCTGCATTAATAAGCATGGAAATGATCCTCACCCAGTGGGAGCTGAGCCATTGATTTTAATGATTTTACTTTATGTAAACACCATTGTCCAGAAGGCAGTACATGGGAAAACATCTCCGGGATTAGTAC
This sequence comes from Sphenodon punctatus, assembly GCA_003113815.1. Lineage (NCBI taxonomy): Eukaryota > Metazoa > Chordata > Lepidosauria > Sphenodontia > Sphenodontidae > Sphenodon > Sphenodon punctatus. The sequence goes on from QEPC01000715.1 coordinate 5,975,421, forward strand.
CACAGTACCATCCAAAATAACCTGAGGGGATAGTTTTTGAGATACACAATGTTATCAGATGTAACACTAGCTACTTCTTTTCAGAGATAAAAGCACATTTGGTCATTGTGTTTGTTTGTGCAAACATGCCTCCTTCTTCTCTATCATGGTTTGGGGTCTGCAAATTCTCAGGTTAACACAATAGGTAGCTGCCCCTTGCACCACCCCACTTCTGGTCTCTGGTAATCTGGGAGCCCATGGGAACAAGGATTAGGGGATTGGACTAGATGACTCTTGAAGTCCTTTCCAACCCTAAAAGTCTATGATTCTGTTTTCATCTGACCAACAGCTGGTGATGTGTTTCTGGGGTGGCCGCTGGAACTCATAAGAGCATAGACCGCTGTAGGAGTAGCTAAGGGATCAGGAAGGTGTCAGCCATTTCAGTATGAAATGGGTTTTTTGTGGGTTGGTTGTTACATCTGAGAACACCCTAAGGATGTGAGGGTACAAGCTCCAGAAAAGTCCTGATGAGCTAACTAATGCTCCATCCACTAGTGCCAGTGCCGTTATGAAAGTGGTGGCCCTGTTAGGCTCAGTTATTACTGTAGAGGCATGCACCAGAGAGCCATGACAGTTTCATTTTTGTTATTTAAATATTTCGTTTTTGGTTCTATAAATATCAACATTTTGTTTTTGCTTTCGTTTTCGATTTCCATTGCTTTCAATGGAAAACATTTTTGTTTTTCATTATATTTGGATGGAACATGGGGGTATTGTACCTCCTATGGAAGGCATTATGTATACGAGACTACAGAAAGGGTGGATAAAGGAATCGGATTTTATAAGTAGTTGAATTATGCTATGTTGCAAAAATCTGCATATACATTCATGGCTGTAACTTCTTTGTCTCCCATCTAATATGGATTCAACTTGACAAGTTTATACCCCTCCCCATTTTTAATAACTATGACAACTTTCAGAAGGATTGGATAAAATGTCCTGGTGGTATGAGCAATTAACTTATAAATATATGTCTGACTAACATCTTTGTAGTCCAATCAGTGAACATGAAATTTGGCTGTATCTCACACCTTCAGGATCATCTCTGACAAATATCAGAAAGATGTGATAAAGAATTCCAATTTTATATGCCTGCAAAGCATACGTAGAGAATGAGTCTATGCCAGGGATTCTGTTATGTGTCACTGTGGTATAAGATTGGATTGTGATGTCAATTGGCCAGCAGAAATGTCAACCAAATTTCCTTTTTCTGTGCTGTGACCACCCCAACGTCTCTCCCCCACTTGTTACTAGGAAATCGGAAGCATCTGTTTAAGAAAGAGTCAATAGAGATTCTCTTATGTCCTCTGTCACAGTGCTGCAGGATGTGATTGAGATGATAATTGGCCAGCCTGGATGTGTAAACTTTGTATCCTGATTTCTGGGATGCTATCCCCAAACTCCCAGTTATGTCCCTTGTACACCCGCCTGAGGGCCGCCCCCTATGCCCACCTTGAAGCCACCACCAATTGGTCCTGTAAAGCTGGAAGCATGCAGTAATTGTCCAGTGAATGTGTCTGTCAGTCTGTTGGGTTGCTCCCCATCCTCCCTCCTACAGCCTCCCTCCCCCTACCATGCCAGGTGCCTGCCTCTGACTGGCACTGCATCTCCTGCTATTTATCTGATTAATTGTCTCCAAGGGGCCAAATTCAATTGCTTGTAAAATTGGGTCCCTTTATCAAATTGTCCTTTAATTTGGCAGAGATGACAGGGAAGATGTGGGATAGATTTCTACCAAACTACTTGTAAACAGGATGGAATATAAAAATGTAGATATAGAAATGGAATATAGAAATGTATTTTCAAGTTAATAGCTAACAACATTAGGACACTTTATCCAATCTTTTTGAAATGTGTCAGGATTGGAACACTAGTGGAGGGACATAACCTTACCAGGTTTCTTGCAAATTGGATGGAAGATAAAAAAGGTATAGGCAGGAATGTGGATAAAGCTGTTCTTAAAATCACAACATTCAATTGCTTCTAAAATAGGTTCCCTCTAGCCAATCTTTTTGAAATCTTGTACACATAATGCCCTCTGCTGTGGATACAATGTCCCCAAGTTTCATAAGAATTGAAGAAGGAAAAAAAAAAAGAGTATATCTAGAAATACATTTTACAGTTTTTTCACATTATTTCAAAAACATTCATTTTTGTTTTAATTATTATTATTTACCATTTTTGTTATTTCAATAAGAAAAATTAAAATTAAAATTTTCATTTTCATTATCATAATAAAAAAATGAAATGTACACCCATAGCAATGAAACAGGGAGCCTTAAGAAAGTGGAAGTCCCAGGAAGGGTAAGGAATAGTGGAAGGAGGCACTGGGTGTTTTTAGACACACATTTCTCCTGGATGTTTGCTGTAACATCCAGAACTTTCTGTGTGTCTAAATCACTCATCCAGATCTTTCAAACTCAGGAATGAACTAGAATGCATGCTTTAATTTTGTAGCACCTCTACACCTTCATACAGATAACGTTAAACAGACTATTGCCCACCAAGAGGAAAAGTCATAAAAGGGAGGGGAAAACAGATCTGCCTCCAAACTTCAAATGTCTGTAACTTTTGTATTTTTCATTCAATGTGCCAGAACTTTGGTCAGCTTATACCCTACCCTTCACCCAAGTGATTCACAATACTTAACTTCACACTGATAAGATAAATCATCTTGATTTTATAATGTGTCAAAATTCTGAGATTTTAACCAAGAGTGCAAGCTGCCTTAACTACAGAGCTGACCCTGTGGCTCTATAATACAAGCTAGGATCTATAGGTATGGTAAACACTAGGGGGGTGAGCTGACAAAAAGAGTTGAGGCAGAGAAGAAGTTAATATTACAAAGCAAGTAGGTGTAAATGACAAGCTGATGGTTACACAGAAAAAAATCCTTTGGGAGAGTGCTCTTGGGGAAAATGTCATTGGTATTAAAAGCATTAAAATACAATAAAGGGAAACAAACTATGTGATAAATATAAATACAGGCTTGAATCTGTAAACAGTAGAGAATGACTGCAAGAAAAAAGTTACAAGCAGAAAAGTGGTTAGTATTAAAAAGGTATTATTTCGGGGAATATGGACTGTAACTAGGCTGAATGACAAATTTTAACAAGTAGTTTTGTATATTCCCCGCATTTGTGTTGCAAAGTTATCAGAGCAGAGAATATGATTTTCTCTGACTTGTCACTTAAAAACGTATTCAATGAATTTATTTTAATGCTATGACTTGTGTTGATTTCTCTAGACTCGTGGCCACCTACATCAGTCGCTATCATTCCCCGCTCCCTTCTGATTGGCTGATTGCCAGTATTTGTGAATCTTGACACATGCAAGCATTTGAGCAATAAAAACTAGCTTGCACAAATGTTTATGAAAAGCAAATGTGACTTCACCTCTTTATTCATGTGTTTCCCACTTGCTCAACTCTCTTCCCTCTACATTAAAATGACCGTAATGGATGACCCCAAACTATTTACAGGACTAAGCCCAAGGGGCTAGAGCACGAGGAGAGCAAGTCCCTAGGGAGCCAACCAAGGAACAGCAACTGCTAGGATCTTTATGGAACCCAGGAAGGAACTGGCTGATTGGTCCCATCTGGGGTAAGGCTCAAAATAAAAGACTGAGTTGAGGCTCAGTTAGGCCTAGGCCACCAGAGAAAGGTCTGAGAGGCAGGATCTCTGTGTTACCAGGGATGCGTATGCAGCCAAAGGAGCTCTGCACTATCAGATAGGGATGTGCGAACAGGTTGCGGTTTGGGTTCGGCCGTTCGGTTCGGGCATTCAGTTTGGGTCGTTCACTGAGTTCGGGTTCAACTTTTCAGTTCGGTCATGCTCGGTTCGGGCATTCGGAAAAAGGTATCGCGAGATCCCGTGATCGCGTTGGAAACCGGAAATTCGAGTGCGTGCGGAGCTGTGTGGTGAGAGAGTGTGTGTTTGGCTAGCTGGCTGTTCAGTTCATGTGTTTTGGCTGCTTGTGTTTGGTTTGGCTGGTTGGTGAGTGTTGGGTGACTGTGTTATGTTTGGCTGCTTATTTAAAACATAATGAAGAAGACAGCTGTCTTAATTCAATGGCTGGGGGCCAACGTGGTGCTCGAGGAGGAGGAGGTCGCTGCCCCAGCCCCTTGGACCTTTGGTGGTGGTGGCTGGCTCCTCTAATGAGAAGCAAGCGGTGGGAACAGGAGGTGCTGCCAGGTTTATAAACTTTTTTTTAACTTTGAGGACAAGAAAGGCTCTATCCGTTAGAGTGAGATTACTGGTGTGTGGGTGGGCACGTGGGTGGTGGACATCAGACAGGCACAAACAGTGGGCATCAGCGGGTGGCAGCAGATGTCTGCCACAGAGAGAAATGGTACTGTAGTGTGGGTGGCTCTTCCAACATTCAGGCGCAAGCACGAGCAGCACCCCACCCAAACATGTGCCTGCCAGCCACCCCTAGCAAGGGTCTCCACTCTCTAGTAGCCATCCCTACCTAGCACCCCCAAATAAGGGCAGGTTTTGCACGTGCCAGCCAGGGTCTCTCCATTGTCATCCCTAGCACCCAAAGAGGGCAGGATTTGCATGTGCCAGCCAGAGTCTTTCCAGTTACCATCCCTAGTGCCCCACGGAGGGCAGGATTTGCATGTGTCAGCCAGGGTCACCATCTCCTGCTGCCATCCCTAGCACCCCAAGGAAGGACGACTAGAGGCATCATCATAAATACATGATATTACTGAGGTGTTTATGTGTTCCTGTTTCAGAGAGGAATTGGATGCCGGTGCTGGTGCCACGCCATGCAGGACACCCAGGCAGAGGTCGCCAGTGCCACCCCCAGACAGTCAGCGGACCAGGTCCGATGTCTGGAGGTTTTATGAGAAGGGTGATGGAATCGCCATATGCAAGGTAAGGCATGGGGGCTGGAACAACAGGGAATGGATTGCCCTATGACCTGTTAGGGAGTCCGAAGAGAGATTGGCCACCCAGTCCACCCACTTGTGGAGACAGAATGCAGGCAGGGCTTGACAGACCATTGGTCTGACACAGTATGTCACTTTTTATGTTCCTATCTTTTTATGCTCTTTAGACCTGCCACAAACAGTTCAGGCTGTAGCGTGAGGGGACAATATCAGGGCTCATTGCCCATGTGGAAAAGCGGCATGGCAGGAGAGTGAGGTGGCAGCCTGACTCTGGCATTGTCCGGGTGGATCATGCCAGATGAGATGCCGTCTAAGGCCTTCCCCTTTCCCCTCCTCCAGTTCTGCTGAGGAGGCCATCGTGGAGGAGTCAGCCACAGTAAGGGATTTTAGGGCCCAAGTGGAGAGGCCCACCAGGGACTGTATGGACAGCATGAAAAATATGCAGGACCAACTGGCGGAACACTTTAAGGAGCTGGAGGTACGGGAACACCAGGTCAAGGCGTACTCCCAGTACCTCCAGACGGTGATTGAAAGTGTGGAGCTCCACCGGTAGTTGGTCACAAAGTGGCAGGAGGCCATGGCAGGGGCCGTTGAATTTACAAAGAACAACGGCTACCGAATGCCACAGGACGTGTCTGCTCCCAGGGCCCATGAACCTATTTTGCCTTTCCCCCATGTTCCGGTTGTTGTTCTTGTTGTTGTTTTGTTAATAAATGTTATATTTGTTATTGTTATGAGCTTTGTTTGACCTGTCCAATCTTTCTTTTATTTCTCTGTGCTGAAGTTCAGGCTGGCAGGTGGCAGAATCTCATACAGTTTGTTGATCCCTACCAGCAGCACCTGGCACCACATGTAGCGTACTTAAGGTATTCAGCCAACCCAAAGATGTGCCAGGCAGCAGAAGGGTCTCAAATTGCAGACAGCCCCCCAGGAGGGACAGGGCTTGTGTCTGTGTGGGTGTGCCAGAGAGAAAGAGAGATAGGCTCTTTTGGGAATGGGCATCCACACGTGGGTGCGGAGGAGTAGGCTGGTGGGAGGGTGCAGGCTTGCAGGCAGGTGCCGGTGGCCACTGGCCAGTCAGGCACAGGCACGAGCAGCGGCAGCACCCGAATGGAATGACAGCCCCCCATGACTGGAATGATGGCCCCAGAATCTCGTAGATGGTTCCTGGGATGAGCGGGCATAACTGGCTGCTTCAGCTACAGTAGAATGACAGCCTAAAGCCTATGGGAGTTGAATGATGTCCCTAGAATTAATGCATGGTTGGGCATACTTCATTCAATCATGCGATAGGTGTAGGTGGTAGCAGCAGGTACAGGAACACACACAGGCAGGCAGGCAGGCAGATATAATACGTTGTGTTATATTCCATCTCATTCTGGTAGCCTTGCTGCTTGATGTGGGCATCAGGTGCATGAGCACAGATGGGAGTTCTTCCTGTTTCTGGCAGGTGGCAGCTTGAGCTGGCCGCCCCTCCACCCCATCTCTCTCATTCTAGTGGGGAGCCCCCCCCTTTCTCTCTGACCATATAGTGCAGGTGACAGCATGGGTGGGATCGTGTCTGTCTCTCCTTCTAGCAGTGGGGAGACTCACTCTCTCTCCCCCCTTCTCTCAGCAGCAACCTGGGCAGGCAGACAGGCACCTTGGCATGAGAGGCAGGAAGGCGGGCTGAGACAGGCTTTGAGCTTGGTGGCAACCTGGGGTACAGAACCCTTGGCACAGACAGCATATAGGCCTGGGGGCCATTGGCAGTAGCAGCAGCAGAGTAGCAGACATTGGTTGCCAGGGTACAGAACCCTTTACACAGACACAGCATAAAGGTCGGGGGAGCATTGGCACTAGCAGCAGCAGGTGGTTCCTGGAGCTGGAGTGGCTGTTTCTTGATGCAGTTGAAAGATGTCTCTCTGTGAGCAGAATGAATGGCCCCAGACCCCTGAGGGTGGGACCTGGGGCTAGAGTGGCCGCTTCTAGAAGATGCGGATGGACAGCCCTCCCTGCCTGTAAGTTAGGCCCCAGAGCCCTGATGGTGGGTCCTGGGGCTGGAGTGTCTGCTTCTTGATACGGTGGAAAGACAGTGCCCTGTTTGAGGAATGACAGCCCCAGAACCCTGACGGTGGGTCCTGGGACTGGAGTGGCTGTTTCTTGATGCAGTTGAATGATGGCTCTCTGTGAGTGGAATGACGGGCCCCAGAACCCATGGCACAGACAGCATAGGTGGCATTGGCAGCAGCAGCTGTCATTGGATTGTCGGGGCACAGAATTCATGGCACAGACAGCAGAGACAGCATTAGCAGCAGACATTGAATTTCCTAGATGCAGCATTGGCAGCTGGTGCAGACATTGGATTGCCTGGGCACAGAATGCGTGGCACAGACAGCAGAGGCAGCATTGGATTGCCTGGGCACAGAACGCGTGGCACAGACAGCAGAGGCAGCATTGGCAGTAGCAGCAGCAGACATTGGGTTGACCGGGCACAGAACCCGTGGAACAGCAGAGACAGCAGCAGCAGGATTTGCCTGTACACAGCACCCATGGAGCAAGGATCGTAGGACTTGCCAGGGAAGAGCTCCCATACAGCAGCAGATGGCAGCAGCAGGATTGTGTGGGCACATTTGGATTGGCCAGGGCAGAGCACCCATCGACCAGAAGACAGCAGCGGCGGGATTACCAGACCAGTGGTGCACATCACCCAGGGTTGCCAGGGTAGGCAGACAGGCACTGTGTCAGGAGAGGCAGGCATACTGAGGCATGGTTCAAGCTTTGCAACCTGGGGGGGTGGACAGGCAGCGTGGCATGAGCAGAAGGCAGGCAGACTGAGGCAGGGTTCAAGCTTTGCAACCTAGGCAGGCAGTCAGCGGGGCATGAGCAGAAGGCAGGCAGACTGAGGCAGGGTTCAAGCTTTGCAACCTGGATGGGCGGGCAGGCAGTGTGGTATGAGAGGAAGTAGGGAAAGCAGGCTGGGACCTTGGCATGGCACTCATATAGGCTGGCGAAGACTGTGCAGCAAGAGAGAGAGAGCCAGTCAGATAGGCGGACTGAGATCATCTAGTCAGAGGCCAGCTGGCAGGCTTACAATTTCCCAATGCCACCCTGCAGCATACAGTCAGATAGGTCGGCCGAGGCCATGTAGTATGGAAGAAAGAGAGAGAGAGGGAGGGGGGCAGGGAGGGTGCAACTGAAGCAGTGGGAGGGAGGGACATGACCTCAGCACCAGAAGCCCTTATTGACAAGGAGTCCCTTCCCAAGATTGCCCCTGGCATGGGATGGTGTGTGCGCTACTCCACCATCACTCCTTGTCCAGGGGCAGCTCAGGGAATCCCAGCAGCAGAAGGCTGACCTTCAAGAAGAGCAACTGCTCCACCAACTTGGCCTCCAGTCTCAGGCGGTACAGGAAGCAAATGTCCGCCGCCACAGAGAACACCTGCTCTGTGGGGACACTGGTTGGTGGGCATGACAATAATCTCCTGGCCACTTTGGACAGGGCCGGCCACACGTTGGTCTTGCCGGCCCAGTAGGCCAAAGGATCGATGCACGGCTCCTTGTTCAAGTAGGTATCAACTGCTGCTGAGGTGCCGTCGTACTCCCTCTCATAGCTGTCCCTGGGCACCACTGCCCCCAGCCACACTGTCAGTCCCTGCCCTTTTGTGCTTGGCCCCATGCTCCCCAGAGTGGGTCACGCAGAGGAGGAGCTGCTGGCAGTAGGGGTGCTGCTGCTGCTGCTGCTACTGCTGCTCGGGCTGGGGGCAGGGATAGACCCCGCTAGCTGAGAGGGGCAGCTTCTCCCACTCCCACCATCCCCCGGGGCATCCTGCTGCCACTGCTGGTGCTGCGAACTCTCCAGAGCCCGCTCTGCCTTCCGGACCCTCCCCAAAAGATCATTCTTCCACATGGCATAGTGGGCTGACTTGTGTGCCACGCTGCCCTTGACCCTGGGGTCTAGCATTGTTCCCACAACATATTGCCCCCACTGCAGAAGCTTGTTGAACCTCGCCATCAGGCCTGTCTTGAGCTTCTGCGCCAGCCCAACTGCCTCAGCCCACAGCTTCTTGACCCTAGGGCCACAATCCTGCCCCTGCAGCATGATCTCCTCCAGACCTCCTGTGGAGACTCTGGACCAGAGGGGTCACCTGGCTTATGGTGGCCGTGGAGGAGCTGATGGTCTCTGTCACTTCATGGAACGGTCTGAGAACTAGGACCATCTGTGCCAGGATCTCCCATTCTAGCCCATTGAAGCCTGGAGGTGCCCCGCTGTCCATGTCCAATTCCACCTGATGCAAGGCGGCTTTCTGCTCCACAAGCCGCTCAAGCATCAGGAAGGTGGAATTACACCTCGGGGACACATCCTGTACCAGCAGATGCCCTGGGGAGCCTTGCTCAGCCTGCTTGGCCCTGAGGAGTTTGCTGCCTTTAACACTGCGGTTAAAGAACCCCGCCAGCTTCCTTCCCCGCTCTATCAGGGAGCTAAGGGTGTCTGGCCCAATCCCCTTCTCCCACAAGCCCAGAGCATCCGTGACCACCAGGTGGAGGATGTGTGTTGCCCAAGGGATGCTGGTGAACTCCACATCATGGACAGCCCGAACTATATTAGATGCATTATCAGTCACCACACACACCGGGGTGAACGTTGCATCAGGTGTAACCCACTCCCCCACTATGGCGTTCAGGGATGCCTCGAGGTTCCTAGAGGTGTGGGGGATGTCCATTACTTGTGCCTGAAGCAGGGCCCACCTATACCCTGCTTCAGGACCCCTCCTTCCACTCTCCAATGCCAACTCTGGGTCCTCCCACCAGTGCGCCGTCACCATCAGGTACGCATGTCGGGCATTCCGTCTGGGCCACATGTCGGTTGTGAAATAGACAGTGGCACCCCCAGTCCCTGCCAGTGCCAGCTACTCCTTCACCCTCTCCTTCAAAGCCCAGGCCTGGCACCACCATACGGCTGAGGGTGGTGCAGCACAACATCTTAAATTAGGGGGTCAGGAACCCCATTAGCCACTTAAACCCGGTGTCCCCGACAATGGAGAAGGGCTGGCCATCGACAGCAATCATCTCGCCCAACAGGAGCGTGGCTTTCTCTTGAAAGCCACGCCGCCCTCCAGCTGCTGATGGCCTTGCAAGCTGCCCCCACCCCATCTCTTCCATTGTGGACTGACGCTGCTGCTGCTGCTCCCCCCTAGCAATGATACTGCTCCTGCTGCTAGAGGCAGCTGCTGCAGTGGGACGGTTGCCTGATGGAGGACGGTTGCCCGTCCTGGTGGCTGGGTGCGGCGCTCTGTGTGGCCTCTTGACCCTCCCATGTGCAGCAACCGGTCCGCTCCCGCCTGCCCTGGCACCGGCTGCACCCCCCCTTGGGTGCTTGTGTCACCTGGGGGGTTCGGTTGCCCCCGGACTGGCCCGTGTTCCTTCCCGTGTGTGTGTTGCTGGACCTGCAGCAGGGCTCCTCCGGACCTGGCTGCCCTCCATCTGCCCCTCTGTGACTGCGGGGCCCCCTGCCTCCTCCTGGACCCTCTCCGCTGGGCTCGCTGTGCATTGTGGGCCCCCATCGTGCCTTGGTCCAGGGGTCCCAGCCCCCCCTTAGCGAGACTGGGTATGTTGTTGTGGGGGCGCCTATGTGGACTGGGGTGCTGTGGGGGTAGCTGCTGCCTGTGCCCTGCCCCTTAGCGGTGCCCCCCCTCATCCCTCCCATTGTTCCTTGTGGCTTTCCCCGGCCGCCCCTGCCCCCCTTCCCGACCTTTCCCTTGTGTGTGTGTGTGCGCGCGCGTGCGCAGGCGTGTGGTCTTGCAGTGTGTCCCGCTGCGGGTCCGCTGTGTGTGTGTGTACTGTGTGTGGCACCTGTCAGCCTGTTCTCCCTCCTGTGCCTTTTGGCTTCATTTGCCCTCAGGCGGCCATGTCTGTGTCCCGCCCCTGCCCGGTGCCTTTTGGGTGTTTTGACCACGCCTGGGGATCGGCGTCACGTCTGTTGCGCTGCCCCGGTCCGTGGTGGTTTGGCCCGGTTCCCGGTCGTGGTCCCGTCACGTCTGTTTGGGGCTTTTATTCGCCCCGGGCTGTGGTTGTTTTGTTCACTCCCACTGGGGGTTCACTGTGGTGAACCGCCCGCCCGTAACATCTGAAATCACCCATAGTTACCAGTTCTTATCATCATTATCATAAACCGACAAACACAATAAACTGACAAACATGGTAAACGGTAAACTGGTAACCAGTAAACACAGTAACCTTTAAACAGTAAACAAACAGTAAACTGGTTTATTGAGTCTCATCTGAGATCTTGAAACGGAACTGAGAAAGCTGCAAAATCTCTACAGCAATTCTCAATTAATGCGATATTGCTGCGAGAACAAATTTGGTTATTGTTTCAGCCCTAGAAATAACTGAGGTGACACCCAGATCGGAATAAGTTATTGGGGGCCAGATCGTGACAGGATTTGCAGTGTAAGCCATGCTCTTCAGTGATGTACATGAGTACTTGAACTAAAAAAAAATCCCAACCAAATAGTAAATTCAAAATAGTACCAGTGAATACACAGAAGTAACATAACAAAATAATGAATTAAACAATGTAGAAAATAAAAACTCCAAGGCCAGTCCTGGGAAAACTTTGAAGCCTCAGTCGAGTGCTGGTGCTATTGCACGCATGGCCGGAGTGACCCAGATCGTTGACCCTAGCTTCTTTGAGCTAGGAAACAAAACTTAGTGTCATATTCAGTAGGAGAGAGGTATGGGACAGGACAGTTGAGTGATGGACAAGCCACAGTACAGGCTTTGATTGGGTGGCCGGGGCAAAATAAGAGTGGCTGTACAGCCGTTTTCCATTCTCTTTGGTGAATTTGACTGTGTGGTACACTGCTGATTTGTAAGTAATCAGTTTGGGGGTGCCTGTCCTGTCCATAAGGGCATGCTGGGGGGGGGGGGAGGGGATGTGGTTACTTGTTTCCACCAGACCATGATTTTTTAAAAAAATAAGTGGGTGCCACACCGTTGCTGCTTGGCACTAGAGAAGCGAGAGGGATCTCTGCCTTGTTCCACTTCCCCTGGCATGGAGTGTCCAAGTTACCAGTGCCACACCAATGCCATGCCTTTGTTTTTTTAAAAAAAAGCAGGGGCCACTCCTGCCTGCTCTGCTTGGCACCATGGTGGCCAGAGGAATCTGCCTACTTCCACTTCCCCTGGCCTGGGCTGTCCATATACTAGGGGCAATGCTGAGGATTGTCAATATACTAGGGATGTGCGAATGCGGTTTGGAAGTTTGGGGTTCAGCCTAAATTTGGGGTGTTCAGCCCATTTGCAAACACCCCGAATCCGAACCGACCCCTGACCGAACCGAGTTCGGGTTCCGAACTCAGTTTGGGGGGGACCCAGTTTTCCCTCCCCCCTAAAGGTTGTGCGGGTGGAAGGGGCACCAGGGAGCACCTACCCCCCCCACCCTGCCCAGCCTCAGATTTTATTTTGTAAAACCCTCCCCGAATCGGTCATGGCCCTACCTGGTGGTGCTGGGGCTCCAGCCCCGGGTCCGGCGGTGGTGGTCTGGAGCACTTCAGGCCAAACCAAATGGTTTCAGGTTCAGCCGAACACTGAACGGGCCGAACACCAAACCGCTCAGTGTTCGCACACCCCTATAATATACTTAAAGTTTCAAATGGGTGCTGCTGGTACTGCTTCCACTGCTTGTTGGAAGTTGGCACCATAGAGGCCAGAGAGGAATCACTTGGCTTTGTTTTTTTAAGGCACTGTGACTGTACTTTTTCTGTGGGTTTGCCAAGATGTGACTGACCACTGAGCAGGGGCACAGGGGAGATATACTTTCTTTCTTGTTAAAATACCATGGTGTGTGGGGAGGGGATTTGCCTTGTATAGGTGAGTACTGGGCAGGCACAATTGAGGCTTTTTGTGTGGGGTGGGTGGGTGGGTGAATGTCTGGTTTCTTTCTTGTGAGTGTTATAATTATGCCTGCTGGACTGCCTTTTTTGGCTTTGTGCATGCAATTGTTGCACTTTTGTGGGTTTGCTTTGTCTTCTTGAGTGATTGATTGTTCCATTCTTGCTAGTCTGTTTTTCTGGGCACTGTTTGGTTGGCAAAATGATTTTAAAGTGGGTGCACTGCTCATGGTGGGACATGCTGTGGGTACACTACTGCAGGTTTTATTATGCAGTTCTTTAAACTTGCCTGTTTACTGCAGAGCTTTATACCCAGGACTTAGTCTGGCGTTGGAAGCAGGTTTACAGTGCTCCTAAATAAACATGTTTCCTGAACACAAATCCTCACTTATATTTCATATCTTCTTAAGCATGATGGAGGCAGCTGATACTGAATGAAGCTTTATTTCTCCCACCACCAACAATTTCTGCTGCTAGTAAATTGATTCATAGTTGGGACTAGGGGCGGGCCCGGTACCAGTACCGGTACACCAGATTTTACCGGTTACCGGTTTCACAAAAACCGGATTCCCGGATCGAATCCGGTATACCGGTACCGGATTTATTGCATTGGTTTCAATGGGGCGCTGTGTCCCCATTGAAACCAATGCAATCAATTAAAATTAATTCCCTCCCCCTCCCAGGCTGCGCGGGTGGAAGGGGGGACACCCCCCACCCACCCTGCCCAGCCTGGCTTTTTGTTGTAAAAGATAGA